>JABTTQ020002252.1:1200000-1768928 GCA_016081115.2 Rehmannia glutinosa
TGTAAGGTTTAGATGAGGGGTTGAATAAATCTTACAAAATTTTTGATTTTAGTCCTTTTAAAATAGTTCAATAGAGTTGACTCAAATCAGTTGTGTACTTGGGAACAACTAAGTTGGCTATTCAGACTAAGTTACCCACTCAACGAACTTGATAGAGGTGTTGATAGTATAACTCGGCCGCTTAAGCCAAATACTTAACTTAGTTGATTTGGTTTTATATAAGGAAGACTTAACACCCTTTTATTGATTTAAAGCTTGTTTTTAAACACTTGTTTAGCACTTAGTTATTTATCGTTGGATAGCAAATATTAACTAACAACATATATAAATTAAGTGCAAGAATGTAAATGCTAAAAGTAAATTGCCACAAGTATTTTTATAGTGGTTCGAATATGGGGTAATTCTTCTAGTCCACTCTTCTCAAACTCCCTGGAGGAATCCACTATATAACAGATCAAGTTACAAAGCGTGAATAGTCTAGAGACAACCTTGATAACACAACCGGCTTCCCATGCGACTCGGCTTCTTCACGAGGCTAATTTGCATTGGCTTCTTACTCACTTCTCAAGTTCTTGGATTTGATCATGAAGCCCTCCAACAAACTTGATACTTGGTTCGACCTTGAACCTTTCTACAATCCTTCAACTTGGAAAGTAGACCACTTCTTGTTCTTCAAATAGTTTCCTCTTCAATCTGGTTGAAGTTATCTCTCCTTCACGACTTGTGTTGGATCGAGTTTCATCGAGTTTTAGGATTGAGGAATATCTTGAAATGCTTTGAGAATATTGCGGGTTAATTGCTTGAATAATGCTTGCTTTTGCTAGGTTCAGTGACCATTTCTCAAATGCTTTCTCGGCCTTTTATAGTGCACATTTGAAATTTGTCCGTTGAAGAGATAGGCTAGTTTCAAATGTCACTTTGTGTTCGTTGGCTTGTCTTGTCTTGGTCTGCCCTTGTGATGTTGACATTTTCTCGTATTAATTTGCTCTACAACTTTATAGATTTCGACACAAGGTGCAGTGTTTCCCATTCGCTCATTCCTTTTGCATATTTACGGGCCAGCGGTTTAAGAGGTGACGACTTGATATATTACTATATCGAGTAATATTATTGACTTTATTCCAACGGATCTAAGTAAGTTGTCTTCACTTGATCACGCCTTTACCCCAGGTGACTTGAGTCGCTTCAATCATAGGATTGACTCAACTATCACTTCAATCGATAGACTTGGCTCTTTAAGTTGACTTTGACACTTCTCTCGGATGTTCCTCAACCGACTCTCCTTGATCGAGTCCTTAACTTCATTCTAGGCCATACTCGGTGACATACTGATAGAGTCTTTATTCCGGTCATGATTGACTTCTTATAATCTTGACTTAGCCGACTTAACTTAACTCGGCTCTTCCATCCCTATCTATTACAATACATAATTACAAGGAAAATGGAGTGCCAACTTCCTAGTCTAAGTTTTACATGGTATCATCAAAATCTAACAAATAAATTTCCTTACAATTTTCCCCTTTTTGATGATGCTAAAACTTAAAACATACAACATAAGTAAAAAGCAAAAATACAAGCGGTGCAAGTAACAAAGAATGTATGCTTATGAATAATCATTTTATTGATCATAGCATTCTTGTCCTTTACAAAGTTGTTTACAACAAAATGAGCTATACACAATTTCATCTATTCAACGTGTATCTAAGCTAAGTTACATAGAAAATGAAAATTACAGGGAAGTACACAGAGCTTATTACGAAGACATACGTTTATGTATTTACAACAAAGTAAAGTACATGAAGGGGTTCGCAGATACTTCAACGTCTTTGTTGTTTCCTTCTTCTCTCTTCATCCTCGACTCTCTTCCTATCATCTTGACTCTCTTTCTCTTCTTCTCCTCTTCATCTTGCTTTTTCTTCTCATAAGCTCACCTAGCAAAAGCAAGGTCATCCCTTCACGCCTCTCAAGCCATTCACAATTCGCTCTCTCATTCTCGAACTTCTTGCCTCCTTATAGCTTCAGCGTTCTTGCGTTCTTGCGTTCAACTTCAAGGTTAGCAAGGTGATCGTATCACCCAAGATATGAGACCCTTCTTTTTTGGATCCACATACTCAACATCCTTTGGTCTTGGCCGTGGTTGAGAACCTCTCCCACCGCCACCATGTCTTCCCCTTCCCGACTCGGCTCCTCTTCCTCCTGGGAGTATCGTATTGGAGCTTTTGACTTTCTGCGGAGTGATCTGCTGGAAGTTGGATGCTTATCGGTGATTTACACACATCTAATCCATTCTCCCAATACAAATCCCGAGATTGTGGCGAGAATCATATTTGGAAAATAACCTTCTCGCTTCAGAGTATGAAATTCATCTAGAGATCAGGCTCAGATCCAAAGATCGAGGCATGATAATACCTCTTGGGGGCTTAATCACAAAGATAATCCTTTCAGGTGGAGGACTACCATACTATTTTTCGATATCTTGAATGCGAGCTGATTGCTTCTCATCTACCTCCTCGAATGCAACTTCATTTGGCCTTCCTTGATTCTTTCATGGCCAACTCGCCTTTCTTTTCTACAAACATAATGCAGGGTAACTTATCGAGAATGGAAGTCGTGACTTCACATTCTTTGCGGGGTTTCAAAGATACATCGTTTCAAAGGAAGGTTTTGGAACTTCCTTCCCCTCGCCTTTGTCACCTTTCTTCGCCTCCTCCTTCAATCCCGTTAGGGCCTCATCTTTCCTTTTTTGGCATCATCACCAAATGAAAGGGTTAGCCAGGGAACAAAACCACAAAGAGGGAAATCCAATCGGTGATGGTAGAATTTTGCTTTGAATCTTTGTGGAGTGGGCTTTTGAACTCCAACCGAGTAGCCTTTTAACTCGGTGACACAAATATTATCTCGGCCATTAAAAGACTGAATTTGTTAATCATGTTGCCCTCTAGGCGAGCAATCTCGCTCGATGGTCCGCTTGAGCAACTCCATATCGACTTGTGTGCGGTTTCCATCGACCATATACACCTTCATTCTCTCTTTGAAACATTGAAGTGTCGCACTCCATACTAACACCTTTGCAAAAAGGGCCTTGAAGTAGTGAGACTGCTCGATCGCATGGCGACTCTTTGTGCAACCTATTCCCTTATTCAAACAATGATCCTCTCAAATCAGTGATGGTTGAATCGATTGTCCGGGCGTAGATCCGAGAGATGCCTGGTGGCATTCTATTTTCTCCATCTCTTTCTGATTTTCTTGAAGGCTTCACGGAACTTAGCCGCCGGATTTGACTCGACTTCCACCACACCGCATTCAAATTAAAGTCCATTGCCACAATCGAATTTGTAGGAATGATGGGCTCTTCTTGCACGGTATACTTCTCTTGATCCTTAGCGCGACTCTTCCTCCATGTCGACTGACTCAACATTGAATGGGAACATGTCTTCAAAAACATCATTGCGGACAAACGTTATCCCCAAGAAGCTCCACTTTGAGGGGTTTGTCCTTGTTCTTCCCGCAATGAACGGCTCTCGTGCCTCGATTGCGGCGGCATCATCGTGATATCTTGTTGTGGGAGCCTGCAAAAGAGCTGTTTGAGTGAATTCTGCTGCTGCATTTGTGGTAGCCTACGAATCGACTTTGTTTCATCTTGAGCGATTGAATGTGTTTGCTCGGTGACCGAGACTCAACTGTCTTAATGACTTCTTCGATCTTAGTAGATTTTTCCAATTGAGTGACCTGGTCCTCAGTTTGTCTCATTAAGCGTCATCGAATTTGATGTGGCCTTAGAGGATGGCTCATCATCAAAATTGAATCTCATGGGAGTTTGTCTTATCACAAACATAGCTCGAGATTTAAGAACATCCTCGATGGTCCATTGAATAATCTTCGAGGATGGGTGGATCGCCTTCATCCTCGGATCCTAGAAATAATGTGTTAATATGTTCTTGGGAATCACGCGGCGATGATCTCCTCTTCTCATGACTCATTTGATTTGAGGAATGTTCGGTGCTCCGGCTCTTTACATTGGGAAGTCTCAACCTTCCTTAGGCCTTCTTTACCCCCAGTAGTCTCAACCGCTATGGGGCCTTCTACAATCCCTTCGACGGACTCCATGGCTTAGGGTCTTCGATGATGGCATCCTTGAGTCTCAACTCCTTGGATTGCACTTTCGGGGCCTAGAGTCTCAACACTTAGGGCCTCTCCATCCTTTGCCTTAACTACATTTGCAAAACTTCATCGGCACCTGTGAGTAAATCTCGGTGAGATAGACTCAATGGTCCGAGCTTCATTAATTTCACTCTGTTTCTCGTTGTATTCTCTCATTCGCCTCCAAACCGCAATGTGTTATCTCCCATAGCATCCTCCGACCTTGATGTGGTGGAGAGAGTTTCCCCAATTTGCCGCACCGGTGAGTGGCTTTGATGGGGTTACTCAACTCCCGAGACACGCATCAGAGTGTCCTTTGAGTGATCATCCGTATGGCCGGTGTCTCAACACCTTCTTCAAGGTTAGGCTTGGCTTGGGTGCCCAAATTCCCGGCTTCATCGCCATGTCCCTAAGAGCCATCGAGTTGAGTGCATGGGGACGTGGTCGCTGCAATAATGGTTGCAATCTCTGTGTCACTCCCAAAGGATCGGTCAGGAGAGACTTTGGAGGAATCTCTGGACCGTCTTGAAGATTCAAGTCCTTCATGGCTCTAGATTCTCGAGTGGCCACCAGAACTCGACCTTCTCTCTCTGAAGCAATAGGTCCATCTCCTCCATATCACTATCGGTTGACTCATGGAGATGCTCATGTAATCCCCTGTTTGCAAACATATCTTGGATTTTCTAAGGTTTTGCCTCGCTCATCGCTTTCACCTTCTCTTCCTCGATGAGTCAAAGGGTTTACATGCGTTTTCTTCATTTCAAGCAAATTGACGGTTGCATGTCCAAGGAATCGAGAAGCTCTTCTTCCATGCCCTCCATTCCTTTGTAGGTCCCAATGGGTGTGAAGTAAGGCTTAGAAGGGGGTTGAATAAACCTTACCAAATGTTCGATTTAGTCCTTTTAAATTAATTCAACAGAGTTGAGTCAAACAACTGTGTCCTTGATGGACAACTAAGTTGGCTTTTCACCTAAGTTACCCACTCAATGACTCGATAGAGTGTTGCTAGTATAACTTGGCCGCTCAAGCTAAATACTTAACTTGGGTGATTGGTTTTTAACAGCGGAAGACTTAACACCCTTAGACTTGTTTTAAGTTAGTTTTTAACACTGGATTATTAGCACTTAGTTATTAATCGGTTGGATAGCAAATATGATTCTAACGCAGATATAATGTAAATATGCAGTAAATTTGCTGAAAGTAAATGAGACAAATATTTTATAGGGGTTCAAGATGGGGTAATTCTTCTAATCCTCTCTTCTCCAACTCCAGGAGGAATCCACTATGTAATGGATCAGTTTACAAAGCGGTGAATATTCTCGAGACGGCGCCTTGATCACACAAATTTGGCTTCTCTTGCACTCGGCTTCTTCACAGGCGCCGCTTGCTACTCATTTCTCAAGTTCTTGGATTTGATCACGAAGCCCTCCAACAAACTTGATAATGGTTCGACCGGAACCTTTCTACAATCCTAGCTTGGATAGTAGACCCTTTGATTTCTTCAAAAGATTCCTCTTCAACATGATTTGAAGTTGTCTTTCCTTCACTACTTGTGTTGGATCAATTTCATTCGAGTTTCGTGCTTGAAGAATTGCTTGTTTATGAAAACATTGGAGGTTAAATGTTTGAATATTGCTTGCTTGTTCATGGTTTGTAACCTCTTCTCAATAACTTCCTCGACCTTTTATAGTGTACATTTGAAATTTTGCCCGTTGAAGAGATAAGCTAATTTAAAATGTCACTTTTGTTCGTTGGCTTGTCTTGTTGCGATCCTTGATGTTGACATTTCCCGTATTAAATGTCTTCGCAGCATTGCGGTGTCCGACACAAGGTGCGGTGTTTCCCATTGGTTTGTTCCTTTTGCACAATTAAGGACTAACACTTTAGACTGGCAATTTTGTGACATATTACTATATTGATTAATATTCTTGACTTTAATCAATGGATCTAAGTCGATTGTCTTGACTAGACTGTTGTCTTTACCCGGGGATTTGAGTCGGCTCAATCATTGGATAACTCATTGTCACTTCAAGTTTGAGACTTGGCTTCTAGAGTTGACTTGACTAACACTTCTCACGAGTTGTTCCTCGGTGACACTCCTTGATCGAGTCCTTGACTTCCTTCTTGGCCACAACTAACACACAATAGAGTCTTCAATTCAGTCGTAGTTGACTTCTTGTATTTCTTGGCATAGTGATGGGCTCGACTTTTGCCTCTATCTATCACAATAGAAATTACAAGAAAAATGGGGTGCCAACTTCCTAGTTTAAGTTTTACATGGTATCATAAAAATCTACTCAATAAATTTCCAACAATTTCCCCCTTTTTGATGATGCCAAAACTTAAAATCATACAAAGAAAGTAGACAACAAAGATACATACATACAACACAATAACAAAGAATGTATGCTTAAAATAGATGTTTTATTGATCATAGCATTCTTGTCCTTTAAAATTTGTTTACATATGGTATCGAGCAATATAAAAGTATACATGTCAAAACATAGTATATCTAAGCTAAGATACATAAAGAGTGAAATTTACAGGAAATTCACTAAGCTTATTACTGGAAGACTTATGTAGATGTATTTACAAAAACAAATACATGAAGTGATTTGCGAGCAACAACCGCAACATCTTTTCTTCCTTCTTCCTTTCTTCTTGACTCTTCTTCTCGGCTTCAACTCTCTTTCTCTTCCTTTCCTTTTCGTCTCTCTTTTTATTTTCGTAGGCCCGTTTGGCAATAAGGTCATCCCTTTGATTCCTCTCGAGCCATTATCTTGATTGCCTTTGGTTTTCTTTTCTTGCCTCTTTAAAGCCTCTGCGTTATTCCTTTCAACCTATAGGTTGTCAAGGTGATCATATCCAAGATGAGATTAAGCCTTTCTTCTCGGGATCCACATATGCTACATCCTTGGGTTTTGGTTGAGATTGAGAACCTCTTTCACCACCACTTCTTCCTTTACCTCGAATCAGCTCTTCCACCTCGGGGTGTGTATTATCGAGTCTTCTGTTTTCGGTGAGTGATTTTGAAGATTGTTTTTTTCAACTTCATTACACAAGGCTAAACCTTTCTCCCAAGATACAAATCTCGGGCTCGAGACAGAGCCATTCCTTTGAAGTAGCCTTGATTCAAGAGTTTTAACTTCTCGATTGATCAAGGCTCGGATCCATCATCGGTATTGCATCGTGGTCCTTTCTCGGGTGGTAGACCTCCAAATTGTTTCATGAGTGTTTGAATGCGAGCATCTTGCTTTTTCGGATAACTCCTCAAATCCTCTTTCAATGATTTTCCTTTTGTCTACCATTGACACAACAACTTTCTCGAGTGGTAAGGTCACCTGGAGTTTGCGAGGATAGAGGCGTGACTTGACCTTCTTTGAGGGGTTTCACGAACATCACTTCTAACTTCTTTGAACTTCCTTTCCCCTCAATTGCATCACTTTTCTTGACTTCTCTTCTTTCAAAATTTTAAGGGATTCCTCTTCCCCTTTTTGGCATCATCAAAGGAGAGAGGTATCCTGTGGAACATTCCATTAAGGATAAAGTCTAGTTGGCTAATAGTAGAATTGTGCTTGAGTCGGCATTTGCATTATACGTTGTTCAAAATTCAGAGCGTGTTGCCTTAGACTCGATCGAGACTAACTTCATTTCAACCATGAGAAGATGAATTTCTCATTCATGGAATTCTCGAGTCGACAATCTCATTCTAGTGTAAATGTTGCGACTCCATCTCCGACCTATGGGACTGATTTATCCTCTCTCGTATACTCTTTCATCCTCCTCGATGATATGCGATTTATCCGCACTCCACAACAATATTTTCGCAAATAATGCTTTAAAGTAACGGACTTGCTCGGATCGCATTGTTTGCGCTCGCACCCATTCCCGATGCGCACAATAATCCCTCGTAAATTAGTCAAATTTGGTGAGGGTGGCATCACGATTGTCCGGCAAATATCCAAGGATGCTTGATGGCGTTCCATTTTCTCAATCTCTTCATAGATAGTCTTGAAAGCTTTTCAAACTCGGTGTGGAGGCGGACTGGCTGGTCATTCTCCGCATCAAAATCAAAATTCACTGGAACAATCGTATCCGTGGGGACGATCGCTCTTCGCAAGATTGTATATTTTCTTATTTCTCTTGCATTCAACTTCTAGGTCAGCGGATCAACGGTGAAAGGAAATTCTTCCTCAAAACGCGTCATTGCGAACAAAGGGGATCTCGAGGCCTCTTATTGGCGGGTTCCTTGTTGCGGATCACTAGAGTCGGCTCTCGGTGCCTCGGCTACGATAGCTTCATCGGACAGATTGTAAAAGCTGTGGGAGCTGTAACGGAGGAGAGAGTCGTTACTCTGCATTTGTGGGAGTCTGCGTGAGATGAGTCGGTTCAGTGGGGCATTTGGGATGTTTTTTGATTGAACCTCATTGCCCCGAGCAGCTTTCTCGGTCTCGATAGATGTTTCTAAGTGAATTACATGGTCCTCTGCTATATCATCAGCGTCATCGGATGATGATGAGACTTGTGGGGTTGGCTCATCATAAAATTAAACTTCATGCCAGTTTTCTCACCGATCCGCTCACGAGTTTTGAGAACATCCTCAAGCGTGTCCGTAGGATTTGCAAGCGGGTGGACTCGGCTTCATCTTCGATCCCAAAAATAATGTATCTAAGTTCTTTTGGGAGTCATGAAGAGAGCTTATCTCTTTTTCGCATCAACGCTATTTAGTGGAGGAATGTTATGTGCATCTTGACCACTTACCCATGGAAGTCTCAACCTCCTTGGGCCTTCAACACCCCATCGGATGCAACTCTGCGAGGACTTCAATATTCCTTCGGCTGCATTCAACTATCTTATGGTCTTCAATAATGGCATCCGTTTGAGTCTTAACCCTTGGATTGCACTTTCGAGCCACAGTGTTAACTCCTGGGGCATCACCATCCTTTGCCTCCATGCTGGAGCGGCTTCACGCCTTCAAAGCGGTTGACACTTGGTGGGACATACTCAAGCTGTTCGAGCCGTCAATGTCACTCTCTGATGATGTTCACTCTCTTTCTCAACTTGGCCTCCTTGCTTCATACATGAGTCTCCACAAAGACAACCTTGGCATTTGTGGTGGAGAGAGTTTCCCTCACTCCGCTCCGAGACGTGGATTTTCCGTTGAGTGCTCGGCCACCGGGCGGTGTGAGAACACCTTCTTCGGGGTAGGCTTAGCTTGCGTGCCAACTTCCGACTTCATCGCCACCTCCCTTGGATCCATCCTTTGATTGCACGGGGGACGTGGGCTGCAGATTGTCCGACGCAATCTGCTGTGCCATTCCCAGGAGGATCGGATGCGAGAAGAGTTTGAGATGACTCTCCTGGACCTTCTAACAAACATTGCTCGTGCATGGCTTTGGATTCTGCAAGGCTTGTTGCATCTCCAACTTCTCATTTGCAGATGGCGGGATCCATGTCCTCATCGCTATCCGAGAGCATATCAAGATGCGTGTGAGTATGCTCTAGAAGGCCTGTAAATTGGCACATCTTAGATTTCTCCAAGGTTCGGGCTTGCTCGGCAGTTCTATCCTTTTCTTCCTCTTTGAGAATTCGAAGGATATCCATGCGTTGTCTTCATCTAGGGTAGATCGGACATCATTTATACGAGAGGAATCGGAGAAGCTCTTCTTCTTTCTTCAATAAACGGGTGGTGAGTGAATCAACCCTTGAGTGATCCAACTTCCATGCTCTCCATTCTCTTAGCGTCGTTGAATGTCCGGATAGACTAGAGAATACATGATTACATCATCATCATCATCATCATCGCACCTCCGTTTTTCTGAATGGGGGCTAGAGACCTCATTTCTTCCTCGAATACTGAGAGCATCGATTATAGGAGGGGAGACAACTATTTCAACAACGAGTTCGATTGTCTCGGCCTCTCTTTGCTTTCCTCGATTGTCTTTCTCATATTTGGGTCTTTGTGAGATCTCTCTTTGATCATCATCGGCCCAGATCGCATCACATCATCAACAATTTCGGATCGCTTCTTCCGAGCATCAAAAGTCTCCTTTTTTTTCTCCATTTGAGTACCAGTTTTTGTCTTTTCAAGTTGATTACTGAAACATTTTTTTCTGGGATGAACGTGGAATTTCTGGTTCAATTTCGTAGAATCTTGAAGTGGGGACTTGGGCACTCTTTTTAGAGGTAGCCGCCTTTCTTGACTTGGCATTACTCTTCTTATTTATGTGTAGAAGGGAGTTGGGGTTCCTTCTCGAGTCTGCTGCGAGGGGGGAGATTCTCGCCGTGGGCGGTGACTACTGCAGGGGCAAGTTCTTTGACGGTCTTTGCGGGAGCAGAGTGCTTTCTTTGGCTTGGCTGCGGGGGTAGGAGCGAGGCTTGGATCTCAGCACTCTCTTCTTCGGGGAGGGGTCTGTTTGTTTCTTCAGTGGTCGGTGATTCCCCTCACTAGCATCGGTTTTCTTGGCGTGAGCTCTCTTCAGGCACCGGAAAGGTTTGCCCTGAACATCTTCTTGTTCACGTGAAAGGGCTTGCCATGACGAAGAACGACACCCTTTACATCCAAAGAAATGGCCAATCACAAGGCCATAACCAAGGGAGCATCCGAAGGACCCATCCTCCTTAAAGGTCCTATTCAAGACATTCGGCAAAGTCTGCTGTAAACAAACTCATCCAATTGACTTTCTTCTCCCGCATGATCGCAACCATGAGGATCACTTAGTCTTGGACGGTGATTGAAGCTTCCAAACTTCATGTCGACACATTTCGAGATGACGTCCATCACTTGTGATAGTCGTCCTTCGGCGACTCTTCTCGGCCGTGAAAACCACTTTCACAAAGACACTGCTTGCCCACTTCTTTCCAAGCCGCGACTAAGTCGACATCTGCCCCGAGATGTCCTTCAAGCCCTCCTATGGCAACAAGCGATTGCTCAACAAGGTCTTTTGCACCGAGTTTGATGACCTTGCCGTGGACGGAAGATTTGATTTTATTGTCCGCATACGCATTCACATAGAACATCGCTACCTCTTCAAGGTAGGTATGAGAGTATTCCATCGTGAGAAAAGCCTTTTAGACCGGACTTCTCCAACATTTCAGCTATCTTGAACCATGGTTTCATCAACACCCTGTTTGATCATCCCATCGAAATCCTCAAGAATAGGTGTGGATTTGCTTTGAAAGCTTCACAAAATCATACTTTGGGGCCATTTTTAGAGATTTTTACCGAACAAAAACGAGAAACTTTCTTTGAGAGGACTTAGGGTTTGAGAGAAAGATGTTTCTTTGCTTGAAGATGAGCGATTCGCGTAGGTTGAGAGAAATGCAAAAGTCTCGTATATAAAGGTCGTGAAAGGACATATTTTGGATTTTGAAATCTTTGATCAAAATCAACGGCAAAAATTAAAACGTCAAAACCGCATTTAATTCCTCGCATTAAATGAAATAGCATTTATATCTATTCATATGGATTATTGTGCATCTTTTTTTATGTGGATCACAAGATTACGACATCATCCTTAAAAATATTCTCGCTCATTTAAAATGACTGCGTTCTTGTCACTTAGCTCATAAACGATTCAAAGCTTATATCCAATTTGACTTAACTCGCTTCTCTCTACTTATGAAGTAACTTCGGTTTGTCACTATCTTGATACTGGTGACTTCCCGATAAGGTTGTTTCACTTGGCTCAAGTATGAAACTTGCTCGCTTTGATTTTCTCATCTTTCTTTCTTTTGATTGAGTCTTCCGAGTTTCAACTCATCTCAATTAACCCTAACTCATTCTTGAGCTCTTCAAATCTTGATTCATATAGAGGCTTAGTGAATATATCAGCCTAACTGCATTTTTATCGGTTGAGATGTATTCCAAGGTGATGTCTTTCTTTTCAACATGATCTCTTATGAAATGATATCGACATCAATGTGCTTTGTTCTTGAATGCAACACGGGATTATGAGTGATTGGAATAGCACTAGTGTTATCACAAATAATTGGAATCTCTTTTTCTTCAATATCATAATCTCTTAGTTGTTGTCTCATCCATAAGACTTGGGCACAACAATCGCCATGACTATGTACTCGGCTTCACCTTTGTGGATGTGGCAATTGAGTTTTGTTTCTTCTGAACTAGGAAACCAATCTATTTCCAAGTATTTAACATGTACGAAGTACACTTCTGTCAACTCTACATCCAAAGATAGTCCGAGTCCGAGTAACCAATAAGCTGAATCCACCTTCATTTGGATACCATAAGCCAACCTCCCGACATCCCTTCAAATATCTTAGGATTTCTCTTAGCTGCGATCATGTGGCTCTCCTTTGGTGCAGATTGAAATCTTGCACATACACCTCTACCGCAAAGGTGATGTCGGGATGGCTTCTTTGTTAGATAGAGCAATGATCCAATGAGTGCTCTATATTTTGTTTGATCAACAACTTTGCCATCCGCATCCATGTCCATCTTGTGATGTATTGATTGGAATTTTCGAGAAAACTTCTCTTTCATACCAAATTTCTTCATCAAATTTCTGGTTTATTTTGTTTGACTTGAATTCCAAGGAAGAAAGTCAGCTCTCTCATCATGCTCATCTCAAATTTACCTTGCATAAGGTTTAAGAATTTGTCACACGACTCTTTATTTGTGGAACCAAAAATGATGTAGTCCACATATATTTGAACAAGCGTATACTCTCTCCATCTTGAATTTAGAAGAGTGTTCTATCAACTATGCATTTGGCGAATCCATTTTGGTTAGAAATTGAGACAATGTATCATACCATGCTCTTGGTGCTTGTTTCAATCCATATAATGCTTTCTTGAGCTTATATACCTTATCTCCAATAGTTTTATGCTCAAAACCACGGAGGTTGTTCAACATAGACTTTTTCCTCTAATAGTCCGTTCACATCCATTTGGTACACGGTGAAGTTCTTATGTGCAAGATAAGCAAGAAACATCCTTATTGCTTCGAATCTTGCAACGAGAGCAAAGGTTCCTCTCAGATCTTATCTTTATAATGGTTTGGCTCTTTTCTTTTTGAACTCATTTCATTAGTGAGGTAACTTCTACAAAGTTTCCTTCTTTTTACACATGAAGATTGTCCATGTAGACCTTGAATAATCATCTACTACCACAAGAGTGTATTTCTTTCCACCGATGTTGGTGGCTCAACTAGTCTAAATAAATCCATATGCAAAGATGTAATATCCTTGTTGAAGAAGGACTTGGCTTATCCTTGAATGAAGACTTTATTTGCTTTCCCATCGGCATGCATCACATACATTTTCTTTCTTGTACACCGAGTCCGGGAAATCCTTCTAAAAGATGACTTCTTGCAAGCTTGTTGATTGTCTTGAAATTGGATGATTGAACTTCTTGTGCCCAAACCCAACTTGATTCAATTTGTACTCTTTGCTAGCAGACAAGTACTTGGTGTAAATAAAGAGACCAATCTAACACATACATATTCTTCTGTCTTGATCCTTGCAAAGACTATTTAATTTTTTAAGAATCTTTCATCGGCACATTCCCATGTTGAATCCAAGTTTGTAGCCTTTATCACGAGTTGGTCGATGCTTAACAAGTTGAAGTCGAGGCCTTCAACATAAGCAACAAGCTGTGATTTCAATCCATTTTTCTTGATAGATCATGTGCCTTTGATTTCCTGGAGCTTTATTTCCTCCAAATATGACTTTTGCACCTCTAATCTCCTTGAATCTTGACAGGTTTTTCTTGTTTCTTGTCGGTCTAGAACAACCACTATCCATGTACCAGGTTCATTGGCACTCATTTGTTCCTTGAACCCGCAATCAAGGAAATCAGTTTTAGGTACCCATACTTGCCTGGGTCCGGAGGGGTTAGTGCTTTATAAGATGAATCAACCAACCTATAGCCAAAGGACTTGACTCTAAGAGGTTTCCATCTATCGTGCCATAATCATGTGCACATTAGCAAATTGCTTGGGGTTTTTAGGTTCATACAACTATCTCTTTTGTTTGTATGCTGTGTGTGTGTTTTAGCAATTGCTCTTTTGGGGTAGTTGTGAAATTTCTCGGTGTAGTGCTTGGGTGCGTTTGTGTCGATAATAGCTCTTTTGCCTTTGGAATGACCTTTGATGAGTTTTAGGTCTTTGCCATCTTGGCTTATATTCCATAGGTCTTTCTTTGATGTTTCACATTATTCCAATCAACATAGTTTCGATAGTTTCTAACATTCCCATCATGTGTGTTTCTCGATGAAACTTCCGGGGTTTTTGGTAGCTCTTTTTGCTTTTCACAAAGTATTTTTGTTTGAAGTTTGATGAGGAACTCGGCTGGATTTCTTCTCGGTTGTACACTCAGCATACTCAACTGGTTGTTTCCCTTTCCATTTGTATCCAAGGCCAGTTTGTTTGTGATTATGCTTTGAGTGAATGTGGGTGCAGCATTTGGTGTTTTGGGTTTTGAGATGCTTCATTACTTGAAGATCCTTTTTCCAAAATCACTCTTGGAGTTTATTTGTGCACAAAGGAATTAAATCTTATGCATGTCTTATCTCCACATTCTTTTTGACTCATGATAAGATCATCCAATGATTTGGATGCCTTTGTAAATGAGGTAATCACATTTTTGAGATCTTTTTCCCTATTTTCTATAGCACTAACTCTGTTGTGATATCGCATTTTCAAAGATTCACTTGGTGTTCTCATCACTATATGACTCAGACTACTCAGCTCTTTAGTCAACTATGAGTTTTGACTTTTAAGTGGCGGTTTTCCTCATTTAGAATTGTGTGTGAGGATTTTATGTGTTCAAAGTCTTTCATCATTTTACTTAATGAATCATAAAGATCGAGTGGGTGATGAAGTGTGTGTATCACAATTACTATCACTTGAATCGAATGAGATGAGTTAGAGTGTACCTCTTCTTCTTGATCTGGTTGATCTTGTTCTTTAGCCATATGGCAAATCATAGCCTATTCCTCGAGTCACTTGAGTAGTCGCCTTCACTACTCTCTCGGGTTTTTCGCTTCTTTAGACTTGATCGTCTCTCGTGACCAACATGGCTTTCTTCTTTTCTGGCTTCTTTCTCAAGACTTTTCTGTCTTCCTCATTCCTATATTTGTTGGTGGTGGATAGGGCAGTCAATCGCAAAATGTCCTGGTTGTTGCGGTTCAACACAGGCTCTCGGCTCTTTGATCACTCTTTCTGTTCTTTGATTATCGGCTCTACGATATTCAACACTTTTATGTCAAGCTCTCTTGGGTGGCCTGTCTTCCTTGACTTGGAAGGAGTGAATGTCTTCTGGAGGTCTCACTTGTTTCTTTTATAGTTCTTATTGAAGAACTTGTTGAATCTTTTGACCATCAAGGCAATTTCCTCCTGGTCCTTTGTTTCCTTGGGTACATCTCTCTTTCCATCATTGGCCATCGGTCATTTGTTCCCATTCGGTGGGAGACTTCTTAAGATCTTCATACACATTTCCTTTGTGTGTATTCCTTCCAAGAGAAAGCTCATTTGTGATCTCAGTGAAACGGCATCCGGTGATCCATGGTTTCACTGCAAGCATTTTGAAATTTTCAAATTTTTGAACAACAACAGACGAGTTTATTTTCTTTAATTTGTTTCGATCCTTCACAAATTAAAGTCGGTTTATTCGCATTTCTTTTGTAGATTTGCAAGACTTGACTTTATTGAACATGGCTTTGTCCAATGTCTTGTAGAGTATGTCCTTGGCCACATTGTCCAAGTTGTATCTCTTCCTGTCTTCATTAGTCCACTCGATCCTTGGTTTTTCAACCATGGTCGGTCTTGGTCAAAGTTCAGCAGCTTCTTCTTCTCTCCTTGCGATTTGCTCTTCTTCGATCGTGTTCACTTTTAGTATTTGCGGTGGCCCATCCACTATCACAAGCCACATTTCATCATGTAATACAAATAGATGAGCACGCACACGAATTTTCCAATCATCAAATTCTTCAACGGTGAACATAGGAATACGTGCGGATTTGCTCCCATGATGATAACTTTACTTAATATGAAAGATTTTGAAAATACAAGTGTTTAAAAACGTTTTGAAAATATAGAGATCTAGTTCAAGTAACCGGTGTGGAAGGCTCAATGAACCAACCGCTCCGATACCACTTGTAGGTCCCAAGGGGTGTGAAGTAAGGTTTGAGAGGGGTTGAATAAACCTTACCAAATTTTCAATTTAGTCCTTTTAAATTAATTCAACGAGTTGACTCAAACAACTATGTCCTTGATGGACAACTAAGTTGGATTTTCACTAAGTTACCCACTCGGAGACTCGATAGATTTGTTGATAGTATAACTTCGGCTACTCACGCCAAATACTTAACTTGGCTAATTTGTTTTTAATAGCGGAAGACTTAACACCCTTAGACTTGTTTTAAGTTTGTTCTTAACACTTGATTCTTAGCACTTAGTTATTAATCAGTTGGATAGCAAATATGATTCTAATAGCGAGATATAATATAAATATGCAAAAAAGTAAATTTTTTGAAAGTAAATGAGATAAATATTTTATAGAGGTTTGAAGATGGGGTAATTCTTCTAATCCCCTCTTCTCCAACTCTGGAGGAATCCACTATGTAACAGATCGGTTTACAAAGCGGTGAAACAGTCTAGAGACAACCTTGATCACACACTGCTTCTCTTGCGACTCGGCTTCTTCACAGTCTGCATTTTGCCTTGCTACTTGACTAAGTTCTCAAGTTCTTGGATTTGATCACGAAGCCCTCCAACAAACTTGATAATGGTTCGACTCGGAACCTTTCTACAATCCTACATCAAAAGTTTCCTCTTCATCGATTTGAAGTTATCTTTCCTTCACTACTTGTGTTGGATCAATTTCCTCGAGTTTCACGCTTCAAGAATTGCTTGTTTATGAGAAATTTGCAGGTTAAATGTTTGAATATTGCTTGCTTGTTCGTGGTTCATGTAACCTCTTCTCAATAACTTCCTCGACCTTTTATAGTGTACATTTCAAATTTGCCCGTTGAAGAGATAGGCTAATTTCAAATGTCACTTTTGTTCATTGGCTTGTCTTGTTGCGATCCTTGATGTTGACATTTCCTCGTATTAAATGTCTTCGCAGTGGCGTTGCAGTGCACGACACAAGGTGCGAGTGTTTTCCATTGGTTTTATTCCTTTTGCACAATTCCGAGACTAACACTTAGACCTGGCAACTTTGACATATTACTATATTGAGTAATATTCTTGACTTTAATCAATGGATCTAAGTCAGTTGTCTTGACTAGCTCTTTGTCTTTTCCCAGGTGACTTGAGTCGGCTCGGTCATTAGATAGCTCAACTGTTACTTCAATTTTGAGACTTGGCTTCTAGAGTTGACTTGACTAACACTTCTCACACTTGTTCACTCGGTGACACTCTTCATCAGTCATTGACTTCCTTCTTGGCCATACTCGGTGACACACAGAAGTCTTCAATCCGATCCATAATTGACTTATTGTATTTCTTGGCATAGCTGATTTCACTCGGCTTTGGCAGCCCTATCTATTACAATACAAATTACAAGGAAAATGGGGTGCCAACTTCCTAGTTTAAGTTTTACATGGTATCATCAAAATCTACTCAATAAATTTCCTAACACCCTTAGTTTTGCGCTGATGTAGGATAGATGGAGAGTACATTATAAGATCATCATCATCATTTTCCTCTCCGGTCTCTTGAATAGCGGCTAATGGGCGTGCTCCTCCTCGATTCAGACATCACATCTCGAGGGGATGAGACAACCTGTTCCTCCACGGGCTTGGGCCGTCGTGAGTTGCGTCTGTCTCTCTACAGATTGTCTCCCGCACAACCGGGTCTTCAACACCTTGCCGATCAACATCATCAATCTTCTTGGGCTCTCCAACTTTTTCTTGAGATCGCTTCTCCCGGAGCATCGCCATCTCACTAGGATTCTCCGGTGAGTACTAGACTTGGCTACTTGGCTATTTTATCCAATTGATTTCTGAACAACCGTCTTTGCTTGGTGGCAACCAACGGAACCTCGGTTCCACTCTATAGGACCTTCAAGAGTGAAGGATCTGTGTTTCAATAGAAGCTTTATTAGAAGCAAACTTTGCCTTTTGAGACTTGTGATACCGCTTCTTCTTCACGATGGAGAAGAAATTTGGGGTTCCTCCTCAATCTCGGCTTGGGGCGGGGCATCGGCCGCTTGGGCGGGAACTTTTGGTTTGGCTGCGGGGGCAGTGCCTTTTTTGACTTAGTTGTTGGGCAGGGCGAGGCTTGGATGTGGTAGCTCTCTTCTTAGATATCGGCCAGTGAGAGAGAGCCAGGGGAGGTCTCACTGTGTGTGTCTTGATAGGGTCATTTGATTCCCCCTCACTAGTATTCGACTTTCTTGCATGGGCCCTTTCTGCACAGAGAGGTTCGCCTTGAACATCTCTTGTTTGCATGGAACGACTTTCCGTAGCACAATGTTATCCCATTCACTTCCATCAAGTGGCAAATGACAAGGCCATAACCCAACTAATGTCCAAAGGTCCCATCTTCCTTATATGACGGTTGATCATGTTTGGCATACTCTACGGTGAAAACGAACTCGGCCAGTTCACCTTCTTGTCTTGCACGATTCGGCCCATCGCAATCGGCTTAGTCTTCGATAGCCGATTGAAACTCCCAAACTTTATGTCGATGCATTTGGACACGATGCCCATCGGCCTTGTATACACAACTTTAATAGCGTACTCCGCTTCACAACTTCCTTCCAAGTGCAGCCCAAGTTGACATCCTTCTTAGCGATGTCCTCCATCCCTTCGAGAGCAAAGAAAAAAGTGTACTTTGCGGTGATTTTAATGGCCTGCTTTGTGGACGGATGAATGGATTTCATCGTCATGCACTCCAGATATGTATGCACGAATCGCATCGATAGAAAGTCCTTCGACCGGACTTTTCAACTTCTCGCCTATCTTCTTCTTCAGGGCATCATCAACACCACCGCTTGATCATTCCATTAAAATCCACAGATGCTCCGGTGTGGATCTTCTCGGATAGCAATGCGAAATCATGATTCGCAGCCATTTCTAGAACTTCTAAATGATTAAAAACTTGAAAAACTTGAACTTGAACGGTAGGGTTTTGAATGAATTTGCAGAGAGAAAAGCTTTCTTCTTTGTCAAGACGAGTAGGTTTGTGTGAGGAGAGAGAAAATGAGATTTTGAATATATGGGACATGAAAGGATGGTTTTTGGAATTTGAAAAAAATTGATCAAAATCAACGGTAAAGATTAAACCTTCAAAACCCCAATAAATTCCCCATTAAATGCAACAACATTTATATCCAATCATATGGTTTATTGTGCGGTTTTTGTTGACAATCATAATTATGCGGATGTCATCCTTAAAAACATACCCACTCGAATAAAACAAGCGTGTTTTTGTCACTTAGCTCATAAATGATTGACTTTCTTCAGAGTGACTTAGCTTTGCTTCTCTCTTCACATAACATCACTTAGTCGCCGCCTAACTCAATCAATTGTCTTCCCGATCGAAATTTTTTCACTTGGTCAAGTGTGAAACTTGCTCATTTTCCATTTTCTCATCTTCTTTCTTTTTTGATTGAGTCTTCCGAGTAATCTAACTAAGCTCGATTAACCCTAACTCATTCTTGAGTTCTTCAAACCTTGATTCACATAAAGGCTTTGTGAATATGTCGATAATCGCTTATCCATTGAGATGTATTCCAAAGTGATGTCTTTCTTTTCAACATGATCTCTTAAATGATATCCGACATCAATGTGCTTTGTTCTTGAAATGCAATTTGGATTACGAGTGATCGCAATGGCACTAGTGTTATCACACATAATTGGAATCTCTTTTTCTTCAATATCATAATCTCATTTGTTGTCTTATCCATAAGACTTTGGGACAACAAACTACCCGCAGCCTATGTACTCTGCTTCATCCGTGGATGTAGCTATTGATTTTTGTTTCTTCTTGAACCAAGAAACCAACCTATTTCCAAGCATTTGACATGTACCTAAAGTACTCTTCCTGTCAACTCTACATCCAAAGATACCGAGTGGGGTTGAATCCTCCTTCCTTTGGATACCATAAGACAACTTACGGCATCCCTTCAAATATCTTAGGATTCTCTTAGTCGTAGTAATGTGGCCCTCTTTTGGTGCAGATTGAAATCTAGCACATACACCTACCGCAAAGGTGACGTTCGCCTCGCTCTTTGTTAGATAGAGCAATGATCCAATGAGGGCTCTATATCTGGTTTGATCAAACTTTGCCATCCGCATCCATGTCCATCTTGATCGATGTATTCATAGGAATCTTCACGAAGACTTCTCTTCCCTACCACATTTTTCATCAAATCTCTCGGTATACTTGGTTTGGCTTATGAAGGTTCCATCCTTCAATTGCTTGACTTGAAGTCCTAAGAAGAAAGTCGGCTCTCCCATCATGCTCATCTCAAATTTTCCTTGCATGAGGTTTGAGAACTTGTCACATAGCTCTTTGTTTGTGGATCCAAAAATGTGAGTAAAGTAAAAAAGAAGGTGAAGAAGAGAGAAACCGGAACAAAGAAGTGCGGTTGTCCATTTCATTTAAGGGATAAGCAATTGTCGGTTGATAGAGAATGGGCATTGGAAGTTGAATGTGGTGTGCATAATCATCCAATTGCGCAAAGACGGAGGGTTACCTTTATGTTGGTCGATTATCAAAAGCCGAGACGGACTATGTTATGGATATGTCACATGTAAATACTCGTAGAAGGATATTGCATATGGTTTACAACAAAAATTTATAAATATAAGTCCACAATAAAGACTATTTATAATGCTCGTATGAGGAATAAAATTATTGAACGTGATGGTCGATCACGGTTGCAACACCTTATGTGGAAATTGAAGGAACATGAATATTGTTTCTATCATCATAGCGCGCTGCGAGGCGAGTAACACGGTGAAGGATATATTCTTCCCTCACCTAACGAGTGTTGAGTTATTGCATTCATTTAGAAGGTCCTATTTATGCATTGTACGTACAAGACAAATAGGTATAAGCTACCTTTGTTGGAGATTATTGGTGTGACGTCGACTCATATGGCATTTTCTATTGCGGCCGCTTATAAGGAGTTCGAGCGGGAAGACAACTATATATGGGCGTGCAAAATTTTGAAATCATTGATGGACCCCTTATCCCTTCCCACCGTGATTATTCTTGAGAGAGAGGTGGCTTTAATGAATTCAATCGAGAGGACTTTTCCCACTTCTAGACATTTCCTTTGTTAGTGGCATATGAATAGGAATATCATGGCAAACTACAAAAAATATTCCGCACGAAAGAGGATTGGGATTCATTTAATTATTCTTTGGAATTGGTTAGTGACAAAGAGATACTCAGTCATCATTTTACGACTTGCTTAAAAGATTCCAATCAGAATTCACAGAATATTCGATTGCCGTTCAATATGTTGTGGAGCAATGGGTGAGGCCGTACAAAAGAAAGATTTGTGTCTTGTTGGACAAATAATGTCATGCATTTCGATAATACCTCGACAAACAGGTATTTCATTGTAATATCGCCTTTATTGCTTTCTATATGGCAAATATATACCTGAAATTGTTTAAATTGTATATTGTTTTTATGAGAGTCATCATGAATTGTTGAAAAGACAACTTTGAACGAGTCATTGTAATTTTGAGACATGTTGGAAAATGATTCACACTCTCCTTGAGATATCGCACAATGCAATCAAGAAGTCGTTTGAGAAGAGAAAAATATAGTCCAACATAAATACAAATCAATTGTATCCATGTCGATTTGCGAGGTATGGTATATATGCATGTGTTGAATAAGATATATGAAGAAATGAGTGCGTATTTGAGGTCTTGTAGACCCTTTGTTGTGTGGGTGTGTCTTGAGAATGACGTGCGATCCGCCTACTGTCTTGATGAGATTTACGAATATATGAGATTGGGCAAACCAATTCCCTTAACCAGGTTGATAGATTTTGGAGAAAATTTGATATGTTACATAGGGTAATGGAGACAATGTTGGTGTTGGGTACGAAATTGTGACTTGATGGACTCGAGTGTTTTGGTGATATTTACACCAAATTTGAATAGGTCCCCGAGTCGAGAGGTTGTTAATGTTAAAAGATTTATGGAGATTGTGAATCAATAACAACCTCTCTAATTGAGTCCGAGATCCGGACTTGCACTCGTGGTCGTCCTAAGTCCACAAAAGCTAAACAATCCAAATCAACCAAGCATGATTCGAGTAAGTTTGAATATGTTGAATCCATTAAAAGATAGTTGCTCACCATGTCAAGAGGTAATCTACGAGGTTGGTCATCAAATAAACCTCTTTTGTTCAAGATCGATAACGAGCCCAAAGCTAAAGGTAAATTTGTTTTTGTAAATGTGAATATTTAACATACATTCGCTAAAGTTATTTGACTTTAATATGCCGTGTTTCAATAGGTTGTGCGGCGACAAACCCGATCTGGATCGCTAGTAGTTTTATGGATCTACTACCATCTCATTTGCACAATTATATTGTTTGGACTAAAAATGTTGATAAAGTGATGGTTATTGCGGTTTTCGTACTATAGGCCTACTTGGTTGTGGTGAGGAATTATGGGGTCGGGTTCGAGGAGACCTCATTTATGAGTTGACAACAAACCAAGACTTTTATACCCATGTTTTCATTAAACATGGTCGTATTGATAAAATCCTTAAGAGTCTCAATCTACAATGAACGTACACAAAAACAATATTGGTTTTGTTTGTCGGATATGGGTTACCTGGTTACATCGGCTTACAATATTGCTCTCGTGTGTTTAGATCGGAGAATGTCCCTAACATATCATTTGAGAACAGAAGTCCCATGTACTCCAAAATTGATTTGTATTTGATTTGTAAATGGGAATTATTTATTGAGGTACACACAACTCCATTCAAATCACATGATTTATGTATCGGGGTGGAAGAAGTTTCTGACCAACAACTTGATTTATACAATGAAAGTGTGGAAACAATCGTGTTGTTCGTAATCTTGACATGATAAATTTGAAATAGCAAAGTTATAAATTTATTCGATATGTTCACAATGAGACATTGTAAATTTACGTTAATATGAGCTTCTCATAATATTTCACATTTTCTTCAATGAATTCGTTGTAAACTTTATGCTAGCATTTATTGGAATTCTCCATTCTATTGATGTTAGAGTATGTAGTTTGATTATTTTCAACTTATTGTGTTTTTTAACTTTGACGATCCTATGATATATGAATTGGCTAGCCGATTCGACTTGTCTCCATAACATTGTTGTAGCTAAGTAATTTATGAGGATAAATGAAAAAAGATAATCGATGAATAATGGATTTATAACTCATCGGGTTTCGTGGTTCACTTCTTGTCATGTCCAAATAGCGCAACCCAAATCCAAATTCTTTCCCCAAAATAAAAACCCACCCTAACACACTCAACAATCAACTCATACAAGTTTTGCCATTTCGTGCCACAATTTGTATAATCAATTGCTTGCTTGAAATTACAAGAATACTAGGTGAATGAAAGAAACTATAAAACGAAGTCGTGAAAAAACAGGAAGCGCACGTTCCGACTTTAAACAAAAATTAAGTCATAATACTTAATAAATTTAAAATACTCCGATGCATGGCTAATTAGTTTTGGTGGATAAACTGGGCAAAATTATTTTTGTCCTTTTAAGCTTTTCAAAGAAAGTCATTTGTGAGAAATGAAAATCAAGATTAAAATTTATGTTTATAGGAAACCAAATATAGATTAAAAATCTACTGCTAATGTTAATTTTTGGTTTTATATCTGTCTCTCATGGGACAAAGTTAACGTATTTTAAATTTTGAAAAAGTTTTAAGGTATATACTCTATAGGTTCTTGCTATGTCTCTCCTAAAGTGTTAGTTGATTTTTGTTTGCAAGTTGTAGGATTGGGAATAAGGAAGGGAGAGAGTAGAGAAGAGAGAATGAGAAGAAGAAAGAGAGTAAACGAAGGGAGAAGAAGAATATAGGTTGGGTGTATTGATAGGTTTTGGGGGTGTTAATAGCACTCCCCATTAGGTTTTTAATTGGGGGAAGGGTAAATTGGAAAAGAATAAAGGTTGTATTAAGTTTATATATATATATTTTAATAGGGAGATGGGTGTATTAAGAAGAGGGAGTATATAGATAGGTTTTGGGGATGTTAATAGCGGCTTCCTAAACTAAAGTAAAATAGGATAACAAGTCATTTAAATTAACACGGTCAACTCCAACAATACATATGAAATAGTTTTTCCTTTATTAGATTTTTAACAAATATTCTTTTTGGAGTGAATTAATTGATGAGGAATGGAGGGAGAAACACCGTAGTCATCGCAAAACTCGATCATTTGAAAACATATATATATATATATATATATATATATATATATATATAGAGAGAGAGAGAGAGAAATGGCTAGTTTTGTCTATAATTTTAGATGATAGTCACCAAGTAACTCACCAAATAATACAAGGAGGGTATGGATATAATTTTTAGTCAAAATGGCTAAAGATTGTTTTTTGAAAACATGGTTAGTTTTCAATTTTTAGAAACATAAATGGTCAATCTTGCATATTTATACTAGTTTTGCCATTTCCCAATCTCCCTCTCTTCGTGGGACTATTTATGTAATTAACTTCTTTCTAATGGATATATAATATTAAATTGACCAATATATGCTTTGAGATAATCTAACTTTAAGTTGTATGAATAAATCGGTAATGCATTCCGCTAGTAGTGGAATTCTCTAACACAATTTATGTCGAAAATCGTATTTTGTTCCTTTTAACTTAACAAAAAAAATGATCATGAGAAGTCTAGTTTATTTGAACTTAATAAACATTATGTATCCCGTCACCACTTCTTTAAAAACAAAACCAAAATCACATATAGTTTTGATGATACGCTTGTAAGTTGGTATGTTAAAACCAAAATAACAAAACCAAATAATTAGTATTGTCAAGACATGGTGATTGTTAGTATTGGAGACTCAGTAACAACTCTATTAATTGTTATGAGAAGAGGTAATTATATGCATTAATTACAAGGACCTACACCACACGCGTCGATTTCATAAATTTTCTTACCATGATCCGACTGTATCTTTGGCACTTTAAGAAAAAAATTATGTGAAGATCTTGAAAAATTTATGTAAAGATTTTGCCAAATTTAATACTCGTCTATTTCCTCTCCTCGTCTTATAAGGTGTTCATAAACCTTCGTGTTTATAGACTATTTATCTGTCCTTGCTCCGTATATACTCTGTTTACATTAAAAATGAACAATCATAAGGAGAAAAACATCATAGATTTCAATCGGTCAATACAGTTCTCATCTACATCAAGACCACCTCTACAATCGCATGATTTTATGTCGACTGAACCTCTATATTACAAAATAATGACCAGGTAATTATTTAAACTATTTAATGTTTATTGTAGATTTGAAAGTTATATTAACACAACCCTTCAATAAATGGTAACATTTTATCTTGATGCCTCAATTATATATGTTGGCCGTTGATTTCCATTGATAAATGAAAACTTAATTGAAAAAATGGAAAAAAACCCATCTTATGTTTTAAGTATTTTTCTTATATCATAAGTTACAAAATACAAGCTGATCGAAGAGGTCGAAATTCATGTTTTATGAATCAATTGAAGAAAAACATGGAGGGCTTCGGAAAGAACGATTAATCAAGTATGCGAGGCTCCAAGTGGTATATATATTTCGATTCCTATTTGATGTTTTGCTAGTTTCTTTATTGAATCGATTTTTCTTATTTAAAACCTGTAATAAACGATATTGTTCTTAGTTTCCGCTTAATTTTCATTTTTGTTTTTATGTCTATAAGTAATTGCGAGCCAACATTTGCTAACAAGTAGAATCATTGACATTGTTCTTAGTTTTCATATGATTTTATATTCTTGCCCTTGTGAATCAACAATTTTGCTCACACGCTCTGTTTGTTAAAATCCTATATTTTGTTAGTATAGATAATCAACACATCAAGATTTGCATGGCCTATGTGTTTTAAGGCTTAAATTTAAATTCACTTTGTTCTTATAACTTAATTTTGAAGTCATATATAAACTTTGTAATAGTTTTAGAGATATTAAAAAAATTATATATGAAGATTTTTTATTTAAATGGTTTCCTATTTGGTAATATTGTATGAGGAAAAAGATTATTTTCAGTTAATTCATAAAAAAGACAACGCAACTTTATAACAAAAAGTGAAAGTCTTGTTTCTAAATATCTATTCATTTTGATTTGCTTGATTAAGAAAAATAATGATGATTTATTTTATGATTGGACAAAAAGTGAGAGTTTGTCGTAACAAATATTGTTGCCATTATTTAAACTCGATACTAATTAATTCGTTCTTGACATGCACTTTGTTTTGTAGATGTTCGTGGTCCACACACGCTTCCACTAGCACGCATAAAAAAAACTAATGAAATCTGATGAGCAAGTTAAGGTATGTTTAAATATGATGCATTTTTATATCTATATAAATATTATGTAGTTGATTCACAACCGAGAAGATGTATATTACTCAAAACTTTTCTATGTAATGTTTGAATTTTCAAATTAAACATCAAAAATACATTATTCTTTTACAAATCCTTGTTTATGTGAATCTTCATCATCAAAATAATAAAAAATTTATTACCATTTGAGTTTCAAGCACATCACATTTATCTTAGAGTTCAGGGATTTGGGAACGGATTTGGGATGAGGGATTTCAAATTCTTACCTAAATCAACACCCTTGTTTGGCACATAAATCCAAATCAATGGATTTCAAATCCATCTTTAAGTTTTAGTTCATTTTCAAAGGATTTTAAATCCTCCCAAAACCTAGTATTGAAATCCATTCTTTTTTTTTTTTCTTTATGCACGCTTTGACATTGCACACACTTATACACATTTCACACGCACACACATACACTTACACATATTTACACACACTTATACACACACTGTACATATATTTACACACATTGCACACACACGCACACACACTGCACACACTTACACACACACATTTACATACACTGGACACACATTGCACACATTTACATACACATTTATTAAATATCATTAAGTTGAATAAAGATTTTAAATTATTTTATCAAAAATTACGATGGACTTGAAATTCCTACACAAATCCATATCATCCAAACAAAGAGATGGATTTCAAATTCAAAGGTCAAGAAATAGCCTAAAGAACTAATATTTCAGGATAACCAAAACATAAACACAAACACCCAATCCATGAGAACTATGTAGTTAATTCAAAGAATTCTAGTATTGAAAATAATTATTCAACAATCACATATACAACTTTCGGTGCTTGTTTTATCGAGGTTTTTTTCAAAGTTTTGGTCAACCTAATGTAGTTTATATTAAATACTTTACCTTCCAACCTATTTATTGACAATATCATATGTTTTATCTTAATTTCTCCATTTACTTATTGGCATGCTCTATAAATGCACCTATTACTCTACACGAGATTCTCTATTCTATTTTCTATTATGTCTTGTATTTCCACCGTATTGAAAAGTTACCACGTCTACAAGATGATGTCATAATTGTACATGTGACATTTATCTAGTGGAATGAAATACCAAATGAAATATACATTAATAGAATACGAGATCCTGGTTGTTATTACTCAAAGGTACATACTTCTTTAACCATAGAAAATCGTTTTCAACAAATTATTTTAATGTACACACTTTTTTCTCTCATTGAAAATATTGACTTCTTGGATCCATTACATCAACGAATTACAATACATATACAATTATATAAATCAAATTTCATAAACAAATATCTCATTTTGCGATTCATCATTTACTTATTGTTGGTTGCAAATTTTTATATGTACATGCAGATGATTAGTGTTGATACACCAGTGGTGTTTGCTAAAGCTTGTGAGATGTTCATTATGGAATTATCGCTGCGTGCATGGATGCACACTCGAGAAAATAATCGTAGAACCCCGCAACGCAATGATGTTGCCGATGCAATCAATGATGAAGACCTATTAAGCTTCCTCAAAGACATTGTCCCCATGGAAACGATCGGGTAATTATCTTCCCCTCCTTATTTTTTTAACAATATTGTTAATTATATGTCATTTCCACTTGAGAGCGAGCGAGTTTCTATTTTAATTTTCTGTTTGCAATTCGTATCGTATATCAAAGATACACGCCAAATACACAATTCACGAAAAATGCGTGTGTATTATAGAAATATTTGCATTATTGTAATACAAAATGCATTATAAATCAAAATATGAGATATTTTCCTATTGCAAATTTCTTATCCTACCTACTTACTGTTATTACTCCTTTTAAATTCTTGATAATGATTTTGTGCCTATTTAATCGCTAATTACATGAACTTTAGGAGGATCCACCTTCACTAGATAACCATCTTGGAGTGTATGTTCTGTTCAAGTACGAGGAACCTCTCGCATACCCATACTATCCGTTGATAAATATGCAAAGCTCAAATCAAGTTGTGAGTATATATAAATCAAATGAGATATTTCAACAATAAACTTCTCTATTTTTAATTAAGTTCGATTAATTATCATATCCAATACTTGAAATGATATTAGGAGGTAGCAGGAAGGTCTTCAGCAAAGAACTAATCATCGCTCATCATTTCAAATGAATTTTCTCTATGACATGAATAATTTTAGTCAAATAAACCTTATAAAGAATTGAGTAAAAACACTTTGCCATGACAATTTTCGTATTTTGGGAGATGAATATTGTTTTTGTTATACTTTGCCACTTGAACTACACGGTTTTGCATGTTGCCATTTGGAGCACCTCGATTGTGAATTTTTTCCGTGATTTTGTCACATGCATGACACACTTAATGTTAGTGCACTTTTTAGTCAATTCCATATTGTTTATGTGGACATAATAATACTATAACTTTTAAAACTTTAGGTTCAAAAGTTGGGATTAAGTATATAAACAACTTGAAATTGACCAAAAATGCACAAACAAGAGGTGTGTCATGCACGTGACAAAATTACGGATTTTTTTGACAATCAAGGTGTTCTAGATGTCAAATGGCAAAAATCGTGTCGTTCGATGAAGAAGAAGTGTTAGAAAATAGTAGCTCTCAAAATACCTAAAACCTCATAGTTTGTTTGGCTAAATATTTTTCTCCTAAATAATTACATATGTAGTATGCTTTGTTATTGTTTTGGTCTTATTAACTAATTGAAATATACTTGAATACATGCCATTTATTTTTCCTATGGAATGGTTTATGTTGTTTCTTATTCTTCTTTTCGATAGGCTTTTTCACGGAAGATCAAGAAATGCGACAGATTCTCCACCACCATCACCACCGCTAATGGAGTCAATCCTTACATTAGTTTTAAGGTTTGTTAAACCATATCATCTATCCTAAGTACTTTAATATACATGTCCACCATTCTTCATACAACATATCCAAAGAGGAGTAAACAATGGGATTAAGAAATATAATTCTCCATCTCCACACAAAAATTCTAGTTCAACTTTAATTTGCACTAAAAAGTACAATTTTTGTACCAAATTTAATATTTCATCTATAACTCAACTATTGCACATTTTGCACTAAAATAAATATTTTTTGTTATTCAATCTACAAAAATCTAACTTGTTTCATCAAATATTTATTATCATATATAATTAATTATGAAATATATTATATTATTATAATATTTTGTGAGTTGATAAATGTATTGTATTCTCACTTTTACCAAAACATATTTTAATTGTCTTGTGTCTAATATTTAAAACGCATGCAAGTTAAGACTAATTTTAGTAATATAATTAATAATTTTAATAAAAAAATAATTAATAAGCTTAACAATTTTTTCATATAAACACATAATAAATATATTAAATTTATGAAAATATACAATTAGAACAAAAAATTAAAGTTTGTTTCGTTTTTAAAATCGATAAATCTATTAAAACGATAAAAAGGGAAAAGATAGTGCATGAACAATGTTGCATCCGAATTGGCGTAACACTTTGTAGAATCTCCTAAGTAGCACAGGGGATCGATAGAGTTCCCGCTATGGACGCTTTTAGGATTTTGTAAATATTTTATATCTTATTATGCCTTTGTATGTTTTGTGTGTATTTATATGTGTTGTGGGTGTATACAACATAAAATTATCTCGATTGTAAATCTTTACAGATTTTTCTTGTGAAAGTATAGATGGGATGGTGGTAAAGAGCTAGGGAAAAGAGTTAGGAGTTTATTCTATTTGTCTTCCTCTAACAACTAAATGATAATAAACTTTGCTTCCTTTAATTTATTGGTGGGATAAACATCTTGGCCAATTTATATTTTTTTTTTGGAACAAGCACTTTTGTGCTTCATTTATTGCTTTCTGTTTTGTGCTATTTGGTTTTGTTCTCAAAGAACTATCCTACATTGATTATCGTAATCAAACCTTGTTATATATAAAGTAGTCTAATTTTGTGTTTGAGATTTGAGATTGAATACCTAGAGTCAATACCCTGTTTGCCTTTGTTGATTGCATGAGGGCCTCACGCCCGATTCGCGTTTAAGAAGTCTCCGTTAGGGAAGTACTTAGCTCTGTACACACGATTTAATAAGGATGTCGGTGTGTGAGAATGCGCCATGCTTGCTTGCTAAGCATAGCCATATTGAAAGCTCAAGTTTCAAACCCATTCCATCTTTGGGATTTGGACAACGAGAGTTTATCCCATGAAATCCAAAGTGCAATTTTTTATTGTTGGAGGAACTACCCCACCAATAATCCGCTGCCATACGCTGGATATCATGGAGCACGTGGTTAGAAAGCTTAAAACAGGTCATGAGCGAAGGTGGGTAAGGCCTGGATGATAGATTTGATGAGGATCTCCTTTTTATTTTTCCCCACCCTTCATAACTAAGAATTACAGTTAGATTCATACCTCTTTTCCTAAGAGTGTTTGCATGGTGGTCGATACCTTTGCAAGCATGACATTGAATCGAATCAAGATTTTTGGTTTGAAATAAATATTCTCTTGACTAGATTCAAATTTTTAGGGAAGTTTGAAGAATTTCCAAAAAATTGTTTCCTAGACTTGAAATCTCTATTGTTACGTAAGGAAGAAGTGAAATCATTCTTCTGTTTGATTTTCTCGAGAAAAATTATTAAACCTTCCAGTCAACAAAGCAATAGAATCTTCATTTAAATCAACAACCGCAAGTCTTTAATAAGATTTTCTATTGCAAAATCAAAATCATTTGAGTCATCACAAAAACCAGCATTTTTTTCAGATTTGAAAGTGATGTGTGAAAATATACGTGCATTTTGGGGCTTAAAATGATATATATTTGATGCATTTGCACGCATATTTAGTATGTTTTTACTTGATTTCCTTAGAAGAGCATGATCTTTGCGTATTCTTGTAACTTTTACAGAAATAGAGCATAATCGAACGGGCATGTGAGGTTGGTCTGAACAAAAAAAACACACGGCCGTGTGAGGGCATGGCCGGGTCGTGTGATCCCGCTCCAAATCTATAAGTGATCTCTCCAAACATTTATAAAGGAGACCCAAGGCTTGCACGAAAAATCATTCATCCATACCACATACAACACATTAAATTACACAGGAATACAAGATCCAAGGTCTTCTGAGAGATCAGGGCTAGGTCGCGAAGAACACCACAAGGCCTTTTGCATCTACGGGAGCACAAGAGCTTCGAAGGCTTGGAAGGAGAATCCATCCTGACAAGAAGGGATTTTTTTTCTATGTCTATATCTCTTTTCTGTGCTTAAACGATGTCATAATGTTGATTTCAAATTTGTCTATTAATTTGTCATCAATGATTGGCTAATCTTTCTGATCTTAGAGGTATAATCGAAACTATGGATTCATGTTAAATCTTGATTAATTATTTTCTAATTGATTCATGCTTTCTATTTTATGAATTCGAGTACTTATTCTTAATTGCTTTTTATCTGATCAATAATTAGCATGCCATATTTGTTAGTGCGAAATTCGGAAGAGGAGTTCTAACAAAGACGTAAATTGAATTCAGACATAAATAGTGTATCGAGTCGGGAGACCTACAATTGTTTGTGGGTAGTCATTCAATTCATAGATCTTTTGGGAGTTAATAATAGTTGCATCGATTCGGGAGACCTATAATTATTATTAATCTATTGTCATGCGCGCCCGGGAGGGAGAATAAACTATCTTAGGAATTGAACCCATAGAATTGAATGACTTGGTTTTAAAAGTTTAATTGGATTTAATATTTAAGAAACGTGTCGACATTATGTGCCTAAGGTTGCTTCCGTGGTTGTTGAAAATACTTGTGGGGTTCGCAATTTTTTTTTTTTATTTTTACTAAACTTGATATTCGGTCGCTTCAATAAAATTGGAATGCGATGTTATTACAGCCTAAGTGTTTCGTATTCAATCCCTGAGGAATAAGACCTTGCTTGTTATTATTTTATAAACTACAGTATACATTTGTAGTTGTATAATCCAAAATATTTTTGGCGAATAAGTTTTTGGCGCCGTTGTCGGGATTGACATATTCTACTTAGATATTGTAATAAGTAGTTCAATATTAATTGAAGCATTTTTTTATTTATTTTTTTTCTATTTTTTTGAAAATTATTTTTTTATTTTTTTATTTTTTTCGGTTCTAACATTGTTTTTGTTAAGTGCAAATAGTGCATGATCACGCGTTCCATATCTACCCAACCAATACCCATTGATTTGAAAATCGAAAATCGTAAAGCAACTAAGGAAAAGATCCAAAGCTATGGCGGAGGGGAACAATCGAGAATATCATGGATAACATAATCAATGAGGAGCGGCCACCTAGGGCAAACGTCTACAGGAGGATGGTAGGTGGCTATAAGTGTAGAAGCAAGATGAGCGAGGGAGCCAAGGGTCACTCTAAATTTTGGTTGTACATCCTGATCTGATTAAGCGTCGGGCACCGAGAGAAATGAGCTGTCTGCTATCGAGAATGCTTCGCCAAGATTTTTTTGTAATTAGACCGAACCTCAAGTTTTTTTTTTTTAAATTATCCCTTTGTTAAAAATTAGAAGTATTCGACCACCAGCCATAAAAACACCAGCACACATGACACTGGAGATCAATTCCGTTTGAAAACTGTTGAATATCATACAAACTCAATGGAATATCCTAAAACTGATACCTTTGCTACAACCTTTAGGATTAACTATGATAGCATTGTTTATTGATTATATAAAATTATATAATTTTATGTATGAGATTTGAGATGGAATTACGATCATTTAAGATTATTATCTAGTTGTTTATTTGGAGTTAATGATTACATTGCATAATGATGCAACAATGGATTTTATTCTGCCACTTTTCGTAATATTTTCATGGACCAGGGCCATACATATTTATTTGCTAGAGGTTTTAGGGCACACATGATATTTCAACGAATGGGATAAATTGAATATTACTCCCTCACTCGTGATAAACTATCAATTGAAAGTGGGAAAATGTAATAGGCTAGTTTAGTTATCTTGGGCCAAATTAAGAATTCTAAAACAATAGTAGATTATGATAATAACCTTTTCCGATTTTTCCAAAAGGCAAACACACCCTAATATGATTCGTTGGATTAACATTGAGCCCGATCAAACCCTTTAATTTCCACAAAACCCACAAGTCGAACCACAACATAAACCAAGACAAGAAAATGCAGGACAAGTTTCAATAGAATTAATTCCAATGGATTAACAAAATTGTTGGATTTTAATATTCTAACCGAAATTGTAACACCACAATAAACCATAAGAATATTAGATCAAATATTTATTAAAAATATCATCATTAATATGCGATTATCATTTCACTAAGAAAATATTAGATCAAATATTTTCATCACAATTTCTTCTTACATTCATTTACACACAAAAAACATTACAATTTTTCTAAAATAATTTTTCATCACTATTCTATTTCAAAATAATTAGGAATGAAATACAAGGATAAGAGTGATTGATTGGCATTTTCTGTTTGTTTTCATTTTTGTACTCACCTAGAAACATTATTTAACTAAAGTATATCAAAAAATAAAACAAGGTTTCAACAATATTGTTAATATACATACTAATATATCTTAATTGTCTCAATAAACTGATGTTTAGAAAATAAAGTAAGATTTTGATATGATATTAAAATCTTAAGTAAAATTTGATAAAAGAAAATATACACTTATTAGGAAACAAATATTCAAATTTATTAATTATAAACAAAATATTAATTAGTGTTTTTTACCTTTTATTTTCTCTTTAGATTGCATTTCATAATCTATGCAAATGTCTAGAAAATTTGGAATGATTTAATTTTTCTAAAGAAAACAAAAAATAGAAGTTTCAAGCTAAATTAAATTAGAAACCAGAAATATTTTTTTTTACCTTCGATTTGCTAATACTCCCGCCATTATCGGACCGATTCTTTTCTCGAAACATAGGCCCCCTTTCTCTATTTGATACGTGTAATACCCAACATTAAATTTTGAACATCGAATTTTAGAGTAAAATTTCGCAAATTTAAGGATTTAGATTCTTAATTTTATTATTTGGGATTTTATAGTTAGTTAAGAATTTATTATCTCGAGAATATAAACCGTATAGAAGACCTAAAATTAAGTTAGGGGCTCTCTACTTATTCCAAGCAAAATTAAAATATAATTGATCCCCATTTTTGTGTATTTTCGGCCCAAATCGTAAACTCATTTTCATAGCCCATTTAATACTTACTATCAATAGAGTGTCAAAAGACCGGGCCGAGCTAAGACGAGACGAGCCCACCGGGATTTTCGAAAAAATCGGTCGACTGGCCAAACAAGATACCCGCCACAAAAATGGGGAACCTAGCCCGACCTAAAACGAAAATTGCACTTTGAAAAAGTCGGGCTTTTCGGGCTTGCCACCGGGCCAGGCCGGGCTTTTGAGGCCCGACTTTTTCGGGCCTTGAAAAATAGAGCCCAACTTATTAGAAAATCATTTGGTTCGGTAGGGCCGGAATTGACATCTCTAACTATTACTATATAAGTTATTTCATTATTTGGAAATAATCAAAATTGGAATTCTTCTAAAATGGCGGGGTTTTTCTCTCTCCCTCACCTGGATTTCTAAGACAAAGCCGCCGCCACCACCACCACCACCGTCGCCGCCGCCATCGCCGGTGGAAATTAATAAATCATACCTTATTCGAACCCTTTCGTCGCCCCTCGTTCCAAATCCGAAGTCGAATTTTGATTTGAATCCCCGTTCGGGCAAAGAAATTGTCGATAAAGTTGAAAATTTGAAACCTTTGGCTTCAGATCTACGGAGATCCAACCGTTAGATATTTAAACCTTACGGTTTTAGAAAGCCCATTCCATGGCGTTTCTAACGCCACCTCCCACGCCATCGGAGGTGTAGATCACCACAAAAGTCTTTGAAGAAGGTTCGCAAACTCGGTTGCGAACCGGTAGCGACCCGCCAACTTTGACCGCCGACACGGAGATCTACCGATCCAAAACTCGATGGGTTAAATACCGTTTTACTCCTCTTTTCATGGACTTCAAAACCCATTGATCAATTGTAAAATTGGAGTTCCCCTATGTTAGGAATGTTAGTTGGAAGTTTAACGAAGTTTCCCAATTTTTTTCGTTTGTCGTCTCTGTTTCTTCCTTCCGTTTCCTCACACTATCTCTCTGTTCGCCTTTCCGATCTTTGCTGCGGTTGGTGAGTTGGTGGGATGAGTGTCGGCGATGGTGCAAGGTGGTGATGTTGCGGTGTGGTGCACCGCCGCGACGTATGTGCGCTTTTTGTGTGACCGTGTGTGTGTTTTCCATCCAATTTCAACCGGAAATGGGGCGTTGGGTAGGCTAAGGGTGTTGTTGGCGGTTGTGATGGCGGTGCACGGTGGAGAAGATTAGGTGAGGTGGAAATATGAAGTTTAGGGATGCCACTTAGAATTTGAAATTCCTTTGGGCTTGAGTGCAATTTAAAAAACTTTATTGTGGCCCCTCTAGGTTTCATTTAGGTCCACCCAAATTAACTCTTCCATAATTACAAATTAACCCCAAATTAGCTTGTACAAATTTCCAAATCAGCCCCAAATATTTTTAAACTGATTTTCGAATATTATAAAAATTCCCCAAGTTTTTAATTTAAAATTCTTCAAGTCCTAACTTTCTCGTTTTAAACCCGAAAGGGGCCAAACGAACTCCGATTGAACCCAAATTCGAACCACAATATCATCACACCATCCTTATGAGCAGGGTTATCTAAAATTTCAATATTACCCTTCCATCACCTAAATTCAATAAACGAGTTCCATTTCGCTCATATCTTCTTCAATTCACATCCAAATGCTCAAATTTTAGAGATATCTTTCCTTGTATATTTAAGTTACGTTAAAATATTATATTTCTATTTTGGGCTTCTAAGATATATTATGATATTTTTATGTAGGAGACGATATCGGGCCTCACAATTAGGATCCGCATCATGCACTCTCATTCCGCACGCGTCATTAAGGTGGGGTTACCTTTACACTTAACCGTGTAATATTGTTATTCAATGCAAGTTGACTGTTTAATTAATCATAATTAGTATATTTTGCATGAATCCCATGTTGCGGTAGTACCGTACATGTTATATATTTATGTGTTGTGGTGACGATCACTTCACATTATGAGCTCGTACATATTACAAAGTTACTGACTTGTCCATACAAATGCCACGTATGATGCATCTCTCGCTTATTTGTAATTAATTACGCAGCCTCTTAAGTGTACCCCATCGAGTGTATTGCAAAACACTCACCCCACTATTTAACATTTTCAGATACAAGGCAAAGTATATGTGACGACACTGGCTCCACCATTTCTTAATAATTCCAAGATCCCCATTTTCTTTTATTTATGATGTAAGAAGTTAATTTTTATATTTAAATTAAATGTGTGCTTATTTACGTTTTGTAAAAGTAATGTATCGAGTAGTGAGTCAAAAGTTGTGTTGAAACTATTTTCGCCTGCTTATTTATGAGAAAATTACGCCTCTGTGAGCGGAGTTTATGTGAATTATCGGTTGTTGGTGTTAAGATCTTAAAGGAATATTAAATGTCGGTTTGGAGAAACTTGAATATTCCTATTTTATTAATTTAGATTTCAACTCGTAAATTTTCCAAAATAGTAACGCCTAAAAGAAAAATAACTTTCAAATTTATTTACAAATCGGGCGTTCTGCATAGAGTGGTATCGAGCAAGGTCTCGACCTTGTCGTTTATTATTTGTTTTAAAATACGAAGTTGGTTCATTTATTCCAAAATCGTAGAGTCAATTTACTTATTGTTTTCAAATAGTCTTTTGAGTCAAAAATTTTCCGTAAGAATAATCTTAGGTGTGATTCGATTTTTGTTATTTAGAGACTTTAGTATCAAAATTATTTAGCAAAACGTGTATAAAATAAAATTTCGTTTTTCGAGTTGTGTGCGTTTAAACTTGTTTCATAATAGTTAGAACATGATATGAGGTTTTGTTTTTTTCAGTGTCTTGCAAGTCAAAAACTTTGTCAAAGTGGGATTCGAGTATCGAGACATATAGAGACATTAATATTTTTAAGAAAAAGGGTGATTTTGGAGTAAACATGGCCCAAAGTCGACATGTTATACTAAGCCCGAAAGGCATGCATTGCATGACTATGATTTCATATGCATATTCACATGTTCTACAATCTCAAGCCATGTTTGTGAAGCCCGATTTTTCCGAAACTATTAGTTGAACCTTATTGTTGTTTATACTTTTGATCGACTATTTTACCGCGTCATTTTGACGGGTAATTATTAATAATATATACATTTTGTATTTTATTTCATTTTATTTAATTACTTGTGATCATGATGATCATTAATTCTATTCCTCATTTATGACCACTTGATTGATCATTATTACTATTTTTGTATTTATTAGTCACCTTAGAATTTTAAGAGACTATTTATTTTGGAGACTTTTACCTTATAGAATTAAGACTTTGATTTAGTTTAAGTGATCATGAGACTTACAAGTGATCAAGGAAATCACTAATTATTTTGGAGATTGATATATTTCATCTATTATCATCAAATTTGGGACAAAAAACAAATAAATGGAATTACCATTTTGCCCTCATAGTGGACGGCCATGGTGGTATTTTGGGATAAAAATATCATCCAACTCTTGTACACCTACACCATATATTAGTCATCTTGTGTATAATTATATCATTAATTCAAACATTATACACATCATCTTATATACCAATTCTTTATTACTATTTTCCCCAACTTATTCCCACTTAACCAATATTCTTCTCAATATTCCCCAACACCATTCAAGCCCATACTTTGACTTGCATTTTGTCTCCATGCAAGAGACAAATTACAAGACACAATTTGAACAAAATCCTCTCCCTCTCTCTCCATGAAGTGGACGGCCATATGGCCTAATTTTGTCAAAATTTCATCTCAAAATTTCACCAACACATTTGATCTTCCAAACCAATTCTCCTCCTTCTCTCTAAAAACTCCCAACTTCTCTCTATTCTTTCTTTCACTTTCTTCTTCCATACTTAGAAAATTTTCAACATTTTCCTCCCTATTCTTCATAAAAATCGAAACCATCATCATACAAGGTAAGAAATTTTAGCTTCAATCCAATTTTGGATATCACATTGTTCATCTCTTCCACCTTCTTAACTTAAGTTTGAATTTGGTTTTGGAGGTACATTTAGAAGACTTTGAAGGTTAGAGCTTGACAACATTTTGAAGAAGGACCTCAAGCTTGAAGAAGAATATAGTAGAGAAAATTAGACTACAAGGTAAGAATTGTGTCCTAGACCCCTTCTTCCCTATTCTTTCTATTTTTTTCAAATTTTAACACCGCTTTTTCATTTTTGAGAAATAGGGGCTGACCTTAGGAGATTTTAGAGTTGAGCCAAAATTTCCAATTTTTAAGCTTCAACTACCGCAAACATCTACTACACAAGGTAAAGTGTAGTCCTTTTCATTTCCTTATTTCCTTCTTTTTCTCCTTAATTTTTATCTCATTTTTCTAACTCCAATTTTGGTATTTTCTTGACTTAGGGGCTGACCTAAGAAGCCTCATCAAAAATTGTGAAATTGTCCTTTTATTTCACAATTTCCAAATTTAAGGTGGGTGGAAAATTATTTTTCCAACTTTTAGGTGCTTTGATTAAATGCATGTAGAAACTTTAATCATGAGCCTTGAGATATATATAATTATGTATTGCATGTCAATTTTACATATCAATCATGAAAATTCTCAAGAGTTGCTCAAAATTGTTATTTATTGAATTTTAGGTGCATGCATGTACACTTTAATGCTTTAATTGATGAATTCTTGTATGTATTGGCCATGCATGTGTATGATCTTTAAAATCTATGTTTTGGATACCTTATAACCTGGAAAAGTCGAGCATAATTGATTAAATTTCAATTTTGGACTTAAAAATGCAAAAATGGAAAGTTGGTGGACTAAATTGCAAGAAAATAAAAGTTAAAGGACCCTCTGCAAATTTCGAATTTTGGGACTGTACTCAGGTTCAAAAAAATGACTTTTGGACATTTTAATAAAGTTTTAAGAGTTTTAAGTTAGATAAAATCAACCTTTAAAAGCCCAAGGACTAGGTTGTAAAATTTTGAAAGTTTAAGGGCTACTTTGCAATTTTTAAAACTGTACCAGACCTAAACTTTATAAATTGAAATTTTTACTTTTAAGTTACTGGGAATGACACATTTTAAAAGTATTCCAAAAATCCAAGTGGTTAGGGCTTGGAAAACAATTTTACTAAAATTGAGGGACTAATGTGAAAATATTAAACTTGAGGACCCAAATGAAATTTCCAGGACTTATGCAGCCCATGCACCTGGAAATACTAACTTAACTATAACTTAATTATATTTTGGACACAAGGTTCAAATTTCATAACAATTATTTTAAAATGGGACAAAAATGATATTTTCAAAAGTTGAAGGACCTACACATATTAATTTTACAAACTGCTTTTGTCCCAGTATCCTACTAACCTTAGTGACATTTTTCAACTGGAACCACATTAAAAGCCCTTCCGGTTTGTGAGTTCAATTTTTAAAACTTAAGGTCCGGATTGGCAATTTTTACAAATTTGGGGCCAATGTGAGATTTTTACAAAAACTCGACCTCAAAACTTTAAAAACCTGAATCTCTGGATAATTTGGAGAATTTAGGAACTGACCTCATAATTTTTCAAGGTCGGGATATTTAATTATTCAATTTTTAACCACAAAAGTGTTAGTTTTTACAAAACGGGGCTAAATTACAATTTTCCTTTTATAAAGGACCTCACTCAAATTATTTTCTTTTACAAAAATCGCCCTGGACTCTCTGACTTGGAGATTTAATTTAAGTATTTTACTTTCCCAAAAACCCGACTTATCGGATCAATTTGACCGATTAATACCCGATCGCGGAGAGCTTACTTCCGCCTTGCGAATGAATCTATAACGGACTTATGTCCCACCCAATTTTTCAAGATATCGAAGGTTGCTTATCCTTCCGATAATCATCTTCATCCAAAAACTCCACCAACGCCATAATTGCCACTCGCGTTTTTCAAAAATTTCTCCTAAAGTGCTTCCCTAAATCAATAATACTCATTGTCTGTCACCGCCTGTAATTGTAATTACTTTCCGCCCGAGTCAACTTGGTGTGTCGAGCTCACAATCGGAATGGATACGTCGGGGATGGAACCGAGCAGCCTGGCCGCTATTCCACTCTTCCGCCCCATCGCCCTAATCCCGCAATCGAGGGACGGAGTTTGTCCAAGGGAAGCGGGTCGTAGATCGAGGTATAATCATGATTATGACAGATCCGAGCCTCGCCGCTCTCATGGGATTTTGTCTTTGCCTACGGAGCGATAAGGTGCCGGTCTTGGACCATACCGACCGGGAGTTACAAGGAAGAACAAAGGAATCATTGTCCGATCCACACGATTCGGGAGTTATCGTCCCGTTTTGGTTGGCGTTACATTTCCGCACGCAACCGCTACTGTTTTGCATTGGTTGGCGCTACAAACCGTGACGCAACCATTATTTGCCTTGATAGGATTGGCGTTACACTTCCGCACGCAATCCTACTGTCTTGATCAATCACATAGTGCCTGTGTGACCAATGAATTTTCTTGAATCGTATAAGTATATTATTTAAATATTTTATCACGACGCTATAATCGTGTGTGAATTCATGCATCATACTCACGTGTTTTCATATAATCTGTTTTCTCACATTAACTATATTGCGCCACACTCGCATTACCGATCACCCCATCCATCGAGATTTTTGTCTCATTCCCACCGTTTTCTAACCTTAGATGATGATTTCGCTGGAGATTTGAACCGGCTCGATTGAGACCTTATACTACGCTTGTTGGATTTACTACTTCTTGTTGTTGATTGGACTCTTTTCTTATTATGTTGTTGTCGGACTTTTGTATTGTAATCAATTCGGTTTTTAATTGATGGGCGTATGACCCTTTGACCTTAAGTTACTACTTTGTTGAATTTCGGGTTGTAATTTGGATGATGGATTGTAGACTTTAAGTGGTAACATGTATCGTTATTTATTTCGCCGCTATTTAGAATCTGTCTCATTGGGTTCTCATTGATATTTGTCTGGATTTGTTGGTTCATTTGTATTTAAGTTATGGATCGTTCGTCGCGTCCCGATTGGGGCGTGACAAAGAAGAGTGGTATCGAGCTCGGCTAGTAAGATGGAAACTTACACCGAGCTGACCCGATGATAGGACCCTCGGTCCGTGTTTTGGGTAGTACCGCGACTTGACTAATTAAGTGTGAAATCGATTTCAAATTGGCATAGAACCGTCTTATTGATATTTGAACTAAGTTAGAACACATACTTTGAGATTTCATAATCATACTTGTCTTGACTTAGTTGATTCTTGAGTGATTTCCTTATTCATTCTTCCTTATTCCCTCCTTATCTTTCATTTACCTTTGTGATCCGCCTTAGTTTGTTGTTACTCTCCCTACGATATCTCTTGCTTTACGCGAATAATTATTGTATTCATTTACTCGCGAATCGCAACTAACGCTTCAAGATACGAATGGCGAACATCAAGGACGTGGGAGACCTCGTCGCATTCCACGAGGAGACGACGATGTACCCAGGGATTGGGTACCCTCTCCGGAATTACCACCACCTCCTCCACCGCTGCAGAGACAATCGACCACACAAGCCTTACAAAGAAATACTGGTATTTATGAGGCAACAGCAGAGCCTCAACCCCATGCTCCCGAATCCGCCCGAGAGGCGAACGATCGCACATTGGAGCGATTCCGCGGTTCGACCCACCAACCTTCTTGGGGAGCCAGACGATGTGAAAGCGGAAGAATGGATAGAGAAGCTAGAAAATATCTTCAATGCTCTTCAATACTCCGACGAGCAGAGAGTCACACTCGCCGTATTTCATCCGGAATCGGCCGCTAGAGACCGGTGGAGGGCGGTTGAAAAGGAGATGGGAAGAGGACCGATGTAATCGATCATGGGGAAATTTCTTGGCCGAGTTCAATGAAGTATATTCCCAGGTCGTGAAGGAATCACGCCGGATGAATTCCATAGATTGAGGCAAGGAACTCGTGGCTCAAGATGAGTCCGAATTTCATCGATTGTCCAAGTATGCTCTGGGGACAATCGATCAAGAGGATAAGCTTTACAAGTTCACTCGAGGATTGAAACGGAACTTCGTAAACAATTGTTGATCGTTGAACGGCAACCTACTCACCACGGTAAAGGCAGCTCTCCGCATTGAGTCGGGACTGAACCGTATTGGACAGATTCAGCAGAGTAGGCCATCGAACAGTTTTAAGAGGCCAGCTGTGGGACAGCCATCTAAACCGCCTGCTAAGTTTCAGAAGGGACCGGTTAACAGGACAGACAAAGGAAAGAGACCAGTACAAGGAAAGCCGGGTCAAGAATGTGCGCATTGCCAGAAACCGGGACATACTGCCGACAACTGCTGGCGTAAACAAGGAAGGTGTTTGCGCTGTGGTAGTAATCAGCACCAGCTGCAAGATTGCCCGAAGTACAATGACCGATCTAAACAAACGCAACCACGAAGCCGGAACGGCTAGGTAATCGGGCGAGGATGCCCGCTCGAGCATTTGCACTAGCCAGACAGAGGCTCCGGAGGCAACGGGACGTGGTGGAAGGTACGCTTCTAGTATCTAACCACTACGCTAAAATATTGTTCGACCCTGGATCAACGCATTCATTTGTTGCACCGCATTTTATACACAAAATCGCATGCATGCATGGAACATATGCCTATATGCTTAGAAGTGTCAACTCCTATGGGTGCAAGTCGATAACAGATATTATCTATAATGCATGCGAAGTTAAGATTGCTGAGATAAACTTTCCTGCCGATTTGATCTTATTACCTATATCCGAATACGACGTAATATTGGGAATGAACTGGTTATCTGCACACCATGCACAAATGGACTGCCATAACAAGTCCATTAAGCTATGTGAACCCGGAAAACCCGAAGTGGAGATTTCGGGAAGGGCACGAGTTAAGATTGCCCCAATCATTTCAGCAATGAAAGCGAGAAGGGCGATCACTAGAGGGGCTCAGGGGTACTTGGCGTTTGTAATTAACAAACCCAAGGTTGAGATACAAATCAACCAAGTACCTATAGTATCAGCATATACGGATGTATTTCCACAAGAACTCACCACTGTTCCCCCCGATAGGGAAGTCGAGTTCACCATCGAGGTGTTGCCAGGGACTACCCCGATTGCCAGAACACCGTATAGAATGGCTCCTCTTGAGTTACAAGAGTTGAAAACGCAATTACAGAAACTGATGGATGTGGGATTTATCCGACCGAGTACGTCTCCGTGGGGAGCACTGTCTTTGTTTGTTAAAAAGAAGGATGGCACATTAAGACTATGTATAGATTATCGTGGACTTAATAGTGTGACCATCAAGAACAAATATCCCCTCCCGAGGATAGACGAACTATTTGATCAACTTCAAGGAGCAACGGTGTACTCGAAGTTTGATTTACAACAAGGATATTACCAACTGAAAATCCGCGAAGGAGACATTTCCAAAACCGCATTTCAAACCCGATATGGACACTACGTGTTTGTAGTAATGCCTTCGGTCTGACGAATGCACCAGCAAAGCATTTATGGACCTGATGCATCGAGTCTTCCAACTTTATTTGGATCAATTCGTAGTGATATTCATTGATGACATACTAGTATACTCTAAGTCTAGAGAAGAGCACGAACGTCATCTCGAAAAATCATTTTAGAGACACTACGAGAGCATAAGTTGTATGCCAAATTCAGCAAGTGCGAATTTTGGCTTAGTGAAGTCACATTCTTGGGACATATAGTATCCGCACTGGGATTGTAGTAGATCCTTCAAGGTACATAAAGTGGTTGAATGGAAACAACCCGAGTCTCAGAACGGAAATCGAGTTTCTAGACTAGCTGGATATTATCGAAGATTTATCCAGGACTTCTCCAAGATAGCCGGACCACTCACCGACTAACCGGAAAGCAAGTCAAGTTTGAGTGGAACGACAAGTGCGAGACGAGTTTCCAAGAGTCAAGAAACGACTTACTACTCCAGTCTTAGCCCTTCCAAAGGGAACATAAAACTTTGTCGCCTACAGTGATGCATCAAAAGAAGGACTAGAGCAAAGTGCTCATGCGCGGGAAGGAAAGGTTATTGCTTATGCATCACGAAAGCTCAAGCCGTATGAGGCCAATTATCCAACACATGACTTGGAATTGGCAGCGATAGTTTTGGCGTTGAAGAAATGGAGACACTATCTCTACAGAGCAACATTCACGGTTTTCACGGATCATAAGAGCTTGAAGTATCTATTCTTCCAGAAAGACCTCAACTGAGGCAACGGAGATGGATGGAGTTGATTGAGGACTATCACTTTGATATTCAATACCATCCCGGAAAGCTAACGTCAGAGTGAGCGCTCCCTGCATAAGGTAAGCGAGTTTAGCCGGACTCGTGATTCGAGAGTGGGAATTATTAAAAGAGCCGAGCAATTGGAATCGACGAGAACCAATTCTCGATTTCATGTGCTAACATTTCGGTTAAACCCGAATCTGCTGAATGAGATCAAATAAGCACAAGAGAAAGATACACATCTTCAAAATCAAGGAGAAAATACGTAAAGGAGAAAGATCAATTTCTGCATTGAAGATGGAGTTATCAGGTTCGGAATCGAGTGTGTGTACCAAATGATGAGCAAGATTAGGAATAAAATCCTAGTTAGTAAGCACACCGTTCAAAATACACTATACATCCTAGAGGAAATAAGATGTATAAGGATTTGAAACGGAGTTATTGGTGGGTAAACATGAAGAACCAAGTAGCTTGAGAGTTCGTTGGGAGATGTTTGACTTGTCAACGAGTAAAAGCAGAACACCATTCGACTACATGGAGTACCGGTCGATATAGTATCCGGACAGAGACCGAGGTTTGTCTCCAGATTTTGGAAGTGCTTACACGAGGAATTAGGTACCTCACTAAGTTTCAGCACAACAGCACATCCACAAACCGATGGACAGTCCGAGCGAACAATTCAAACCCTTGAAGATATGCTGCGAGCTTGCACATTAGATTTTCAAGGAAGTTGGGATTCGCACTTACCATTAGCCGAGTTCGCCTACAATAACAGTTATCAGGCCACGATTGGGATGGCACCCTACGAGGCATTGTATGGGCGAAAATGTAGATCCCCACTACACTGGGAGATTGATGACCAATGGACTCCGAAAGAGAAATGAAAGTCGCCTCGATTCCAAAGGTCGACTTAGTTCAGGAGGCCATGGAGAAGGTCAAGCTGATCAAGGAGCGGATTCGCACAGCTCAGAGCCGCCAAAAGAGTTACGCGGACAAGAGAAGAAAGGATTTGGAATTTGAAGTCGGTGATGAAGTATTTCTCAGACTCTCACCACGGAAAGGATTGATCAATCCGAAGAAAGGAGGCAAGTTGAGTCCGAGATATGTTGGACCTTACAAGATTTTATAGAGGATCGGGGAAGTTAGCCTACTGAGTCTCGAGTTACCAGCACCATATGCGGGAATGCATGATGTATTCCACGTTCGAGATCAAGAAGTATCAACCGGATCCCGAGCATATCATCACTCGAGATACTCCTCCTCTAATGGAAAACCTATCCTACACCGAGAGGCCAACGGATCATCGATCAGCCAGATCTGACAGTTGCATAAGAGAGAAATTCCGATGGTTAAAGTGGTGTGGTAAAACCACAACCGAGACGAAGACGCAACGTGGGAAATGGAAGAAGACATAAGGAATCAATATCCAGAACTATTCTGAAGAGAATTTGGGGACCAAATTCTTTTAAGGAGGGGAGGATGTGAAGCCCCGATTTTTCCGAAGCTATTAGTTGAACCTTATTGTTGTTTATACTTTTGATCGACTATTTTACCGCGTCATTTTGACGGGTAATTATTAATAATATATACATTTTGTATTTTATTTCATTTTATTTAATTACTTGTGATCATGATCATCATTAATTCTATTCCTCATTTATGACCACTTGATTGATCATTATTACTATTTTTGTATTTATTAGTCACCTTAGAATTTTAAGAGACTATTTATTTTGGAGACTTTTACCTTATAGAATTAAGACTTTGATTTAGTTTAAGTGATCATGAGACTTACAAGTGATCAAGGAAATCACTAATTATTTTGGAGATTGATATATTTCATCTATTATCATCAAATTTGGGACAAAAACAAAATATATGGAATTGCCATTTTGCCCTCATAGTGGACGGCCATGGTGGTATTTTGGGATAAAAATATCATCCAACTCTTGTACACCTACACCATATATTAGTCATCTTGTGTATAATTATATCATTAATTCAAACATTATACACATCATCTTATACACCAATTCTTTATTACTATTTTCCCCACTTATTCCCACTTAACCAACATTCTTCTCAATATTCCCCAACACCATTCAAGCCCTTATTTGACTTGCATTTTGTCTCCATGCAAGAGACAAATTACAAGACACAATTTGAACAAAATCCTCTCCCCTCTCTCTCCATGAAGTGGACGGCCATATGGCCTAATTTTGTCAAAATTTCATCTCAAAATTTCACCAACACATTTGATCTTCCAAACCAATTCTCCTCCTTCTCTCTAAAAACTCCCAACTTCTCTCTATTCTTTCTTTCACTTTCTTCTTCCATACTTAGAAAATTTTCAACATTTTCCTCCCTATTCTTCATAAAAATCGAAACCATCATCATACAAGGTAAGAAATTTTAGCTTCAATCCATTTTTGGATATCACATTGTTCATCTCTTCCACCTTCTTAACTTAAGTTTGAATTTGGTTTTGGAGGTACATTTAGAAGACTTGAAGGTTAGAGCTTGACAACATTTTGAAGAAGGACCTCAAGCTTGAAGAAGAATATAGTAGAGAAATTTAGACTACAAGGTAAAATTGTGTGCTAGACCCCTTCTTCCCTATTCTTTCTATTTTTTTCAATTTTTAACACCCCTTTTTCATTTTTGAGAAATAGGGGCTGACTTTAGGAGATTTTGGAGTTGAGCCAACATTTCCAATTTTTAAGCTTCAACTAGTCTCCAAACATCTACTACACAAGGTAAAGTGTAGTCCTTTTCATTTTCTTATTTCCTTCTTTTTCTCCTTAATTTTTCTCTCATTTTTCTAACTCCAATTTTGGTATTTTCTTGACTTAGGGCCGACCTAAGAAGCCTCATCCAAAAAATTGTGAAATTATCCTTTTATTTCACAATTTCCAAATTTAAGGTGGGTGGAAAATTATTTTTCCAACTTTTAGGTGTTTTGATTAAATGCATGTAGAAACTTTAATCATGAGCCTTGAGATATATATAATTATGTATTGCATATCAATTTTACATATCAATCATGAAAATTCTCAAGAGTTGCTCAAAATTGTTATTTATTGAATTTTAGGTGCATGCATGTACACTTTAATGCTTTAATTGATGAATTCTTGTATGTATTGGCCATGCATGTGTATGATCTTTAAAATCAATGTTTTGGATGCCTTATAACCTGGAAAAGTCGAGCATAATTGATTAAATTTCAATTTTGGACTTAAAAATGCAAAAATGGAAAGTTGGTGGACTAAATTGCAAGAAAATAAAAGTTAAAGGACCCCTCTGCAAATTTCGAATTTTGGGACTGTACTCAGGTTCAAAAAAATGACTTTTGGACATTTTAATAAAGTTTTAAGTTAAATAAAATCAACCTTTAAAAGCCCAAGGACTAGGTTGTAAAATTTTGAAAGTTTAAGGGCTACTTTTAAAAGCGCTTTTGTCCCAATATCCTACTAACCTTAGTGACATTTTCCAACTGGAACCACATTAAAAGCCCTTCCGGTTTGTGAGTTCCGAATTTTTAAAACTTAAGGTCCGAATTGGCAATTTTTACAAATTTGGGGCCAATGTGAGATTTTTACAAAAACTCGACCTCAAAACTTTAAAAACCTGAATCTCTGGACAATTTGGAGAATTTAGGAACTGACCTCATAATTTTTCAAGGTCGGGATATTTAATTATTCAATTTTTAACCCCAAAAGTGTTAGTTTTTACAAAACGGGGCTAAATTACAATTTTCCTTTTATAAAGGACCTCACTCAAATTATTTTCTCTTTTACAAAAATCGCCCTGGACTCTCTGACTTGGAGATTTAATTTAAGTATTTTACTTTCCCAAAAACCCCTGACTTATCGGATCAATTTGACCGATTAATACCCGATCGCGTGGCGGCGACTTCAGTCACGCCTTTGCGAATTGAATCTATAACGGGACTTATGTCCCACCCAATTTTTCAAGATATCGAAGGTTGCTTATCCTTCCGATAATCATCTTCATCCAAAAACTCCACCAACGCCATAATTGCCACTCGCGTTTTTCAAAAATTTCTCCTAAACTGCTTCCCTGAATCAATAATACTCGACTGCCTGTAATTGTAATTACTTTCCGCCCGAGTCAACTTGGTGTGTCGAGCTCACCGTCGGAATGGATACGTCGGGATGGAACAAGCGGCTCAATTTTGCTATTCCACTCTTCCGGCCCCATCGCCCTAATCCCGCAACCGAGGGACGGAGTTTGTCCAAGGAAGCGGGTCGAGTGAGCTATAATCATGATTATGACAGATCCGAGCCTCGCCGGCTCATCGGGATTTTGTCTTTGCCTACGGAGCGATAAGGTGCGGTCTTGGACCATACCGATCGGGAGTAAGGGAGCGCGAAGGAATCGCTATTCCGATCCACATGATTCGGAGTTATCGTCCCGTTTTGGTTGGCGTTACATTTCCGCACGCGAATCGCTACTGTTTTGCATTGGTTCTACAAACCGCACGCAATCATTATTTGCCTTGCATAGATTGGCGTTACACTTCCGCACGCAATCCTACTGTCTTGATCAATCACATAGTGCCTGTGTGACCATGAACTGTTTTCTTGAATCGTATAAGTATATTATTTAAATATTTTATCACGACGCTATGAATCGTGTGTGAATTCATGCATCATACTCACGCGTTTTCATATAATCTGTTTTCTCACATTAACTATATTGCGCCACACTCGCATTACGATCACCCCATCCACCGAGATTTTCGAACCGCTCGGATTGAGACCTTGTACTACGCTTGTTGGATTTACTGCTTCTTATTGTTGATTGGACTCTTTTCTTATTATGTTGTTGTCGGACTTTTGTATTGTAATCAATTCGGGTTTGTAATTGAGGGGCGTATGACCCTTTGACCTTAAGTTACTACTTTGTTGAATTTCGGGTTGTAATTTGGATGATGGATTGTAGACTTTAAGTGGTAACTTGTATCTGTTATTTATTTCACGCTATTTAGACTATGTCTCATTGGGTTCTCATTGATATTTTGTCGAATTTGTTGGTTCATTTGTATTTAAGTTATGGATCGTTCGTCGCGTCCGATTGGGGCGTGACAATGTTACATATACAACTTATGATGGAGACTATGACTCCCATGTTATGCAATGATATGCAATATTTCACCATGAACATGTGATATAAGCTATGTTTCAAATGAGGATTTAATCCTACATTCTTACGATAATCTCAAAATTGCTATGTACTTTACATATTCAAAATGTGATGAACGGACACGGTCGGATCTTTGCGAGACTCTCGGACTCTAATTCTACTAGTTTGATATAATTTTGTCCGTAATCGCCAACGTTTGAGACATAATTTCACAAATCAGAAGGACCGTGTCTGCTCACACCATGATACATTCAAATATGCTCATGATTGTACAATTATTATTTCATGACATATTTCACACCAAGTACATGGATTTAGCTTTCATAAAAAGGTTTTCACATGACATATGCATCATGATTTTATAAACTTCACTACACGCCATGACATATTAGCTCAGAGAACTAGTGCTCTAAGATGTCATCACGATGAACTTTAATCTAGTCTTTGTATTTTGTCTTGTTACTTTGAGGACGTGATTATGTATGTACTAGATGAAGTGTGGATCTTTCACCGCTAATGATACCTTAGAAGAATTATATTGATGATGTAACAATACTAGCTATCATATGAGTATCATGTTATAAGGTACTATGATAAGATTTGATATCTTGATTTACGTACTCTTGTGCAACTTGACTTTGGAGATATTATAATTAAAGTTGATTTGTGTGTTAAATATGAATAACCTATTATGTTATTTTGATTTATATATTATTGGTATTACTAACGATTAAGTTAGTGACTTACTGTCGAGGTTATATGTATTTGAGATATACATGGGTTATTAGTTTAACATGATGATTGATGGATGTTTGTACTCGAGTAGAGTAAGATTTGACGCTTGCATTTTGTTTTGGGGTATTGATCACTATATATGTGAGACACGTGTTAACTTATATTAACGAGACTTATGAAAAATGTGGATTGGTCTTATTTGGATTATGCGGATTTTTCGACGTTACTTTGGGACTTGAGTAGTCTAAGATATCGGATCAATATATATGCGACACACATAGTTGGAGAAGCTTATAATTTGTGGATTTTGAGATACACATTTGGTTGTTATATGATTATAATGATGGTGTGGAAGTCGGGATAGTGACTACGAATTACAATAAGAAATATTTGGATGATACATTATTTGATGTTTGATCTTATTTGTGATTTGAATATTGGATTGTCAACGGATTGTTTTGTGTGATGTGATTTTGGGAGTAAGGATGTGATTTGTAAGATTGGACATATACCATAAAAGTGAATGTACTATTTGAGGGGATTGTCGAACTATTAAATGTGATGAAATAGTAGTAGTATTTCAAAAGTTTGATGGGAAAGAGTTTTTCTCCGTAAGGCGAAATTTAGGCCAAGTATCACAAGAAGTATGGTGTTTCTTGTGAATGTTATGAGAGTGATGAGCAATGAGAATTTCGACTTATTTGAATAAGAAGAGGAACGATAAGTCAATGAATATTACCATTGATGACGTAACAATATTATGATATATAAAAATATTTTACACGGACGAAATGCCCAAGTATACCACAAAATAGGCAAGTGAAATCTATAATAGGTCCGATATTGAAAAATAAGTTATTTAGATCAAGATATCACCATGAACTACAAAAACTAGTTTGATTAGTGGAAAGGTGCATGCGTAAATTTGAAGGTTGATCAAATGGTGACCATTAAGGAGATTGATCTATCAAAAACAAATTTATTAAGCTAGTATATGCATCATATGCTTGTCGTGATGCTATTGAATTTTTGAACAAACACCAATATTATCTATTGACCTGGTGAATTGAGTATGTCATTCTTACTTGGGTAAATTATGATGGTATGTACATGGGATGTTTTATTTTATTCAATGACTGAGGAATGACATGAGGAAATATCTGATGATTTTATTGGAGGCACTCGATGGAGAGAAGTTCGGGATAGATTTAAGAAGTGTAAATCTTGACTAGGCAAGTGGCATTTCAGAAATTTTATTTCGACATGAAGAATCGAATTTAGTCAAGTTAAGAGCATAATTGTAAGTGAACAGAAAAGTCAACCAATAAGTTTTGATTGATGCACAAGAGCATGAAGTTTTTGTGGTCAAGTAAGTAATGTAAGGAGAATTATCTGACTCGTGATTTAGAAATGATAATGATAATGCATGCCATAAAGTATTAGTGACACTATTCGTATGGAGAAAAGCATGAGATATACACTGATCATAAGAACTTGTCTTGGAGTCAACGAGGAATTATGACTGTTCGATTATGTGTCATACGAAGAGAATGAATGTTATAACTGTTGTTTTATACATCAACGGTTACAGAGAGCTAACTTACATGATGTTTGATGTCAAGGAAAAGTTACCAAAGCGCTACTAAGTTAAAGAAATTAAAGGCAATAGTGACAACAATGCTAGTATAATCCACTCATCGAATCGAGAATAGTTTAAGACTTAAGATAATGATACGTTTTTGGTAAAATGAATTGAGAAAGACAACACCAACGAATTTGACTTATGAGGAGTTTCCGGTGGCGATCCTTGATAGAAAAATACACTTCTTAAGAAATAGAGATGTCGTTTTAGTTAAAGTGCAACGGAGTAGGCATGGAAAAGAGGAGGCAACATGGGAAAGAGAAGATGTGATGAAGGACAAATATCCAAATCTTCCGACAACTAGTAAGTTTTGAATTTCGAGGATGAAATTTTTCGTAGTGGGAGAGGGTGTAATACCCGACATTAAATTTTGAATCTCGGGATTTTAGAGTAAATGTTTCGCAAATTTAAGGATTTAGATTGTTAATTTTATTATTTGGGATTTTATAGTTAGTTAAGAATTTATTATCTCGAGAATATAAACCGTATAGAAGACCTAAAATTAAGTTACGGGGCTCTCTATTTAATTTAAGCCAAATTAAAATATAATTGATCCCCATTTTTATGTATTTTCGCCCAAATCGTAAATCCATTTTCATATCCCATTTATTACTTACTATTACTAGAGTCAAAAGAAAGCCGGGCGGTCGACCCTACCGAGTCCACCGAGCTTTTTGAAAAATCGGGCCAGGCAGCCAAACAATACCCCGGGCGGAAAAATGGGGAACCTAGCCCGACCTAAAAACAAAAATTGCACTTTCGAAAAGTCGCGCTTTAAGGCTAGCTAGCCCCAGGCGGGCCGGGCGTTTGAGGCCCGACTTTTTTGGCCTTGAAAAATAGAGCCCAACCCATTAGAAAATCGGGCTAAAGATCTGGTCGACCCGTCGGGCCGGGCCGAATTGACACTCTAACTATTATTGTATAAGTTATTTCCTTATTTGGAAATAATCAAAATTGGAATTCTTCTAAAATGGCGGGTTTTTCTCTCTCCCTCACCCCGGATTCCGGTAGCAAAGCCGCCGCCGCCACCACCACGCCGCCGTCTCTACCGCCCACCGATAGAGAAATTAATAACCCATACTTTATTTAAACCATTTCGTCACCCTCGTTCCATATCCGAAGTTAGAATTTCAATTTGAATCCCTGTTTGGCGGCAAATCACCTGGTAAAGTTGAAAATTCGAAACCTTTAACTTCGGATCTCACGGAGATCTAACCGTTAGATTTTAACAAACCTTACGGTTTTAGAAAGCCAATTCCATGGCGTTTCTAACGCCATCTCCCACGCCAAGATGGGATTGTAGATCGCCGGAAAAGTGCAAGAAGGTTCGCAAATTTGGTCGCGAACCCGCGACCCGCCAACTTTGATCACCGATTCCCGGAGATCTACCGATCCAAAATTGATGTGTAATATCTTGTTTTACTCCTCTTTTCCTCGGACTTCAAACCCATTGATCAATTGTAAGATCGGAGTTCCCTTGCCAGGAATGTAAGTTGGAAGTTTAACGAAGTTTCCGATTTTTCCGTTCGTCATCTCTGTTTCTTCCTTCCCTTTCTCACATTTTATCTCTGTTCACCTTTCCGAGATCTTTGCCGCAGTTGGTGAGTTGGTGGGATGGAGTGTCCGGGATGGTGCAAGGTGGTGATGGTGCGGTGGTGCACCGCCGCAACGTATATGCGGCGTTTGTGTGACCGTGTGTGTTTGTTTTGCGGCCAATTTCAGTCGGAAATGGGGCGTTGGGTAGGCTAAGGGTGTTGTCGGTTGTGATGGCGGTGTACGGTGGAGAAGATTAGGTGAGGAGGAAATATGAAGTTTAGGGGATGCAGGCTTGAGTGCAATTTTGAAAACTTTATTTTGGCCCCTCTAGGTTTCATTTAGGTCCACCCAAATTAACTCTTCCATAATTACAAATTAACCCCAAATCAGCTTGTACAAATTTCCAAATCAGCCCCAAATATTTTTAAACCGATTTTTGAATATTATAAAATACCCCAAGTTTTTAATTTAAAATTCTTCAAGTCCCAACTTTCTCGTTTAAAACCCGAAAGGGGCCAAACGAACTCCGATTGAACCTAAATGCGAACCACAATATCATCACACCGTCCATATGTGCGGTGGTTATCTAAAATTTCAATATTACCCTTCCATCACCTAAATTCAATAAACGAGTTCGAATGCCCTTTAATAACCCATTTCGCTCATAGCTTCTTCAATTCAAACCCAAATGTCCAAATTTTAGAGATATCTTTCCTAGTATATTTAAGTTACATTAAAATATTATATTTCTATTTTGGGCTTCTAAGATATATTATGATATTTTTATGTAGGAGACGAGATCGAGCCTCACAATTAGGATCTCGCATCATGCACTATCATTCTCGCACATCATTAAGGTGGGGTTACCTTTACACTTAATCGTAATATTGCTATTCAATGCAAGTTGATTGTTTAATTAATCATGATTAGTATGTTTTGCATGAATCCCATGTTGCGGTTGTACCGTACATGTTACATATTTATGTGTTGTGGTGACGATCACTTCACATTATGAGCTCGTACATATTACAAAGTTACGGCTTGTCCGCATAAATGCCACGTATGATGCATCTCTCGCTATTTGTAATTAATTACGCGATCGCTTAAGTGTGCCCCACCGAGTGTATTGCAAAACACTCACCCCACTATTTAATATTTTTGATACGGGGGCAAAGTATATGTGACGACACTGGCTCCACCATTTCTTAATAATTCCAAGATCCCCATTTTCTTTTATTTATGATGTAAGAAGTTAATTTTTATATTTAAATTAATGTGGGCTTATTTATATTTGGTAAAAGTAATGTATCGAGTAGTGAGTCAAAACTTATGTTGAAACTATTTCCGCCGCTTATTTATGAGAAAGTTACATCCGTGGAGAGCGAAGTTTATGTGAATTTCTTGGTTGTTGGTGTTAAGATCTTAAAGGAATATTAAATGTCGGTTCGGAGAAACTTGATTCCTATTTTATTAATTTGGATTTCAACTCGTAAATTTTCTAAAATAATAACGCCTAAAAGAAAAATAAATTTCAAATATATTTGCAAATCGACGTTACAATACGCTTGTTCGCTCCTCCCCGCCGCCACCCCCTGGTCACCCCGTCATGTTTCTTCTTCCTCATATTTTTGTTTTCTTTTATATTCGAGGCATTTTAATAATTTTAGTATGAAAGAATCCATTCTCTGTCTCTTGGTTCTAATTGTCTCTTGAAATCACTAAACTCAAATAAACACCTTTTCATTTATCCTTGTTTATGTCATTTTTTCCCATAAAACTAATAAAACACAGGGGTGTGTTAACGTCTCTTGGTAATCACCTTAACTCATCCAAATACCTTTATGTTTGTCCTTGTTTATGAATCACATATTTGCCTATAAAATTAATAAAATACAGGGGTAGTTTAGGCGAACCGAAATTTGATGAAATATTCATGCTTTTAGAGTAGTATAAATATATATATAGAAAGATTTTTCTATTCGATATATTTGACTAATGATCTTGCACATGAGCTTTTTGCCATTTCCCCAACATGGGACTATTTATGTAATTAGCTTATATCTCATGGATACATAATATTACAAGGATTAGTATATATATGGTAGCTCTAACATTAAATTGTAAGAATAAACTAGTAAGGCATCCACTAATAAACTGAAATTCTCTAACACAATTTATGTTAGAAATTGTTGTTCCTTTAAAAATTTAACTAAAAAAATTATATCATGAGATGTCTAGATTCTTTGTACTTTATAAATATTATGTATCATGTCACACTTTCTCGCCTCAATCTACACTGACAAAACCAATATCACATGAACATTTTTGATGATACACTTGTAAGTTGGTATATTAAAACCAAAATAAAATAACCAAATAATTAATGAGCATTGTCAAGACATGGTGGTTGTTAGTATTGGAGACTCAGAACAACTCTATTAATTGTTCTCGAGAAGAGGTAATTATATGCATAAATTACAATGACCTACACCAGATGTGTCGATCCCATAAATTTTCTTACTATGATCCCACCGTATGCCGACATCGCTATAAGAAAAAAATTATGTGAAGATAATGAAAAATTTATGTAAAGATTTTTCCAAATTTAATACTCGTCTATTTTCTCTCCTCATCTTATAAGGTGTTTATAAACCTTCGTGTATATAGACTATTTATCTATCCTTACTCCGTTTATACCATGTTCACATTGAAAATGAACAATCATAAGGAGAAAAACATCATGGATTTCAATCACCAATGCGGTTCTCATATACATCTAGACCAACTTTTCAACTGCATGATTTTATGCCGATCTAGACCTCTACATTACATGATAACCATCGGGTAATCATTTAAATTATTTGTTGTTTATTGTAGATTTGAAATTTTTATAAGTGCAGTCCTGAATGAGTGTTAACGATTAGATAATCGTGAAATATATAAAATTTGATGTGAATTTATGCCGATGCCACAATTTTATATGTTGGCCATTGATTTCCTTTGATAAATACAAAACCTTATTCGAAAAATGAAAAAAAGAATCATTTTATGTTTTTGCTTTTTGTTTTTGGTATATCATAAGTTACAAATACGTGGTGATCGAAGAGGTCATAAATTTTTGTTTTATGAATCAATTGAGACAAAACATGGAAGGCTCGAAAGAACGAATCAAGTATGCGAGGCTCTAAGTGGTATATATATTTTTGATTCCTATCTCGATGTTTTGCTAGTTTCTTTTATTGAAACGATTTTTAATATTTAAAACCCGCAACAAATGACATTGTTCTTAATTTGCGCTTAATATTTCCTTTTGTCTATATGTCTACAAATAATTGTGAGCCAACATTTAATTTGCTCACAAGTATAATCATTGAAATTGTTCTTAGTTTTCATATGATCTTTTGTTCTTGCCCGGTGACTTGTGAGCCAACAAGTTCTCACACACTCTATTTGTTAAGATCTTATGTTTTGTTAGTACGGATAAATAACACATCGAGATTTAGTCTTTGTGCTTTCACCCTTAAATTTAAACTCATTTTATTATTATAAATTAATTTTAAAGTAAGATATAAACTTTGTTATAGCTTCCGCAACTATTAATAAAATTATATATGTAGATTTTCTATTTAAATGGTTTCCTATTTGGTAATAAAGTATGAGGAAACAATTTTTTAATTTTTAGATAATTCATAAAAACAACATCGTAGCTTTATAACAAAAACTGAAAATCTTGTTTCCATCTATTCATATTCATTTGTTTGGATAAGAAAACATAATGATGTTTTATTTATGATAGAACAAAAAGTGAGAATTTTGTCGTAACATAAATCATTACCGTTATTTATACTTGATTCTAATTATTCGATCTTATCACTATTTTGTAGATGTTCGTGGTTCACACATGCTTCCATTAGCACGCATAAAAAAAGTAATGAAATCGATGAACAAGTTAAGGTATATTTACATATGATGTATTTTTTTATATGTATACAAATATTATGTAGTTGATTCAAAACCGAGAAGATGTATATTACTCAAAACGTTTCGATGCAATATTTGAATTTTCAAATTAAACAAGAAAATTATGTTGTTATTTTACAAACGTTTGTTTATGTGAATCTCTATCATCCAAATAACTATTTATTACCATATGTAATGTTTGAGTTTCAAGCACATGGCATTTATCTTATTCCTTTCGTGGTATTGTAAGTGATATTTCTTGTGCAAAATAACTCTTGATTGACATTTGGTGTTTCTTGAAAATGTGAATTATGCGAAAATGATGGAACGATTAGTCAAGATCGTATAACACCTACATTTTTACTCTTTTGGGGAGTATGCTTGCAAATTCATAATGGTACTTTGGGTTGTTGAAATATATACCGAGGAAAAAAAAATAATAAAGCACAAGTTAAACAAGACTAAAGACAAAGTCATATTATATAAAGTGGGGAAAGCATTTCTTTACTATTTGTCATCATATCCAAAGGTCCGTAAATAGCCTAAAGAACTAGTATTTTAATAATCAAGACTTAAATATAATATGCAATCCATGAGAACTATGTAGCTAATCCAAAAAATTTTAGTATTGAAATGATTATTCAATAATTACATACATAACTTTCTCACCGCTTGTTTTGTCAAGCTTTTTTCAAAGTTTTTGGTCAACCTAATGCAACTTACATTTAGATTTTTACCTTTGTTTCTCCATTTACTTTATGGCATGCTCTATACATGCACCTATTATTCCACACAAGATTCTCTATTCTATTTCTTATTCCATCTTATATTTCAACCATATGGATGGATACCACATGTACAAAAATTATGTCATAATTGCACGTGGCATTTATCTAGTGATATCGAACACCAAGTGAAATAAACAATAGAATACGAGATCTTAGATGCTATTACCCAAAGGTACATACTTCTTTAACAATAGAAGATTCTTTTCAACAAATTATTTTTAATGTACACAATTATTTCTCTAATTGAAAATATTGATCTTCTTGGATCTATGTACACCGACGAATTATAATATATATATATAACTCTTTAAATCGAAATTCATAAACAAATATCTCATTCGCGATCTATTGTTTACTTATTTATTAGTCGCAAATTTTTATGTGTACACGCAGATGATTAGTGCCGATACACCAGTTGATGTTTGCTAAAGCTTGCGAGATGTTCATTATGGAATTATCGCTACGTGCATGGATGCATACTGAGAAAATAATCTTAGAACCCCGCAACATAATGATGTTGCCGATGCAATTAGGGATGAGGACCTCTTAGGCTTCCTAAAAGACATCGTGCCCATGGAAACATATCGATTATCTTAATTGTTCCTTCATATTTAAAATATTATATGTCATTTCCACTTCGTGAGCGAGTTTTTGTTTTAATTTTTGTGTTGCTTTTTGCATCGTGTATCACGATACGCGCCAAATGTACATATATAATTCTTGAAAATTGCCCTACTTACTATTAATAATGGTTTTGTGCCTAATTAATCGCTAATCACATGAACTTTGGAAGGATCCACCTTCACTAGATAACCATCCGGGAGTGTGTGTTCCCTGGCCCCAATCCGAGGAACCCCGCCTATCCATATCCAACCTAAAACTCTAGTGCAACTTTAATTTGCACCGAAATAGTACAACTTTTGCACCGCATTTAAAAATCCATCTACAACCCAGCTATTTCATATTTTGCACTAAGATGAAAATTCTTTGTTGTTCAATCTACAAAAACTAATTTATTTCATCATATATTTATTAACATAATAACATATTACATATTTAATTAATTATGTAGTATATTTTATTATTATAATCATGAATTGATATTAATATATTGCAATTCTCACTACCACTTGTAACTAGTATTTCAAACTTACTAATTACAACTAATTTTAGTAATACTAATAATTATTTATATATCTCCAATATAAATATAAATAATCAAACTTAAAAATATTTAATTAATAAATATTTTTATATAAATTCTTAAAATAAATGTGTTAATATATATAAAAGTATACAATTAGAATAAAAATTAAATTCTATTACATTTTTGAAATATAAAAGATTTGATAAATCTACGAAAAAAGGGAAAAGATAGTGCATGAACAATGTTGCATCGTAATGGAGTAACACCATGTATTAATCGGACACATGGGGTAGGGGGCTTCTACCCCCAAAATTTTCTAACAATTGTTTTTGTACTATGGATCTTTAGAAATTTTAAAATTATTTATAAGTACTTAGTATTCAGCCCCCTATTATTATATTTCCTTTTGATCGCCCCAACTATAAATCTTTTGCCCGCTAGTGGGCAAGTGATCGATAGAATCTTCAAAGTAGCACAGAGATGAGCAGCCTTTGAGATTGATTTTTAGCACTATTTTAACATTTTATGTGGGGATGGAGCTCCCACCTTTATATTATATATGTTCACGAAGTATTATGAAAGTGTTTGCAAACAATAAAAATATTTTGTTTTCCGGAAATCGCTATACCTTTTTTTTCTTTTTAAAGTTTGCAAACACTCCCTATGTCCCCAATGGGACAAATGTTTAGTTATTATAATTATTCAAGTCATACCTTGAGGACTTGTTTGGGAAACTTGATTGGCCATCATAAATTGTTTAGTTCTAGTTTATTAATCTTTTAGAATCTTTTTGTAACACCCCACATTCTATAAACCTAGAATTTTATTTGAGATAATTATTATATTATATTTCTAATATTTTATGTTATTTAATTTAGTTAGATTTATTAAGTTAAGATGATTTTCTTTTTTTATATGACTTTATAATTTATTATTGTGATTAATTGAATAAAACTAAAATTATTATTAGACTTACTAATATATTTTAATTAATTATTATCATATAGTTGAGATTGAAATATTATTATATTTAAACAACTTATTTAATTATTTTCTACATCAATTTTCTTTCATAAGATTTGAATTTATTTATTTAATAATTTACTTAGAATGTAATTTATTGGACTTGGCCTTTTAGAACTAAAATTAATCTTATCCGGGCATCCTACGATATTTCTTCATTTTAAGCCCGCTTTCCCGCAAGAATTACAAGAATACGAAGTATCATGCCCTTTTAAGGAAACCAAGTAAAAACATAGTAAATATGCGTGCAAATGCATCAATTATATACCCATTTAAGCCCCAAAATGCACGTATATTTTACACACATCAAAATCCCCCAAACTCAAAGCATTGCTCGTCCTCGAGAAAATTTAGAAAAATAATATAAGGGGTTGAAACGCATTTAACACCCAAGAACACTATAAACATTAAATAGCACTCGATTCCATACTCAAGGAAACCATGCAATTCATCATCAAGAGATTAATTATTCATACACTTGGCATCATTAATACTCTTTCGTGTATTTGACATCGCGACTCACAAATAAATAGGTATCACTATACTCTCAAAAGTGTATGGTAAGTGTTTACGCTCAATTTCAATTCAATGAAAGTAGAACTACCATAGGCTTGCAAATCGTCTAACATCTTTACTACTTTTGTGTGCACAATCTAAGAATCAAAAAGGACTTTTTATTTGGTTGTAATGTAGCTCTTTGGTAAGGGTAGGGAAATTTGGATTAAGTGACTTGACTTGAGCAAATATAGTTTAAGTACACAGACTTGCAATTCACCAACCCAATGTAATCATAATATCAATTTTTCTTTTTTCAACTTAATTCTACCCTTATTTATCCTTTTTCATTCTTAGGCCTTTTGCCTTCTTTTCTTTTTCTCAAGCTCTCATTCTTTCATAATTGTTTTTCCGCAATTTTCTTTTGCTTTGCTCGATTTTCTCTATGTAACTTTTAGAGATATTTTCTTTTTCGAGTTTCATGTATTTTTCATTTACCTAGATCTGCTCATCCCTCTTTATTTTGCCAACTTCCTCTCTTTTTCAAAAATTTTCACCACATCTCCCCCAAACTTATTCATTTTCTATAAGCTCAAGAATTTGTAGGGATAAAAACATGTAAATTTCAAAGATCAATGTGGCTCGTAATAAAAGTTTAGGTTCAAAATTGGCTAACTAGGGAATCATGAGTTCATAGGTAGTCTTTTAGGCTAAGTAGGCTAAACAAAGATGGCCTTAAATCATTTTCAAAAATTGCACACACACATGGCTTCAATGAAGATATCGTGAGCAAGTTCTAGAGTTCTATCAATCATGAATGACACACTCAAGAGAAAAATAAGTCCGCATAATGTAAAGCAGTTTAAGGCACAAAAGCTCATAGCTTATTTTTTTGCAACATGCTCAAATACCCAATTTTCTTAACACATGCCAAGAAAATAAATAACTTTTCTCCCAAGAATTTATCACATTATTCCCCCAAGTATGTTATCCCATGCCATAAAATATTCATAGTAAAATCATAGGGAGCTAGGCATAAAACCGGATTAAAACCACACACACAAAAGCAATTAAACGTGCTAAAGCGATAAACATGCTAAAAACAGAAATAACGAAAAATCAAAATCAAAACAAAAATCATTTTTTTCCGAAAATTATAATGCAAGTGCTCCTACATGCAGTCATAAATGCAATGCAAAAATGCAACAAGATTAAATTACGCATTCTTGATAACACCCTCAAACTTAAAATATGCTTCATCCCGAACATATGAGGAAATTGTCAAAGGAAAAGAGAAATACGTAATAAGTACTTACAAAGATCACTAAGGTGGTGGAGGCGGATAGTAGTGGCCTTGGGAGATGTGCCATCGATCCATACGAGACATCATCTCGCACATCTATCGGGCCGATGTTAGGTGATGGCATCAAAACGTCGTAAATACTCCTGGTGATACTCATCGGCCGGTGGTCCAACCGAGCATGTGTCATCTATCAATTTCCCCACATCGTATATACCCTTTCTAGCCTCTCGTCATAGTCAATGGCCGGTTACCCTTGGCAAGAGGGTTCCCCGCATATCCTCGTTTGCTCTTCCCCGAGCAAAAGAGCCCCTTCTACCCCCACATCTCTAAGTAGTCGATTACCCCTATTTTTGGTTGAAGTTGCATCGGGGTTCGGAAGCTTAATTGTTGTTATATCTGCATGAATGAGCCGATAATCACGCCCATCGAATTTTATTATTTTCATCGCAGATTAGAGCATTCAAATCAATCAACTTAGGCCCACCGCCTCCGCATACCCCTCCAAATTAATATTAAAATGTTCAAAGAATAGGGGTAATCATCCCCCTATGCAAATTCCACCCTCTCACTCTATCTAATTCTATCAAATTGTCGGGCTATCATAGCCCCGCCGCTTGGCACCACTTCATCCCGATGCCATACATCAAATTATAAACAATTCATCAACCCTTAAAGCCCCTTTACTATCCTCCTTGCAAAGATGGTTTCAAATGCAAGACTCAGATTATCTTTTTCCAAAACCTATCTTTATCAAATTCCTCATGCTCCTCCACCCCATACGCGGCGTTCTATAAATTTCATTTAAATCCTCAATTGATAGTTTCCTTTGCTCATTCCCTAACCGAAATATAACCCCATTGATTTCTTTTTTCGCACTATCAATTCAAAGCTACTTAAGAATTCAAGAGTAATAACAGAGTAAGTTGCCCACGCCCATTAAGAAAATCATGCCAATCAATTCTCCCACATAAAGCCTAAAATCTTCCAATAAATCCAGATTCGTAAGAGTAGGTTCATCGGGATTCCTCGTATTAATCCATGGACAAAAGTAGAGTATCATCCATCTAGCTCGGTGGGTTTCGTTTGACAAATTGACGTTAGAAGCTTCGGGCTCCTTGGGGTCGAAAATCGGTTGAGGCTCGGGTTCGGAGCTCGGGGTTGGCTCCCTCCTTCTTCTCGTATTCCTCCTAGTTCCTCTTTCATCCCTAGAATCCATGAATTCAAGGGTTGAAGAGTAAAAATCTGAAATTTGGGAATTCTTGAAGTACCCCCAAACTTGGTGTAGAACTTGGAGAAGTTGAGAATTGACGGTATTTGGAGGTGTATTTATAGAGATTGGAGAGTGGTTTGAGTATTTGGGGAGAGCATTTTCGTGGGTTAGGGTTTGTGTAGAAGAAAGTGTGAGAAAAAGTGGGATTTTGGGGTAAAAATAGGGGTAATTCGTAAGCTGCCCGGTTTTTGTTTCGGGGCCACACGACCGCGTGGGATCACACGGTCGGACCGTGTGGCCCCGCATATGTTGTCGCTACGTTTTCTTTGCTAGCCCTTGACCACACGGTCGCGTGTGATGTTCACACGGTCCGATCAGGTGTGGTTTCGGGGCAATTTGCCCTATCGCACGGCCATGTCGTGTAATATCATACAACCGTGTTGAGTTGGTTCTGTACTTTTTTTACCGGAGTTTGCCGTGACGCCTCCTACACAATAACTCAAGAAAACTAAACAAAACTAAAAATTAGGTTAAAAATAAAAATTATAACTAAAAATAACCATTAAAATTGAAGGCTATAAATAAAGTGAACGAAAAATAAATAATTTGGGTTGCCTCCCATACAACGCTAAGTTTAACGTCTTGAGAAGACTTCAAATTTCTAATAACTATTGCTAAACTATGTCATTTGAAACCTGTGGACCCTCAATGCCATCCATTAGATGAATGGCGTTGCATTGCTCCCCGTGGATTTAACTCAAGACGCTTGGGAATTTGCCTTTTCGGTGTTTGGCCTCCCACAACAAATGCGATCCGGGCTACTTGTGTTTCAAGAGATTTCGAGTCTTGTGTTTACGTTTGTGTTTAGCCGCTGAGTGACTGTTCTTCTATCCTTTCTATCTTGGCTTCATCTTTGTTCAGTCTCGCCCTTGTTTCTCCGATAAACGAGGATAACATTTCTTCAACAGATGCTTTCTTTTCATTGGACTCATTTCCCTTGATTACCCATGTTATATATCCCTGCGGTGGTTGCAAAACATTTTTATTGTTAGCATAAGAGAATTTTCATAGTTTCGCAACCCTGGATGATAGTAGTTGGGAATCGATTATTTATGTAATTATTGTTGAAGTTTCTTTGTTGACCCACAAAGTTTGCTTCCTCTTCAACAACAACAGAATCTTTTGGAGTCACTTGTTGACGCTCCCGATTTCATATTCAAGACGGATACATTGCGTGAGCATGGCGACTTTCTCGTCCCGAACTTCTTTCCACTCGTCGGACAAATCAACTTTTTGGATGGCCATTGGTAATCGTTGTTCTCCATCTCCTCTAGTAACTCTAGTGCATCCTCATGATATTTCCCTAGTAGTGCACCTCTAGATGCAACATCAATAATTGTTCATGTGTTACCACTCAAACCATTATAGAAATCTTTGAACACTGTTGGTAGTCGGGATACCCGTGTTGAGGGTACTTCCTTAGTAATTCCCGGAATCTATCCCATGCTTCATATAAACTCAAAGATCTAATTGCCTAAATTGGGCGATTTTGATTTTAACTACAACGTCTTCTTTGGGAAAGTATTTGGCTAGAAACCGACTTAGCTCGCCCATTTTGCGCATTTGGTAGTGTTAAAGAGCTTAACCATCCCTTAGCCTTGTCGCGCAGAGAGAATGCGAAAAGACGGCATCGAATGATATCCTCGTAAACATCATTCATTTTAACAATATCGCAAATTTCAAGAAAGTGCGCCGGATGCGCGTTTGGATCCTCAACGGCTCTACCCCGAAATCGGGGTTTTGTGACACCATCGGATTAATGCCGGTTTTAGTTTAAAATTGTTTGCATTGATCGCAGACGGGCCACACCCCATAAGTTTGGCTTACCTTTGGTGAAAGTAGTCCCTAACGCCGCCTTCTCGCGGGCCTTTCCACTATTCCATCTCGACGCCCCCGCGGGCGCTCCTCATTGTTTACATTTTCCGCTTTGCGTTCGGATTAGTCCCATCCGCCATTGCTTTGGCTTTTTCTTTAGTTGCTTGGTTGTCTTTTTGATTTCCAAATCAATGGAAATTGGTCGGGTTGATCCGGAACGCGTGATCATACATTATCCGCACTAACAAAAACAATGTTAAAATCGAACAAAAAGAAAAAAATCAAAAATATAAAAAATAAATAAGAAAAAATATTTACAAAAATGCTTCAATTAAGATTGAACTACTTATTACTATATCTAAGTAGAATCTAATCAATCCCCAGAGCAATGGTGCCAAAAACTTGTTCGCCAAAAATAGTTTTGGTTCATACAACTGCAAGTGTACAATGTAGTTTATAGAATAATGGCAAGCAAAGTCGTATTCCTCAGGGATTGAATCTCGAAACACTTAGGCTATAATAACATCGTATTCCAATTTTATTGAAGCGACCAAATATTAAGTAATTAAACTAACTAAAAATCAAAAATAAAAAGTAAAGGAAATAAAATAAATTTATGAACCCCACAAGTATTTTCAACATCTTTAGGAGCAACCTTAGGCACATAATCTCAATATACTTCTTCAATATTAAATGCGAATAAAGTTTTAAGAACCAATTCATGCAATTCTATGGGTTCAATTCCTAAGGTCATTTACTCCCCTCCCGGGTGGTGCGTAAATAGTTGATTAAGAACTTTTGTAGTCCTCTTGGATTGTTACAATCATTGATAACTCCAAAAAGATTTGTGAATTGAATGACTTCCCACAAACACGCCTATCACACATGTTTCATGTCCGAATTCGATTTCCGTTTTTGTTAGAACTCATCTCCCAAATTTTGCAATAACAAATATGACATGCTAATTATTGGTCAAAATAAAAGCAATTATAAATAAGCACTCGAATTTATAAAATAGAATGCATGAAGTAATTAAGAAAACAAGTAATCATACTTAATACAAATCCACGATTTCAATTATGACCCTAAGATCCGAAAAATATGCCAAACATTGATTACAAACTCATAGACAAATCTCAATCAATATTATGACATCATATAAGAAGAGACGAGTTCTTAGACATAGAAAGAAAACCCCTTCGTGTCGGGATGGATTCTCCTCCAAGCCTCGAAACTCCCGTGCTCCCGAGATGCGAAAATCTTGTGGTGTTCTCCGCGACCTAGCCTTTTGCTCTTAGAAGCTCCTCGATTCCTTCGTTCATGTGTTATTTGATGTGTTTTATATGTAGAGAGTGATGATTTTTCGTGCAAGACTTGGTCCCTTTTTATAGATGCTTGGAGAGATTACTTGTAGAGTTGGAACAGGAAGAAAACTCTAAAAACACGCTGAAACAGACTCCACACGGTCGGGCCGTGTGGGTCCACACAGCGTGTGGCCTTGGGCTTAGCCCTTTGTCACATGGGCAGATCGGTCGATGGGTAGGTGCCGCAGATGATAACCTTGTCCACACGGCCGTGTGAGTTCACACGGCCCCGTTGTGTGGACTTGCTCCATCCTCTGTTTTCTTCATTTCTTCACACAACCGTGTGATTTTCACACCACTAGTCCACACGGCGGCCGTGTGAGGCTACACGGTCCGGCCGTGCGACTTGCTTTTGTTCCCTTTTTCCATCGTTTTGATCTTCTCTTTGCATTCGCAATATTATCCGGCATCCCTACTAATATTTCTTCATTTTAAGCTCTGTTTCTGCTAGAATTACAATAATACGCAGATCATCCCCTTTTAAGGAAACCAAGTAAAAATATAGTAAATATGCGTGCAAATGCATCAATTATATATCCATTTAAGCCCCAAAATGCACGTATTTTACACACATCGTGTTCGCACACTTTTAGTCACATCACCTATCACTTGTGTAGTTGGGTGATTATTCAATTTTGCTAGTATGTCTCTGGTATGATCAGTCACATGATCATTCAATACATGTTGTTGTTCATTCTTATGTTCATATTCGATTTCTTAGTTAGTTTTTACGGTGTGTTTACAAGTGTGCTGCAGTGTTTCTACATATGTTGGAACATTTATAACAACATCGGCAATTTGGTTCAACATCGATTTCTAGGATCGACTCAAATGTTCCACTTGTCTCGGTCGGATCGAGCCAAAGTTTTCTTGATTATTCCTGCAAGGTTAGCCAAATCATCGAAAACAACATTCACAATTTCATTATAGTCCTTTTTGAGGATTAAACACTCAATAAGCACGACTATTAATAGAATACCTTAGGAACAGACTTTATCACTCTTAGAGTCAAACTTAGCAAGTTGATCTCTATCATTCAATATATAACACACGCATGAAAATATTTAAGGTTAGGTTTTTCACCTAAAAGAATTTCATACGGTGTCATTGTACTACCAAATGTCATTGTACTACCTATTCTTAAATGAACATGATTAGTAATATGGCATGCGGTGTTGTGTCCTCACCCAAAATCGTTTGGTCAACTTTTTTGAACTTAACATAACTCGTTCAATTTCTTGCAATGTCCGATTCTTCCTTTCTCGCCACACCATTTTGTTGTGGAGTTTTGGGTGGGGAGAATTCATGAAAAATTCCTTTTATATCATCAAGATAAGAAAGATGCATTCTAAAATTCTTTACCATGATCGTTCTAATCCTAGCAATGTGACACTCAAAAGCATCGGATTTTTAACGTAAAAATTGCACCCAAGTATAACAAGAAAAGTCATCAACACATAAAAGAATATTTCTTGCCTCCAATACTCTCAACCTCCATAGGGCCCATAAGATCAATGTGTAAAAATTCAAAGCACAGGTAGTATTAAAGTGTTTTGACAACTTGGTGCGACACTCGAGTTTGCTTACCTTTTGACAAGATCCACACACGAAGGAATTTTTGTGTTCAACTTAGGCAAACCTCTTACAACTTTATATCTTACCAATTTATCACTCATTCTAAAATTCACATGTTCTAACTTTTGGAGCAACAAACTGTTTCGTTTAAATTCACACTAAGATAAGCATTAATCCCACCACCAAATTGGTAACAATTATCAATTGATCTCAAACCTGCTAAGATGCAAATGTTAGAATTATCAAAGACATCACGCGAATTCTTATCAAATTTAACATACAAATCATCATCGCATAGTTGGATTATCCAAAAGCCCTTCAATGTGTAGAACGTTTCGAGCTTCGAGAAGACCTTTCATATTGAGTACCCTTTCCAACTATATGTCCTCAAGCACCACCCCATAAGTCACTTTACCTCCGTCAAACAACTCATAGCCCGTTAGATAATCAATGGTACATGTCATGTGGCAAGAACACCACTATCAAAGTTCCAAAAGCCAAGCGTTAGATCTCAAGGATATATATACAACATTACATGTCACTTCGTTTACGGACCCGAATGGATTTTGAAAAACATGGGGTGTTGCTAGAAGTGTGTGAGGACATTTGCAGAGACACCTAACAAAAAGACCTTTGATACTTTAAATCTTTGTTAAGTTGGTTTTATACCAATGTATTAAGTATTACATACTAAGATTTTTCATTTTTTTCAGGAATTATAGTGTTGTTTGAGTCAATTTTATGTCATTAGTTGTCATTAGAGAGTCAAGACAGGTTTGGTAGCCGAAATGGGTCAAAAACAATGAAAAACATGTTTGGAAGGAGGTAATCGCATTTAAGAAGAGAAAAAATGGAAAATATTACTTAAGGCGTAGAGCTACCACCCCCACTGCAGACGGACGGGGGGAGCGTAGATTGGCAGCTTACAATGCCAACCGCTGAGCGCCGTAGCGCATGATAGGTCGATGCGCAAGGAGCTTCAAGGCGCACTGGCGCCCAACGTAAGCGTCACAGCAAATACAAGGCGTCGTGTGGAAATAAGTTATATTTTGTTCTTTTTGGGCTTTTGACAAATTTTGGGCCTATAAATACAACATATGACGCATGGAACAAGGGTTGGACATTTTTTAGAGCACACTGGATGACTTTGAGCAAGAAGAAAGATTTGGGATGAGATTTGAAGGCATCTATCTTCCGAAACAGAGAGGATTCTTCCTTTGATTATTCGAATTATTTTTCTAGTATCTTTGTTGAACCCTTGCGGTGTATAATTACTTGTCCATGAGTTCTTGTACATCCAATATGAGTTAAACCTATCTTTCTAGGGATTGATGTAACTTACATTTGAACCTATGTTTTGATTTCAGTTTATAGGATTCGCATGTTAGTTAATCTATTTGTGCTATTTGAATTGATTGCATCCGGATTATCTCGATCAATAATTTAGATTGTTTGGTATGTTTTATTTGACACTCCCGAGAGGTAATTAAACACCTGGCCATAGATTAGCATAACTTGTGGTTTCATAGAACCGAGAGGTTTATGAATTTTTGAAGCCGGGATAGAATATTCATCGAGCACATTAGGGTTTAATTTATGATTTTTATAGATATCGAAATCGAATTGGAACTAGAATCACTTGGCACTCGAGAGAGAAAGTGATAAACGGTAGGAATATTGGGCTTATAGATTAATAACGTGTGATTAATAAACTAGATTGAGAACATATGGGATAACTAGGTGAATCAACCCTCTAGAATTCATCTCTTAAGTGTTTAATAATTTGTCCGAACCAATTTGTCAGTTTAATTTTAGTTTTCTTTTTAGTTTAATAAAAATCCATCTCTTTTCTATTTCTATATAAAATTAAGCTATTATAATAGAGTACTTAGTATAAAATTCGTTACCAATCCTTGTGGAGAGGATAACCCCACTTTTAAAACTATGCTAAAACTTGACGAAAGACGCTTATGTAAGAATTTCACGATCAATCACATTTTAACTTGCGACAATAAGATCTAATATAGTCAGGTTTATAGCAAGTAATGATGGACATAGTGCCTTTTCCGTTTTCGCGACTTTTGATTAGAACAAGTGGGATTTTCAATCGAAGAATTAGAAGCCTTAGAGTTTTCTCGTAGCTTTGACAAAAATAGGTGTTTTGTAGCCTATACCAGCCTTGTTATAACTTCTTAATGCTAGGATCATCGAGTTTAGCTTTGCTAGTATTTAGCTTTTTCAATGTTTCAAGGGATTTATGAAGTTGATTTGACCTTTTCTACCTCTTCATCCCTTCTAGTCAATAATACTTCCAGATGAGTTAAAGAACTCTTCTCCTCCTCGTTCTCCTTGGTGAGTTTTTCATTCTCTTTCGTGAGACATCCAATATCTTGAACACGTTTGCGGCAATTGATACGTGTAAAATATACGTGTATTTAGAGGTTTAAAAATGTACATAATTGATATATTTGTATGTATATTTAGTGTGTTTTACTTGGTTTTTTTAGAAGGGCATGATATCGCATATTCTTGTAACTTTTTACAGAAACGGAGCTTAATTGAGAAGATTTCAGTTGGAAGTCCTGGATAGGACTAACGAGCGCAAAGAGAACATCGAAAAGACGAAGAAACCGGATAAACACTAGTCACATGGCCGGACCGTGTGGGACCACAATTTTTGTGCGAAGATGACATGTCCGTGTGAAGTTAAGAGAAAATAGGGGACGAAAACAAGCCGCAGGTCGGACCATGTAAGAGCCACACGGCGGTGTGGAGTGCCTATGTGAAGCTACACGGCCGAACCGTGTGACAAGTCTGTGGCGGATTTTTGTGTTCTTTTCCCATTCAAACACTATAAGTGATCTCTCCAAGCACCTATATAAGGGACCCAAGAGCTGCACAAAAATAACAACATTCATACACCATACAACACATCAAATTACACAGGAACAAAAGATCAAAGGTCTTCTTAGAACACCACAAGGCCTTTCACATCTACGGAAGCACAAGAGCTTCAAGGCTTAAATGGAAAATCCATCATGACAAGAAGTGGTTTTCTTTCTTAGTTTGATCTCTTGTCCGTGCTTAAACGATGTCACAATATTGATATCAAGTTTGTCTATGAAATTGTTATCAATGTTTGGCTAATCTTTCGCATTTTAGAGCACAATCAAAAGCGTGGATTCATGTTAAATCTTGATTAACTGTTTTCTAAACTGATTCATGTGTTCTATTTTATGAATTTGAGTGCTTATTGTTAATTGCTTTTATCCGATCAATATTTAGCATGTCATATTTGTTAGTGCAAAATTCGAAGAGGAGTTCTAACAAGACTAAACCGAATTCGGACATAAACGGGTGTAACAGTCGGGAGACCTACAAATCGTTTGTAGGAGTAATTCAATTCATAGATCTTTTGGGAGTTAATAATAGTTGTATCGAGTCGGAGACCTACAATTATTATTAATCTCTGTTTATGCGTCGCTCGGGAGGGGAATAGACTAACTTAGGAATTGAACCCATAGAATTGCATGAATTGGTTATGTGAACCTTTAATTGGATTTAATCTTGAAGAAGCATATTGATATTATTTGCCTAAGGTTGCTTCCATGGTTGTTGAAAATACTTGTGGGGTTCGCAGATTTATTTATTTTTCTTTATTTTCAATTTTTATAAAAACTTGATATTCGGTCACTTCAATAAAATTATAATCCGATGTTATTATAGCCTAACTATTTCGTAGTTAATTTCGAGAAATACGAAATTGTTTGCCATTATTCTATAAACTACAATCGTACACTTGCGGGTTGTAAGATCCAAATATTTTTGGCGAACAAGTTTTGGTGCCATTCTTTGGGGATTGAAAAATTCTACTTAGATATAGTAAAAAGTAGTTCAATCTTAATTGAAGCTTTTTGTAAATATTTTTTTTATTTTTCTTTATTTTTTCGATTTTTTGTTTTTTTTTGTAAATAATTTTTTATTTATTTATTTTTTCGATTTTTTTAAAAACAAATTTTTTTTTTCGAGTTTTATAATTTTTTTATTTTTATTTTTTCCTTTTCAGAGTTGTAAATATTTTTTTATTTTTGTAAACAAGTTTTTTTTTATTTTTGATTTTTGTTCTTTTGTAAATATATTTATTTTTATTCCTTTTTCTAACATCGTTTGTTGAATGCGAGACTGAAATCGTTGTAGACACAAGTAGCCCAAAAGCGCTCTTTGTAATGGGAGGTCAACATCAAAAGGGAAAATACCCAAACGATACTTAACTTGATCCGAGAAAATAGTGCAACACCATTCGTCGATGGATGGTACGAATATGAGGGCTCAAGGATTTCTACCGTCACGGTTTAACGATAGTGATGTTAGAAATTTGAAGTCCGGGTCAAGACATAAATCTTAGCGCTTTGTGGGAGGCAACCCAAAAGGCATTGCGACAAACCCCGGGGTTAAAAAAAAATTCACACGACCATATGGAATTCCACACGGGCCGTGCGACCCGGCTGAGACCAGCCACACGGGCGGCCGTGTGAGTCGCACACAACCGTGTGGTGGAGATAGCAACAAAATAGAGGCCACGACCAGGGCTACACGACCCGGCGTGTGAAATGCACACGGGCCGTGTGAACTATCGAGGTAAGTACTCTTTACGCATTCTTCTTTCTTTTGATAATTTCCTCATATGCTGGAAAGGGATGAAACATATTTTAAGTTTGGGGGTTGTCAAGAATGCGTAATTTAGAACTATTGCATTTTGCATTGCATTTAGGATTGCATGTAGAGCATAAAATTGCATTAAAATTTTAAAAAAATTATTTTTATTTTATTTTTATTTTTAGCATGTTTATTGCTTTAGCACATTTAATTGCTTTATTCAAAAGAAAGAGGGATGAACAGATATCTAGGTGAATGAAAGAAGAATGAAGTTAGAAAAAAAGAGAGATAAATCGATCACAAGGAGAGAAAAAAAAAAAGAAAAACTTCGAAATATCGTGAAAAAAATTGAGAGCTTGAAGCTAAAGAAAAAGAAAATAGGCAAAAAGGCCTAAGAATGAAAAAAAGGAGAAAAAGGGTGGAGTTGAGTTGAAAAAGAAAATATATTGAGAATGCTTTTTAGATGAAATTTGGGTGGTGAATTGAAAGTCGTGTGCTTAAATTCTATTTGCTCAAGTCAAGTCACTTAATCCAAATTTTTCTACTTTACCAAAGAGTGTTGGGATTTGGTCCAAGCATCCCGCCCGCAATGGGCTTTAAAGAGGCGCAAGGCGCGCCCGCGACTCAAACTCGTATTTGGATTGCATAGTTAAAGGATAGCTTAACGGATATGATTTGGACTACCTATACCAATAGATGCATCTTCTTTTCTCGTGCCCATTACATAGAAACCGAGGTTAAGCGTGCTTGGCACGGAGTAGACATGGGATGGGTGACCCCCTGGGAAGTTTTCGAGTGCGCGTGAGTGAGGACAAAGCGCTAGAAAAGACTTCGTGTTGGTTTGTTGGGACAGTCATCAATCCGAGTAGCGCTAGAGGTCCAACAACTGGTATCGAGCAGGTCACGAGTTCGAATTCCCTTGGAAGCACGCTGCGAGAGAGGTTTCGGGAGCGGTGGAACGAGATCTTTGCGCGAGGTAAACGGACGAATCGAAGGGTAGGTTGCCAGGTGGCGGAACTCGGGTAAAAGCAGACCGGAATCGAAGGTGTAGGTTCTTTGGGTGGACAGGCGAAGGGTAGGTTACCGGATGGCCGGGCGAGGTAAAAGCATCGAATCGAAGGTGTAGGTTGGTGGGTGGACGGAGGCGAAGGGTAGGTTGCCAGGTGGCAGTGTAAATCGAGGTAAGCATGCATCGAATCGAAGGTGTAGGTTCTTTGGGTGGCGGAACTAAGAGGTTTGGCGTGACGCGCGCTTGAATCGAAGAAAAGTTGGCGTTAGAATTGAGGAAGTTTAGCGGACGGCGGGAGGTTGCCAAGCACTGCGGTGAGAAGATGGCAGTCTTTGGGGGAGGGGGATTGTTGGGATTTGGCCCAGCATCCGCCTGCAATGGGCTTTAAAAGAGGCGCAAGCGCGCCCACGACTTCGAAATCGTGAGTATTTGGATTGCATAGTTAAAGGATAGCTTAACGGATATGATTTGGACTACCTATACCAACAAATGCATCTTCTTTTCGGTGCCCATTACATAGAAACTCCGAGGTTAAGCGTGCTTGGCACGGGTAGACATGGGATGGGTGACCCCCGGGAAGTTTTCCAGGATGCGCGTGAGTGAGGACAAAGCGCTAGAAAAGACTCGTGTTGGTTTGTGGGGACGATCGTCAATCCGAGTAGCGCTAGAGGTCCAACAAAGAGCTACAATACAACCAAATGAAAGTCCTTTTTGATTCTTAGATTGTGCACACAAAAGTGGTGGAGATGTTAGACGATTTGCAAGCCTATGGTAGTCCCACATTCATTGAATTGATTTTGAGCGTAAACCCTTTTCCATACACTTTGAGAGATGAGTGCACTACTAATACTTGCGAGTCGCGATGTCAAGTACGAGAGAGTATTAATTTTGCCAAACTTATGAATGATGACTTCTTGATAATGAATTGCATGGTTTACTTGAATGTGAAGTCAAATGAGATTAATGTTTGTAGTGTTCTTGTGTGTTCTTTATACCCCTTGATATTATTTTTCTTAATTTGCTCGAGGACGAGCAATGCTTTAAGTTTGGGGGATTTTGATACGTGTAAAATATATGTGCATTCGGGGTATAAAATGGTATATAATTGATACATTTGCATGTATATTTAGTGTATTTTACTTGGTTTACTTAGGAGGGCATGATCTTTGCGTATTTTTGTAATTTTATAGGAAACGGAGCATAATTGAGAATATATTAGTTGGAAGGCCTGGGTAGATCGACGAGTGCAAAAAGAAGATCGAAAAGACAAAGAAACCGGACAAACACTAGTCACACGGTCGGACCATGTGGGACCACACGAGCGTGTGACCTGCTCATGCGAAGATGACATGTCCGTATGAAGTTGGGAGAAAATTGGGGACGAAAAAAAAGCTGCACGATCGGACCGTGTGAGAGCCACATGGGCCGTGTGGAGTACCCGTGTGAAGCTACATGGTCGGACCGTGTGACGAGTTGTGGCGGATTTTTGTGCCGTTTTCCCATTCAAACTCTACTAGAGAGATAGGGAGATATCACTTATTAGAATATTGGACCTCGAAGGTCTCTGAGAGAGGAGGGCTAGTTTACGAAGAACACCACAAGGCTTTCAATGACTATGGAAGCACAAGAGCTTTGAAGGATGTAGGTCCTAAGGGGGTGTGAGTAAGGTTTAATGTAGATCCCAAGGGGTGTGGGTAAGGTTTAGAAGGGGGTTGAATAAACCTTACCAACTTTTCGATTTTAGTCCTTTTAAAATATTACAGAGTTAAATACACAGCTAAGTCCTTGGGGATTTGCTAAGTTAGTTAACGAGCGAGTTAGCCACTCAACAGACTCCATTGAGTGTTGATAGAATAACTCATTTGTTTAGTCTAAACCTTAACTTGATTTGTGATGAGATTTTCATTGGAAGACTTAACACCCTTGAATTAAGTTTAACTTTGTTTTAAACACTTGATTTTAGCACTTTGTTAATTATCGGTTGGATAGCAAATTATCGTGAGATATAAAATGATATGCGAGAAATAAAATCTTTGAAATGTAAATGACACAATAATCTTTATAGAGGTTCGAAGATGGGGTAATTCTTCTACTCCTCTCTTCTCCAACTCCCGGAGGAATCCACTAAGTATTGATCAGTACAAAGTGGTTATCGGTCCGGATACAAGTCTTGATCACACGGTGACTTGCTCCTTTGGGACTCGGCCGGAGATGCCTTGGTCACACGGTGGCTTCTCGTCCGACTAGGCTACTTCACATGGCCGCCTTGATACTTGACTAACTTTCTCAAGCTTCTTGGATTTGATCACGAAGCCCTCCAATAACTTGAGACTGGTTCGGCCTTGAACCTTTCTACAATACTTCTTGGAATGTAGACCCCTTTTGATTCTTCAAAAGTTTCCTCTTCTTGAGTTTGAAGTTGTCTTTCCTTCACGACTTAGTGTTGGATCGATTTTTTGAGATTTAGGCTTGAGGATTTGCTTGAATAACTTGAGAATATGTTTAAAAGTTCTGATTAAATAACCTCTTGATTGTTTGTGGTTGAGGTAACCTTCTCTCAATGAGATTCCTCAGCCTTTTATAGTGAACTTTCAAAAATCTGCCCGTTGAAGAGATAGGCTGATTTTTTGAAAATCACTTGTGTTCGTTGGCTTGTCTTGTTGCAGTCCTTGATGTTGACATTTCCTCGTATTAAATGAATGTTCAGCTTTTCAGAATCTGACACGAGGTGCAGTGCTTCCCATTGGTTTATTCCTTTTGCATGCTTCTGGGACTGAGCACTTTAAGACATGGCAGCATGGAAGTATTACTTATTTAAGTAAACTTCTTGACTTACAGGCAAATGATTCTTTTGATTGTCTTGACTTGATTGCAGATCCTTTATTCCCGAGGTGACTTTGAGTTAGCTTTCAATCAATGGATGAATCATCTGTCACTTCAACTTGAGAATTGGTTTCTTGAGTTGACTTGATTGGCTCTTCATACGGTATTGTGTCTTAGCCGATACTTCTTGATCGAGTCCTTGACATCTCTTCCTTGCCATACTCGCTTGCTTCAATGCGGAGTCTTCATCCTAGTCTTGATTAACTTCTTGTATATCCAGGCATAGGCGACTTGACTCGGCTTATACAGCCTTTATCTATTACAATAAAAATTACAAGGAAAATGGGGTGCCAACTTTCTAGTCTAAGTTATACATGGCATTCATCAAAAGCTAAACAATAAATTTCCCAACAAAGGATTGGAAGGAAGATCCTTCCGACAAGAAGGATTTTCTTTCTTAGATTAGATCTCTTGTACGTGCTTAAACGATGTCACAATGTTGATTTCAAGTTTGTCTATGAATTTGTTATCAATGTTTGGCTAATCTTTCGGATCTTAGGGCATAATCAAAACTATGGATTCATATTAAATCTTGTTTAATTATTTTCTTAATCGATTCATGTGTTCTATTTTATGAATTGAGTGCTTATTCTTAATTAATTTTTATCGATCAATAATTAGCATGTCATATTTGTTAGTGTGAAATTCGAAAGAGGAGTTCTAACAAAGACGGAAATCGATCGAGACATAAGCGGGTGTAACGAGTTGGGAGACATATAATTGTTTGTGGAGAGTCATTCAATTCATAGATCTTTTGGGAGTTAATAATAGTTGTATCGAGTTTGGAGACCTACAATTATTATTAATCTATTATTTATCGCCGCCCGGAAGGTGGAATCGACTAACTTAGGAATTGAACCCATAGAATTGCACGAATTGGTTATGTAAAACATTAATTGGATTTAATCTTGAAGAAACATGTTAAGATTATGTGCCTAAGGTTTCTTCCGTGGTTGTTGAAAATACTTGTGGGGTTCAAAAATTTATTTATTTTTCTTTATTTTTTGATTTTTATAAAAACTTGATATTCGGTCGCTTCAATAAAATTGGAATGCGATGTTATTATAACCCTAAGTGTTTCGTAGTCAATTCCGAGGAATACGACTTTTCTTGCCATTATTCTATAAACTACACTTTGTACACTTGCGGTTGTAAGATCCAAATATTTTTACGAACACCAATCATGGTACAACTCTTGGTAAGCCTCTACAATTTTCTGTTCTTTACCATCGGAGTCCTCATCAACTTGATTATTTGTTTGAACTACAGAGGCGGATGTTAAGCAAAAATGTGTCTTAGGTGTTAGAGAAAGTGTACATGTCGGTGTTGGAACATGTCGAGCAATTCCTCGAGAGACACCTAGTGGATCAATTTGCGGCGAGTTTTTCTCTTTGATGATCGTCATGAGGGTGGCATTATCATTTTTCTAACCTCGATTCTCCTCCTCAGACTCAACATCATTGAATGTACACTCATATTTATACCCTTTTTTTCGCAAAGTGTTTGCACACTCATTGACGTAATGCCCAAAACCAGTGCAACCTTTACATCTAACCTTTTCAATATCAAAGCGATTTCAGATTTATCTTGATTCCTATCGACATGTTTTTTGAGGATATTTGGGAGCATCGATTTAAAAAGCTTTTTGGCTTTGGAAGAAAATTGATTTTTGCTTTTATTTTTCATGATCTTCTTTGGGACTTTTAGAAAATAATGCCATTGACTCCTCACCTAATTGATTCCTCAACCTCCTTAGTCAATTGAGTTAGATCATCGATTCATAGGGTAATACCGTAGAGCGATACTTTTCCCTTTTGGTCCTCTTTTATTGGCAAAATTGAGTTCGAGTTTTGAGAATCCCAACTAGCTCATCAAGACGCGATGAAAGTTATATTGGACAATTTTTCAACAATAGAAATTTTCACATCAAATCTTTCGGTAGGGAATGCATCATCTTGCTAACCAATCTTGAATAGGTTCACCCAAAGATTGAGGTTCATTGGTAATATATCACGCAGTTTTCTGGATAAGTGTGATGTCTTCATCTTCTTCCATTTGCAAATTTTCAAAACTAACCATCAAGTGTCGTACCTTAGAGAGATGAACACCCACATATCATTTACAATATTATTGTAAAGCCTCCCATGCTACTTTGGCTTGAGAATAATTGCAGATAATTTTGAACATATTAAAGTCTATTGCTCCAAAAATAGCATTGAGAGCTTTAGAATTCGGGTTTGCTAGTTGGCATCATCATTAGACCAAGCGATTTTGTCTTGGTTTCGAAGTCACCATCAACGTCTATAATCTTTGGAGGAGTCCATCCAGTTAAAATAGCTCACCACGCTTTCTCATTAATTGAATTATGAAAGCACGCATCTTTATCTTCCAAATACGATAGTTTGTTCCATCAAGCATAGTGGGACGAACTATGGCGGGACGCTTGATTGTCCATTGCTTGCTCGAACGCATGATCAACACTATGTGAAATTAAGTCTTGGCTCTAGATACCAATTAAAAGTTTTAAAGGTCCCAATATTCAAGGATAAAACGCGTCTAAGCATCTTATCATAAGTAAGTAACCGAAAGGCAAAACACCTAAAAATATTATTTTTCGAAAATAAGGAAAATAGTTAGATGATGTGTTGTTTTGTTTGGTTTATCCTAGAATATTGGGACATTTAAAACTTTCAATGTATCACTATTTGGTGAAAAAGTACCACTTTTGATGTTTACAATATTTAAAATATGAAAGTATCATTGTGCATCTTAAAAGTATCATATTTATTGCTCAAGAGTATCATTATTTGTGGAACAAATATCACTCTTTTATTTTACAAAATTTAAAATGTTTAAGTATCATTTGTCCATCATAAAAGTATCATATTTATTCTCTAAAGTATCACTATTACAAAACTAGTATCATTTTCACGGTAAAAAGTATTGGTTACGAAACAAAAATTGAGTACAACATGTGGGAGAAGAGGAGAGAGAAAGACAAATGTGGAAGTATAGTTACAACACAATAGAAGATTTTTCTTATTAATGACCAGGATCGGATTGGAAGATCCATCTAATGGATTAGGATTCGTAAGATGATCCTATGAGAGACCTTTCTTTTGGACAAATATTACGTACATTAATGGTGTTATTTTGTGATGTTTGGTAATTTTAGGTGGAATGTAATGATTTGTTGAAAAGTGGTCATGTGATACTCAAAGTGAAAATCAGAAAATATGTTGAAAAATTACGAGCCGCACTCTTGACACCGGATGGGCATACGGTAGTTGAAGGGGAAATCGGAGAATATTCTGCAGTAGAAATTGAGTTGCACACTAATAGCACATGGGCACGCGGAAAGAACACATGCGGGATTTTTGTGCTTGATTGTACAAAATACCTATGGATTTAATTCCTATTTATATTAGACTATTTTAGATTTTTTTTTATCAATTATTAGTATTATATTAGGATTTTATTTTCTTTAATGTGGAAGTTGTATGGAGTTATTTTCAGTTTTCCTTGGAAAAAAGCGCAATTATCATTTTTAGAGCGAGAAAATCTAAAGGATTTTTCACATACCATTATACCATTCATTATTACACACTCATTCACTTCATCTTCTCCATCAAAACTCCTTGTTTTTCAATGTTTAATCAGTAAGTTTTTACTTTTCTAGTTGATGATTGTATAAACATTAATTCTAGTGTAGTCCGAGATCTACTTATTTGTTATAACTCATGTTCTCATAGGTATTTATTTATTCTCTACATTTCAAAGTTTATCATTGTTTTGTTTTATTGAATAACAGGGTCCGTTATTTGATTTAACTTGATAATCTATTGCTAATTAAAACAACAAATTGGTAATTATTTGTTTGTTTAATCGAGTGGCAAATAATATGATTTCAAGGCCTCACAAGCTTTCTAATCTATGTAATGGGAATATATAAATAATATAAATTTAAATAAACCCACTTGTGTGTTTGTTAATTAGAATTGCATCTCTCTAGTTCTAAAATCTTTGTTAAAACACTAAATTGGGCGTACGAGTTTCTCTAGGTTGTCTTTTGATTAGGAAAGTAATCAACAACTTGATTAACGGACGAATGCGGTGAGGGTTATTCGGTGGTTGTTGAACAACTATAACCAATTTATTTGTAAATATTTGAGTTTATTATTTCATCGATGATCAATAACATGAATCAAGGTTGAAATAATTCCTTGACTAGAAGCTTTGTTATATTGATTTTATCTCATTTGATTCTGCGTTGTTTACTAATTTTTCGTCTTATTGGAATTTGATATTAGATCGATAATCTCAAACCTTCCCTATTTCGATAATCTTTTAAAAAAACTAAATTCACCGTTCATTTGTGGGGGACGATTCAACTCCCCACTATATGCATTTGTGAAGTAGGTGATTTATTGTTTGTTGGATTGACACCCACCATAATTTTTAAACCATTTCACTACTAGATTTAAATAAAAAGATACAAAATTACATTGCGGATGGAAATCGGTAAATTGATTTTCTTTTAAAAAATGAAAATTATATTTATCGATGAAATGTTATTTGTTGGTAAGTTAATTTATTTTTATATTTAAAATAAATTAGAGACGAAAATTTAAATACACAAAAAGCACTAACGACATCGTTTTGTTTAAATTTACCGGTGGTTTTTAATCGTCGGTAGTTATCATATAAAAAAATCATTTTTTTACCGGATTGGCTTCCGTCAATAATTATTTTAAAATAAAAAATATTTTTAAATACATGTAAAGCACCAAAACGACATTTTTTTGTGAAGCCCCAGATTTTTCAACCATACACGACACGATCGCAAGTATTATTATTATTTTTTTCTCCGATACAATTTTTTAAATATTCCGATAATTTATCCTCATATTTAATATTTATTTTGTGATTCGTATTATGTTAATGGATTTAGCATCGGTTATTTTATTCATTTTAATGATCTTTGAAAACTATCTTCTACTAAATTAGTATTTTAAAAATAGAATACCTTTGTGTTGAAAGATCATTTAGTAAATATTATATTTTCGAAACAATAGTACTTGAGGTTTACCTTATATAAAAATCGAACTTTTATATTGAAATAGCAAGTGTCTCATACTTAATTTTGTCAACTTACTTATTACTTGATTTAATTAATTTATACATGGAATCATTTTTATTTTATGGTGTTTGTTAATAACACTTATTTTCACTTCTTTAACCATTATCGATTTCTTTCGACTTTTAACGTGGGCTTTTAACTGGTTCACTTTGTTCTTGAGGGACTAGCTAATAAAACCCTTTTAGCATAATATATTTATTTTTATTTTAAAATTTCGAAATTAAAATTTATATATTTCAAAATAATTATATAATTTAATTAATTACTTGATTGATATTTTTTTACTAGTACTATTGATTTTAAATTTTATTTGGTACCTTAGATTTTAAGTGATTATACAACACTTGGGAAATATTAGACACCTTATACCTTAGATGACTCATTAGATAAGTTATTATGGAATTGATAAGTGATTGTGGGATTGATAAGTGATTTTTTTGGACTTGTTAATTAGCACCATTATCACCATTTGAGGAGGGAAAAAAAGAAAAATGGAAAAAACTTGGCGATGAGGTGGATGGCCAACAAGCTCAAAAGCAAACCCCAATTCTTGAATTCTCATCCACTATTCTTCCACATAAATTATAACAACTCTATCCTTCTTTCCCCACTTTCTTATTTTTTTTTAACTCATTCAAACCCCATTCACCAAACGCAATATATTCTTCCCTATTTTTATTTATTAGACTCATACTTTGACTATCCCTTTGTCCCCATGCAACAACACCTCACAAGACTTTACAAAAAAAAGGGACAAAATCATCCTCCTCACTCCATCAAATCGGCCAACACAAAGAAAAAAGAGAAAAAGTTCATTCTTCTCCTACATATCTCTATCAAAAACCCCCAACATACTCTCATCTCCTATCTTCTTCATTTCTCCATCTTCTTCTTATTTTCTTCTTAAACACTTAACAAAAATACAAGAAATCCTTCACTTCTAATTGCAAAAATTCGATCATACCTACTCCAAAGGTAAAAAAATTTCTTCTTCAATCCATTCTTGATATTTACTTCTAGCTTATTCTCTTCACCACCTAATCTAAGTTTAATTTTGGTTTGAAGTACACTTAGAGACCACTTGAAGATATTAGAGCCGTGTGATCATTTTGACAAGGACCTCAAGATTTTGTGAAGAATTGGACTATAAGGTAAAAAATTGGGTTTAGTACATCTTCTTCTTCTTCTTCTTTTTATTTTTAAATTTTGACACCCTATTCTTATTTTTTTGCGAAATAGGGCGGACCTTAGAAGATTTCTTTGAGGGTGAGCAAGAATTTTTATTTTGAAGCTTGTACTTGACTCACTTTACCCACTACACAAGGTAAGTGTAGTATTTGCCATCTTCTTCACCTCCTTATTTTTCTTCTTAATTCACACTCCATTTTTCTAACTCTTTTTTTTTTTTTTTTTTTGTATTTATTGACATAGGGGCTGACATAAGTGAGTTCTTACTCAAGTTGTGATTTTTCCCCTTTTCTTACACACAATTCAACTTATAAGGTGGGTGGAAAAATTCTTTCAACTTTTAGGAGCTTTCTTTAAAAATGCATGTACTAATTTTTCTTGAGAGCTTGAGATATATGATAGTGTAATGCATGTTGATTTCAAGTATTAAGTTTTAAAATTCTCAAGTGTTGCTCAAAAATACTATTTATTGCAATTTAGGTGCATGCATGTACATTTTAATGCTCTATTTGATGAATTATTAAATGAGATGTATATGCATGATTATGAAACTTGATATTTATGTTTTATTTGCCTTATAACCTGGACAAGTCGAGCATAATTGATTAAAATTGAATTTTTGACTTAAAATGGAAAAATGGCAAATTGGTGGACTTAATTGCAAGAAAATAGAACTTAAAGGACCACTCTGTAATTTTCGAAATTTGGGACTGTACTCAGGTCCAAAATTTATATTTTGATATTTTAATAAAGTTTTAAGAGTTCGAGAGATAAATAAAATCAACCGTTGAAAGCCCAAGGACTAAATTGTAAAATTTTTAGAAGTTTAAGGGCTAAATTGTAAAATTGAAACTGTACCAGCCCACTTTTAAAATTTTGAAATTTTAATTTTTAGGGACTGGAAATAACATATTTTAAAGGCATTCCAATAATCCAAGTGTTTTGAGCTTGGAAAGTAATTTTACCAAATCGGGACCAAAATATAAAAGATTAAACTTGAGGACCAAAATGAAATTTCCCGGACTTATATAGTCCATGTACCTGGAAATACACTTTTAACTATAACCTTATGATATTTTGGACCCAAGGTTCAATTTTCATAACAATCGGACCCTAAAACCCTTAAAGGCAATTATTTAAAAATGGGACTAAAATGGGATTTTCAAAGGTTAAAGGACATATACTTACCTATTTTAAAACCTGCTTTTGTCACAATATCCTACTGACCATAGTGACCTTTTATAATTGGTATCACACTAAAAGCCCTTCCGTTTTGTGGGATCCGATTATTTTAAACTTGGGGCCCGAAATGACAATTTTAACAAATTTAGGGCCAAAATGAGAATTTTATAAACACTCGACTCCAAAACTTTAAAAACCAGAATCTCTGAACAATTGAAGAGAATTTAGGAACTGGTCTTATAATTTTTCAAGGTCGAGAAAAAAAAAACGTATTCAATTTTTAACCCCAAATGGATTAGTTTTTGCAAAATGAGGCTAATTGTAAATTTTATTTTAACAAGGACACGAACTCAAATTATTTTCTTTTAAGTACAGCCATGGAACCTCGACTTATAATTATTATATATAATATTTTATTTTCTTAAAAATCTCTTGACTTATCGGATCGTCTTGACCGATTAATACGCGTTCGCGGGCGACTTCCTCACCTTGCGATTCCGAATCTACAACGGGAATTATGTCCCACCTAATTCTTCAATTCATTAAAAATTACTTATCCTCTCGATAGTTATCTTCATCTAATTTACACCACCAATGCCAATAAATGCCACGTGCAATTTTAGAGAACTTTTTAATCGCTTTCTGAATCAATATACTCGACTACCTGGTTGACATCCTGTACTTGTGATATATTCTGCTGAGTCAACTTGGTGTGTCGAGCTCACGATCGAGAATGGATACGTCGGTGATGGAATCGGCGGCTCATTTGCTATTCCACTCTCCGGCCCCATCGCCCTAATCCATGGCGAGGGACGGAGTTTGTCCAAAGGAAGTGGGTCGCGATCTTGAGGTATAATTATGATTATGACAATCAGGGCCTAGCTAGCTCTCTTGTGGATTTGTCTTTGCCTATGGAGCGATAAGATGACGGGTCTTGGATCATCTTGCTCGGGGAGTTACAAGGAAGAACGAAGGAGTCATTCGTCTTATCCACACGATTCGGAGTTACTCGGACCCGTTTGGTTGGCGCTACAAACCAGCACGCAACCGCTACTTTATCTTGCATTAGTTGGCTCTACAAATCGTACACAACCGCTACTTGTCTTGCATGTGTTGGCGTTCTGATTTAAGACGCAACTCTATCTGTCTTGCTTCAATCACATAGTGCATGTATGATCATGAACTCTTTCATCAAAACTATAGAAGTGTATTATCTTAAGTATATATCATGTCCTTGTGAATGTGTGTGAACCACACATCATGACTCACACATTTTTCATACAACAATTTTCTTGCATTTATATATATCGCCATACTCGCACACATTTACCCTATCCACTTTGAGAATTTTTGTCTCATTCCCTCCTATTTTCTAACGGCCATATGAAGACTCCGTTGACGACGCCGATCGAGGTTGTGGAGTGATCTCTCTGTGTTTCGTCTTTGGATCTATTTCTTCCTTTAATTTGCTATTGTCGGACTATTTTGCTTTTTTACGTCTTAAGATGACCTAAGGGCGTATAACCCTTGACTATTAAGTTTATGTATCAAGTTATGTACTTTGGGATGTATTTTGATCTTTGATGTTGGAATGTAATTTGTAACTTTGTATTTCCCATTTGCTTTTGGCTCTTCCTTAGTTGGGTTTATGTTTGATGTTTGTTTAGGATCGCTTTCGACTTATTTCTCGTTTAAGTTTTTGATCATGTCATGGTCCCTTTTGGGGCTTGACATTTTTTTGTTTTAGAATTATGACCGGCGAGTTTTTAATCCGTCGATAACTATTTTCAATTAAACAATTAATTTTTAAATATATGAAAAGCACAAAAACAACATCCTCTTTTTGAAAAATGTCGGGAAGTTAATCTATCGGTTGTTATTTTCAAATAAAAAAATTAATTTATAAATATCTGAGAAAGCACAAAAATGACATCATTTTGTTTGAAAATTACCGACATAAGTTAATCCATCGGTAATTATTGATTTTTTTTATATTATCGTCGGTGTATTCCGTTGTGATTTTGTTAGTAATCCAATGGAAGCCTTATGTGCCAATAATTGGCAAAAATTTAACCAACCATTTACCGACAGTTTGCTAATCCGTCGGTAAATGCCTTTGTAGTCTGTCGAGCATTGTGCCAATAATTTTTAAGAAAATTTTGACCTAATATGTCGGTATTCCATTGGTATAGTGTCATTGATTAGACTATATATATATATATATATATATATATATATATATATATATGGCGACGAGTTGGCAATGAATTATCGTGAGAAATGTCCATCGGTGAATTGTAATTCTTGTGATTTATTCCATCGGTAAATTATAGATTATTTAAAATATAAATTATAAAATTACATTACCAATAGAAATATTTCATCAGTAAATTGATTTTTTAAAATAAATTATATTTATCGACGGAATGTTATCCATATGTAAGTTAAATTATTATTTTTAAAAATTATATTATATTTAAGACAAAATAATTCGTCGGCCATTTACGTTTTTGAAAAAAAAAAAACAAAATTATATGTACCGATTGAACATAATCCGTCAGTATAGTTGAATTGTAGAATCTGCCGGTGATTGTTTTCGTCGATATTTTTTATTTTTTAATAATTTTTTAACTTTTTTAAATTCCAAATATTTTTACCTTTACAACTTGTGGAAACAATACATATCAAATGCACAAATATAAATTTACTTGAAGAAAACAATAATATCATAATTATACAAAATTCACGTCAAATTAAAATTCAAACTACGATATTGCAAAAATATTGATTCTTAGTTACATAATAGTTAACTAATCCAATAGTATATCTTGGGAGGGTCATCGGAGTGCAGGCGGTGGTTATATAGGCGTAGGTGGTTGCAATCCCTATCGCCGCAACTCTTCCGAGATCTCATTTGAATGTACGGTAGAAATGGAGCTCGACGGCCGGCGTCGGATGATGGTGTATCTGCATCTCCTTGTATCGCAAGTTTAGGCGTAGGATCTTCCTGGAATGATCAATGAGAATATGAACCATCCCCTCGTCCACGCCTAATTAAGGCCTAAAATTTTAACAAGCCCTAATTAAGGCCTAAAATTTCAAGCCCTATCGACCATAAAACCTCAACAAACTTCTAAGCCTAATATTTCCAATAATATAAATCCTAATTGAGCTCTAATTTGTGCCAATATTGGAATTATAAAATAAAAACGACATTTCAAACAACCAACACATCTACAACTTAGTTTCCAATCTAATATCAACAATATAATCGATTTATTGAATAAATTGAAAAAATTGTAACATACAAAAATATAATTAAAATACCAAAAAAAAACATACTTGGCAAACGGCAATCGGCGATGGCGAGGATCGGCAAAGCAAAGATCACCGAAGCAGTGGCGGAAGCGAGAGAGAACAGTGGTGCCCTATCCGCATGGAGCTAGGGGGTGTCGTGGGAACTGAATGAAAAATATATGGTTTGTGGTGTGTTTAAGTGTTACATGATCTAGCGATGGAATTCTATAGGTAATTCAATGTACACAAAATGACGTCGTTTAAGCACAAACGATGTCATTTTGGTATCCGAATGTTTCTTTAGAAAAGTTTAAAAATAAGCGGATTAACTATTTTAATTTTAAAATAATTTATATTCAATTTTCTAAATACAAGAAAAGCCCAAAATGACACCGTTTTGTTTTAAAATTACCGAAGATTATTAATCTATTGGTAATTATTTTTAAATAAAAAATTAATTTTTAAATACTCGAAAAGCACCAAAATGACATTGTTTTGTTTTAAATTTATCAACGGAAACTAAACCGTTGGTAATTTTTTCAATTAAACAAAATTAATTTTCTAAATATACGTAAAGTACCAAAACGACATTGTTTTGTTTAAATTCTGAGACAGTATTTCTTGAAATTCGTGTAATTTCCTCGGTATTCGCAAAATTATGTCTTATAAGAACAACCAAATCTTTGCATAAACGAAATAATCGGCTAGGGCAAAATTTCCCGATTGTAACCCATCGACAATAAAAACCAAATTAATAGAGGAATGGAAACCCAAAAGAATTAGGTTCAAATTTTCTTTGTTTTCTCTTAGTGAGTCATACATCTTTAACTATTGTCTTCCACTGAATACGACGACAGATTTGGGGGAAAAAGAATTTCCCTAATCTCATATAATTAAGTTATTCTTTTTTTTTATAACGACTCTGTCTTGACGTCATCGCTATTGTGTCTCTTCAATGGAAGACATATTCTCCGCCTGTTTTCAGAGGTATGTGTTGTCTTGTGTCTTTAATTTGTTTCGATTTTTTAACCCTAGTTTATGATGGGTTTTCGGACACTAATGTTTTGTAGTACATGGTTTTGCTTTCATGGTATATTTTGATGTTGTGCGTTTTTTAATTTTTTTTTCTCGGTTTTTCGGTGTTTTTAAAAGTGTTAATTGGAATATTACTTTCATGGTATATTTTGATCATTTATATTTTGATGTTTGCGATCGCCACATGGAGACCTACTTGGGGGTGGAACTCGAAAGCCGGGACGGGGCTTGAAAAGGACGGCTTGTCTCAAATCTGCGTCTTTGAGATTAAAATATTGCGGCCATTGTCCTTGATAATATTAATGAACGAAAAAGAACATTGTAGATTCAAAAATATTTTGTGGTGGGAAGAAGAAATCCGTTGCCTCATCAAGTGGGCAAAAAGTGTAATTATTGGTTTTTTGAAACAATGTTTTTGGTTATTTCGGTGTTAGGGGAAATTACAAAATTGGTCTCAGTAACTAAGGACATTGTCTAATTTTGGTCCTCTAAGTATTAAGTGTGCATAATTAGTCCTGTAAGTTTAAAAGTTTTGCAAAATTGTCCGATAAGTTTTACACCGAGCGATTTCGGTCCAATAGTTTTAAGTTGTTGCAAAATTGGTCCACCGGGTTTATTTCATATTTTCATAATACCCATTATACCCTTATCCACACTAATGGCCGATTTGACTAAGTATTTTGTTTAAAATAGTATCGAGCCCAGGTTTACTAAGAACTTTTAGTTATATTTATTATATTTATGTAATTAACATCGGTGAGGAGAATTTCTCCGAGAATATGGATCTGGACAATTGTCCAAGTGTTTACCATACAGGACATATCGTCAAATTTTGATGATGCATGCACAAGAACACCAGGAGAAGATAGCATATTGGAACAACCAATATGTTGAAAAAGAACGATATAGAGCCGATAGGGAAACCTCGAGAGACAACTGCGAAAGACAAGCAACATATTATATGAGTTTCCTTACGGTAAATCATATATTATATGTTGATCGATGAATCATCGGGGAAGAAGTCCATGAGAATGCTCATCAAAATCATGATTCCTAATGGAGTACCAAAGCATGGAACGAGATACTTAGGACACCTCGAAGATCTCAAAAGATATTAGAGAACTCCGGAAGATGGTGCGAAATTATGGCAACCGCCATATTCATTTACCTACACAAGTTCATCGGATCAAAACTAGATGGAGCGATGGTGAAATATCGAAGGAAACTTTTAAAATCCTTCATGATATTCAATAACGAGTAAAGAACTTGGAGGATAGACCGAGTTCTTTCGGAGGAAAGAAGCGATCGATTTTGGGACGAGACCTATTTACACCAAAAGGGGAAACCAATAGAAGTGGTACGAAAAATGACGGATGATGAGAAGCTCATTGCTTTCATCAAAGGAAAATCCATCATAAATTAAAATGATGGATATGGAAAAGATAAATCTTAAGGATCTACATGACTGGCGAGAATCCTTCGCGGGATTAGGTATTGTAGATTTAAAGATGAACGCAGGAGATGGATCGGCTTTGGTTACCTATGATCCACAAGGTAGACCAATTCCACCACCGCCACCAAGTAACTCAACGCGTTACGAGAAAGTGCGGGTTCAAATCATGAAATTCAGGACAAAAGAATGCATCACGTTGGAGATTTCACCACGGAAGTGAACCACTTTCGAGAACAGGAGCTCGACCACCTCTTACAAGAACTCGACTATCTTCTAGAAGGCTAAATGTTTATCGACGCCATATGGAAGATTGCATCTCGATCCGATACATCCGTATGGGTTGATGCTAAATCTGGATATCCCAAATTTTAAATCGAGAAGTCCTTATTGATGAATGGGCATCGGCTATGAGGATTGCGGCCCGGTACCCTCGATCTTACAAAAGAAGGATTCATTTTACTTCTAGAAATGAGTCTTGAAGGATCTGTAAAATTGCATGGGATATGATCGAAGCAAATATGAAAAGCACGGTCACAAACTAGAGAATCATTAAAAGAAATTAATTTAAACAAGCACGATGATATGGCAAATTAATTTAAAATCCATTTTATCGCACGAAGCTACTTTGAGGGATTAGAAGAAGAAAAAAAGAAAAAGATATAAACAAGCCCTCTATAGCTTCGGGAGTTGCATGATATTTGTCATATTGACGAATATATCAAGTTGTTCACCGAGTACCGATGGAAATCCAAGATTGGAGACAAAGAAGCTTCGTAGTTATTCTTTGCAAAGATTCCGAGTCCCCCGGAGAGAAATGCTTATCGGGAATACAAGGATGGAGCGATTTGGATACGTGGCTAGAAGAATGACTTTCCTAAAAGCAAGCTATCCGAATTGTGCTATCGGCGACTATACCAGGAATTACAAGAGATTCCGAGGAATTAACAAATCGGTTCCTCTATGTTGTATCAATGATGATATCCCAACAGTTGTGGGAGGTCAACCCAGGCGGCATAAGAAGTAGAAGGAGAGAAGCCATCCATACCTCGGGAAGCAACATCAAAAAGTAGGTCTTCATGGAGACCTAGAAGGTTAGTCAAAACAAAAAGCCCGAAGTTATAAATCGGGGCAAAGACCGGCCACCAAGCAGAGTAGAGCCTCATTATCGGGTTCTAACCAGGGAGGAACCGTGAGAACCACGGGGAGAAGAACTTTCAAGGCGAGCTCATATCGAGCTAATGAAAGTTTCAAAGATTGTAATTCTTTGGACATGCGAGCAAGAGGGCATATTTCAACAGATTGCCCGAGAACTTAAATGAGGAATCAAATAGTTCAAGCAACACCGAGAAAATGAAGAAAGCTTTCTATTATCAAGATTTGATCAAGGTGTATCAATTTGAGGATCTACCCTCGAGATGAAAGCATCTATGAAGAATAGATCTATTCGGCGATGGAAATGAATCCGATTTGAGTCGAGTGAAGAAGAATTTCTTCAAAGCGGTTAGGGAGGATATGTCAGGATTTCTCTCTCACACTACGGTTTCTCATAAGACTCTTATGAGAATTATGAAGGAAGATTCAAAACTTCGGATATACGATGGATTTACAATTGGAGCTATGGAGAAGGCCTTGGATAAAATTGGGTTTCGTAATAGAAAGCACCAAATTATCCACGAGTAACTCTTGGAGAATTTGCCATCCCAATGGAATTCACTTTGGTAACCCGATCGAGATGCGTTGGTCCGTTATAGAGAAATCCAGAGATCAAAATCACGATCAAAAGAGCGTTGCCAACATACTTTCATGGATTCATATTGGAGCCATAAGAGTTATTATTAAGGCAACATTCAAGGAAGGAATAGATTCGCCACTAAATTTGGCTATCTTTGACAAATGAATCTCACATCTCAAGGATTCGTGCCTTGGAGCGATTCTGAAAAATTTGTATGCGGGAAAATTGGCATTTAATGTCTATCCTAGAATTGCATACAATTTGGGGAGATCGAGATTTCAACGAGTTCTAAATCTTCATCAAGATTTCAAAAGAGTCGATTTGATGAAAGAAGGAATAAACCTTACTCGATCACATACAAGATTTCCTATGCTCTCTCGAATACACATCATTCAGAGGTATTCTTGAGAAAGGAATTTATTGAAGTCCCAAGAATCTTTGAAGACTTTGCCGGGGTAGTTCTACCGAGAAATCATTGAGTCTCCAACTATAAAGGAGATTGATATGATAATTCAAGATCAACCAGTCTTCAACAAAAGTCGAAGTCTCGAGTTGAGCCATAAAGAATGTCTTTCCAATAAGACGAGAATGATAAGCGATGGCGTTGGGAGGAAAAGAGGCCAGATCTGATTCAGCGCATCCCGGATGTTTTTAGAATACAAGGAGAGTTGAAATGCCGAGGAAGGATGGAGAGAAGTTGAAGTAATATTCGACATCACTCAAAAGGATAATATTTTTTTCTTGTGATGTTCTATATTATATCCAACAACCGATAGTTGGAAGGTATCAAGGAAGCTTTGAAGATAGGTGAAATTGAGTTGGTATCACGGGAGTAGCAGGGAAAATCCCAGCGATTAATATTGGGGATTGAATTTCTTGAGGATCATAAACCTTGGGAAAGATTACAAGAAGGAATGGAGTTCACGATGGCTGATAAAAGATATAGAATCGAGATGACCACTAGTCCATTCTCCATATACATTTCTATCGAGAATGATATATGCCGATTACAAGGCGAGTATTTCGCCGCCTATATTGATTCAGTGCGAATATATGTTTGCAAAGACGGATGTTTTTCCTAAAGAAATTGGAGAAGATTTTGCTATTGCGGGAAGAGATTTCTCTAAAAGGATTTTTATTCTTAACAGAGGAATTAAACAAGCGAGAAATAATGAGCGTAGGCGCGGCGGTACCCATGGTACAAAGTGAAGACGCCACCAATCTATTTCCATGATACGGGGAGCAGATGTGTTCTTTGGGAAACAATTTCCTACAAACATTCAAGCGATTTACATAAGAAAATGAGACAAGAAGACTTATTTTCACAACATTATGTGATCATAAGATAAATGCCCATTAATTTTCGCATCAAGCGTGGTGATGAAGCCAAACTTGAAACCTAAAGATGGCGGATCGAAGGAAATTTGGTGAAGCATTATTACCCTTTAGACAATTTGGTTCAAACCGGAAGGATACAAAACTATGGGATAATAACTTGTATTCATTTAGAATACAAGGGGAAGAACGAGTACCTCCGAGGCTATTGCAAAATTGATGATGAGCCTAATGGAAAAACCACGAGTGATGTTACTATAGAAGAATAAATATCACTCGAGGATATCAAGAAGAAGATCCAAAGGAATTATAATGAAAATCCTTTAGCATGGTGGGATAAGAACGAACTCAAACCTTCCTTAAAAGTTAAACCAGAAAGGAGTACGAGTTCGTGAGATTCAAACCAATCCTTATGAATTAGGCGGATCGTGAGGATATGCGAGAAGATGCTTAAGGAACATCCGGACCTTAAGTTGATTTCACCGGGGAGTTTCTCCATACGGCTGATCCAGGATTCTTAGTCGAAACCATGGAGAAATCAAAAGGAAAACCAAGACTTGTTATTAATTACAAGGGGATTAATAACATCCTAGAGTTCGAGGATACTATATCCCGAGAGAATATCTGTTAATCGCATCAAAGGAGCCAAGATATTTTCAAAGTTCGATTGCAAGTCCGGATTTTGCAGTTAAGATGGAGGAAGAAAGTAAGAAGTTCACGACTTTCTCCACACCACAAGGACATTATATTTGGAACGTGATGCCTATGGGATTGGCTAACGCACCCCAAATATATCAAAGAAAGATGGATAATCTCTTCAAAGATTATTTCAGTTTCATGTTCGTATATATCGATGATATTCTTATCGCTTCAAAGAACATGAAAGAGCATCTCAAACATTTGGAAATATTTTGGATATTTGCCACAAGGAAGGATTAGTACTTTACGAGAAGAAGAAGCGTTGATTGCTACAAGGCAGTTGAATTCCTTAGAATTGAAATCGATGAATCTGGAATCGTCCTACAAAGCCATATTGTGGAAAAGATACAAGGATTTCAGATACGTTGAAAGACAAGAAACAACTTCAAAGTTTCCTTGGAGTTGTGAATTTTTTGGAATGTTCATAAACAATCGGCCCATTACGGGGAAGGTGTTGACCCATTACTCAAGAAAGATGTTATATTCAAATGGGAAGATGATCATCAAGAAGGGATAAAGCAACTAAAGGAAGTTTGTAAAAGCTTTCAAAACTTGCCATTTCACAAGAAGAGGATGGCGGTTCTATACACGGATGTCGGTGATGATTGGGGCGTGATTCTTACAAAGGCCACATCAATTGAAGAAGTGCCATGCGAGATATCTGCGAGTGGTTTATTCACACCAAGTGAAGCAAATCGGTGGCACATCAACGAGAAAGAATTCTTTGCGATCAGAAAGGCTTTCAAAAAATGGCCTCTATTTTTTCTTGACTAAAAAGTTTACTTTAAAAATTGATAATTCAAGTGTCAAGGCTTTTCTAACGAAGCAAAAATTATAAATAGTATCATTGCAATGAATTATAAATAATTAAAAATTAAACAATATATTGTTGTCATATCAACTCATTTGTGAATCTCTTAGTTGTACTTATTCACACGTCAAATCTGCGACGAGAACCATAGTGACGGTAGAATTGCACACCTTCTTCCAATTGTGTAAACCGCATTCCCTCATGGGGTACTATGCTTTGATCACATTCGGGTATCCAATTAATTTTTATTGAGTCGGCCATATCTCTAGATGATCTTGAAATATATCATATATTGTACATGTGGAGAAATTTATGTAATATAATATCAAAAAAAGAGAAACAAAACATGCAACAATATGTTATAACAAAGCAATAAATTTATACTATGTTGACAATAAAGTATACTACATAATTTAATAAATTAGAAAATAGGAATATAACTTGCAACAAATACATTCTAACGAAGCAATAAAGTTATACTATGTTGCCAATAAAGTTATACTTTTTTGGGCAATAAATTACGCTAAAATGCAACAAATTTTATGTAAAAATCGGAAGAGTAATAAAGATAAATTGATACTATGGATGCAACAAATTGGACTATGAAAACAATTAAAAAAAAGCGATAATTATTCAAAAACACGTTATAATCATTACATATAAGAAAATTAAACATTTTTCATGTATTCATTAAAAAATATAAAAACTAAAGCTTAACAAATGTAAGGAAGCAACAAAACAAAAAACAAAACAAAAATAATTTTTCTCATATAAAACATGTACGACATTTTTTACCTATTGAATTCAATGGTGATGAACATTCGCCTTCAATTGCATTGATATGTGCTTCCAGGTTCGAGAATATTTTTCTGCTATGAACCTTAATGTTTTTACGATGGAGCCTATACGTTTTTCTCGAAGGTTTTGTCGATTTCGATGGAAGAAGAAGCGGAGATATGAAATTGATTTGTTGAAGCATGAATGGCTAGAGGTGAGAGAAACAACATATCTTTTCCATATTCAAATATAAAGTCCCAAAAAAAAAAAACTCCTGCGTTTTTTTTTGTTTGGTGATTACCCTTAATGAATAATATTTAGGGGAAAAATAGAGTAAAAGTTTGTTTAATATGAGCCATAGATTGAAAGAGTCTAACGCATAGGATGTGTCCCTACATTCTTACCTAAGGACCCTGGACTCATATAACCTTATCCGTGTATATGTATATACATGTTCTATTTTGCCACTTTTTTCCAGTTATATAAGTCAATGTATTTCTTCATTTTAGTTCCTTTTTTAATTTAGTCTTAATAGAGAATATGATATCAATTTACCTCCAATTTATTATATGTGGTAATGCTAAAAAGGCAAATATACATCTATTTAAACCAATTAAGCCATAACATTTATAATTTGCATTTAAACACCCGTTTTAATCCACATAAGCATTAATTTTGTCATGTCAATATTTTAGAAATAGGATATCCACAAAATTGAAAAATAGGGCCAAATGTGCAACTATTAAAAAATTAATGGTTGCCAAATGCCAACTATGAAACATACAAGATTAAAAGTGTATTTGGCCCACTTAAAGGCGAAAATGTAATTTCGCCAAATAAATATGAACATTTGTACTTATCCAAACATGTCAAAATTATTTTGTGAATGTAAAAAATATTATTATGCCGAAATTATTGACATGATGATTCTTTATATTCAAATATCGAGAAAAACTTATGTGAGGCCGTCTCTGGAGTTTAAATCCGTGAGACAATTCTCGTGGATTTTTTCCTCTTCTCTCCTTTGGTCCCCCTCCTCATCCTCTTCTCTCTCTCCCCTCTCTCTCTCTCTCACGTGTTCTTCAATTGTTCACTAATTTATCTCTCATTCTATTGGTCCCCATTCATCTCTCTCTTCACTTGTCCTTTCTCTCTCTCCTCATGTCCCTCTCTCTATACATACATTTTACTATAGAAATCTCACAAAATCCAAATTCTTCATAAAATAAATACCCAAAGAAATGATACTTTAAAAACGTATACTTTTCATGGTATAATTGATATTTTTTTTAAAAAAGTGACCTTTTTTAATAACGAAGTAATATTTATTTTAATAATAAGTCATACTTTTTAATACGAAATGATACTTTTTCAATAAAATGTGATACTTTTTAAAACGAAATGATCTTTGTTTTAATATGAAATGATACTTTTTCAATAAAATGTGATACTTTATTAATACGAAATGATACTTTTTTAATAACAAGTGATACTTTTTTAGTAAAAATAAATTTTGTTTAGTAAAAGTGACACTTTTTAAATAAGAAGTGATACATTTTTAAAAAAAGTGATATTTTTTAATAACGAAGTAATATTCATTTTAATAATGAGTGATATTTTTAATACGAAATGATACTTTTTCAATAAAATGTGATACTTTTTAAAAACGATATGATAATGTTTTAATATGAAATTATACTTTTTCAATAAAATGTGATATTTTATTAATACGAAATGATACTTTTTTAATAACAAGTGATACTTTTTTAATAAAAGTCGATACTTTTGTTAGTAAAAATAAATTTTATTTTAGTAAAAAGTGACACTTTTTTAATAAGAAGTGATACTTTTTCTATAAAAATTAATACTTTATTTTAATAAAAAATATTTTTTTAAGAAAAGTGATACTTTTTTAATGAATAGTAATTTGTTTTAATAAATAGTTATACTTTTTCATAAGAAGTGATACTTTTTCCAAAGAAGTGATTATTTTTAATAAAAAGTGATTTTTTTTTGTAAGAAGTGATACTTTATTTTAATAAAAAGTGATACTTTTCGAAGTCTAATGTGATATTTTTCATAAAAAATGATACTTTATTTTCTCCATGTTTTTCCTTTGTTTCATTCATGTAGAGAGAAAGAGTGATGATAGCGTGAAAAAGAGAGAGGGACCACAAGAAGAGTTGGATGAGAAAGAGAGAGAGAGAGAGAGAGAGAGAGAGAGAGAGAGAGAGAGAGAGAGACCAGACCATGAGAAGAGTGAGGTGTGAGGAGAGAGAAAGAGGGGGACCATGGAAGAAGCGAGATGTGTGGAGGAGAGAGGGACACGTGAGTATAGAGAGAAAGAGAGAAGGGACATGTGAATTTTAGGTAATGGTGCTCGTCTCACGGAGACCTCCCCTTCAAATATATATCTTAATTCAAAAATTATTAGAGAGAAATATAATAATTTAGATACTATTCCTAAATTTTAAAATTATATGCGGCGTATATATGACAAAGACAGATTAATTACAAATTAATCATAATCTAATTATGAGGAATGGTATATAATAAATGTTCCCCATTCGTTGTTCATCATAGTACGTTATTTCTCTCAGAGATTTCCATGTGCCTTTGAATTCGTGATCATTTTGCATTATTCTTTCTAATCTTTATTAAAATCCTACAAATATCTACATAATGTGATTTGATATTAAAGTATATACATAATCAAAATTATAATTTTAATTATTCCATATTTTGAGGAAATAGAATAGAGAAAAACATATATATTAAAATGCACTTTTAACAAAAATTGGATCATGTGTGTTGATAAATGGACTAAATTTCCAAGGCCTCTCTAATATGTGAAACGAAATTGTATGTATATGTTTATGCACACACAGACATATACAAATTATACTATTTGGTTGAATTAAAATATCCGTTCAGTTTAGTTATTTTAATGATAATTATGTCATTTTAAATAATTATTATCTCCCATAATAATTGTGTAATTGAGCTTATATATAATGTTCTTTGAAAATTACGACAAAACTTTATGAAAATTGAAGAAGATGGATAAGGGTGTTAATGCTTATTAATATATTTCCTTACTTTTGCTATGAAATTCGTTTTCATCATTATATTATTATTTATGAAAACTTTCAAAAATTACATTATTAACTTTTTTTAAAAAATTCATCATTAATATGCGATTATCATTTCACTAAGAAAATAGTAGATCAAATATTTTCATCACAATTTATTCTTACATTCATTTACACACAAAAAACGATGCAGTTTTTCTAGAATAATTTGTCATCACTATTCTATTTCATTATAATTAGGAATGAAATACAAGGATAAGAGTGATTGATTGGCATTTTCGTTTGTTTTTATTTTTATACTCACCGAAATATTATTTAACTAAAGTATATCAAAAAATAAAACAAGGTTTCAACAATATTCTTAATATACATACTAATATATCTTAATTGTCTCAATAAACTGATGTTTAGAAAATAAAGTAAGATTTTGATATGATGTTAAACTCTTAAGTAAAAATTGATAAAAGAAAATATACACTTATTAGGAAACAAATATTCAAATTTATTAATTGTAAACAAAATATTAATTAGTGTTTTTTACCTTTTATTTTCTCTTGATTGCATTTCATAATTTATGCAAATGTCTAGAAAACTTTGAATGATTTAAGTTTTCTAAGGAAAACGAAAAATAAAAGTTTGAAGCTAAAATTAAATTAGAAACCAGAAAAAAAAATTTACCTTGGATTTGCTAACAATCCCGTCATTATCGGACCACCGATTCTTTCGGAAACATAAGCCCCTTTCTCTATTTGTTACGCTTGTTCGCTCGCTCGCCGCCGCCACCCACCGGCCACCCCGTCTTTCTTTCTTCTTCCTTTTATTTTTGTTTTCTGTTATATTCCGAGGCGTTTTAATAATTTTAGTATGAAAGAATCCATTCTCTGTCTCTTGGTTTTAATTGTCTCTGGAAATCACTAAACTCGTGAAACACCTTTTCATTTATCCTTGTTTATGTCATTTTTGCCCATAAAACTAATAAAGCACAAGGGTGCGTTAACGTCTCTTGGTAATCACCATAACTCATCCAAATACCTTTACGTTTGTCCTTGTTTAGGAATGACATATTTGCCTATAAAATTAATAAAATACGGGGTATTTTAGGCGAGCCAAAATTTGTGAAATATTCATTCTTTTAGAGTAGTATAATATAGATTCATATATAAATATAGAAATATTTTTCTATTCGATATATTTGACTAATGATTTTGCATAAGAGCTTTTTACCATTTCCCCAACATGGGACCGTTTTGTAATTAGCTTCTTTCTCATGGATACATAATATTACAAGGATTTGTATATATTGTGGTAACTCTAACTTTAAATTGTAAGAATAAACTAGTAAGACATCCACTAGTAGTGAAATTCTCTAACACAATTTATGTTAGAAATTGTTGTTCCTTTAAAAATTTAACCGAGAAAAATTATATCATGAGAAGTCTAGTTTCTTTGTACTTTATAAATATTATGTAGCATGTCACCACTTTCACCTCAATCTACGACAAAACCAATATCACATGAACAATTTTGATGATACACTTGTAAGTTGGTATATTAAAACCAAAATAAAAAAACCAAATAATTAATGAGCATTGTCAAGACATGGTGGTTGTTAGTATTGGAGACTCTATAACAACTCTATTAATTGTTACGAGAAGAGGTAATTATATGAATTAATTACAATGACCTACATCGGATGTGTCGATCGCACAAATTTTCTTACTATGATCCCACCGTATCCGACACTATAAGGAAAAAAATTTATGTGAAGATAATTAAAAATTTATGTAAAGATTTTTCCAAATTTAATACTCGTCTATTTCCTCTCCTCGTCTTATAAGGTATTTATAAACCTTCGACTTTATAGACTATTTATCCATCCTTACTCCGTTTATATCCTGTTCACATTGAAAATGAACAATCATAAGGAGAAAAACATCATGGATTTCAATCGATCAATGCGAGTTCTCATCTACATCTAGACCAACTTTACAAGCGCATCAGGTAATCATTTAAATTATTTGTTGTTTATTGTAGATTTGAAATTATTATTAGTGCAATCCTTAATGAGTGATAACCATTAGATAATCGTGAAATATTTATAAAACTTGATGTGAATTTATGACGATGCCATAGTTATATATGTTGGCCATTGATTTCCTTTGATAAATACAAAACCTTATTCGAAAAATGAAAAAAAAATCTTTTTATGTTTTTGCTTTTTGTTTTTGGTATATCATAAGTTACAAATACGTGGCGGTCGAAGAGGTCGAGAAATTTTTGTTTTATGAATCAATTGACATAAAACATGGAAGGCTTGGAAAGAACGATTCTTGAAGTATGCGAGGCTCCAAGTGGTATATATATTTTTGATTCCTATTTGATGTTTTGCTAGTTTCTTTTATTGAATAGGTTTTAATATTTAAAAACGCAACAAATGACATTGTTCTTAATTTGCGCTTAATATTTCCTTTTGTCTATATGTCTACAAGTAATTGTGAGCCAAAATTTAATTTGTTCATGTCACGCCCCAAGCGGGACGCCGACGAATGATCCACAACTTAAATACAAAACCAAATAGTCAGACAAATATCAACGAGAACCCAATGAAACAGTATAAATAGCAATGAAATAAAATAACAAGTACAAATACAACTTACAGTCTACGATCCATAATCCATATTACATTCCTAAAATCAACAAAATATAGCAACTTAAAGTCAAAGGGTCTACGCCCTTGATTACAAAGCGGAATGGAAAGAAATACAAGAGTCCGACAACAACATAAGAAAAGAGTCCAATCAACAACAAGAAGAAGTAGTAAATCCAACAAGCGGAGTACAAGGTCTCAATCCAGGGCGGTTCGCATCTTCAACGAAATCCTCATCTAAGGTTAGAAAATAGGTGGGGATGAGATAGAAATCTCGATGGATGGGGCGATCGTGTGCAAGTGTGGCGCAATATAGTTAATGTGAGAAAACAATTATATGAAAAGCGCGTGAGTATGATGCATGAATTCACACACACGATCCACAAGCGTCGTGATAAAAATATTTGAATAATATACTTATACGATTCAAGAAAAGCATTCATGGTCACACAGGCACTATGTGATTCGATCAAGACAGGTAGGATTGCGTGCGGAAATGTAACGCCAATCCCATGCAAGGCAAATAATGGTTTAAGACGGATTTGTAAGCGCCCGACCAATGCAAAACAAGTAGCGCATTTGCGTACAAATTTATAGCGCCAACCAAGCGGGTCCAATAATTAGGAATCGTGTGGATCGAGACAGCGATTCCTTCGTTCTTCCTTGTAATTCCCCAGCGGGATGGTCCAAGACCGGCACCTTATCGCTCCATAGGCAAAGACAAAATCCACAGTGGAGCTTGCAAGGCTCGGATCTGTCATAATCATGATTATACCTCAAGTACTACGACCCGCTTCCCTTGGACACTCCGTCCCTGTCATGCCCCAAACGGGACGCGACGACGATCCACAACTTAAATACAATAACCAAAACAGTCCAGACAAATATCGAGAACCCAATGAGACAGAGTCTAAATAGCGTGAAATAAATAACGGATACAAGTTACAACTTAAAGTCTACAATCCATCATCCATACTACAACCCGAAAATCAACAAAATAGCAACTTAAGGTCAAAGGGTCCTACGCCCCTTAATTACAAACCCGAATGGAACGAAATACAAAAGTCCGACAACAACATAAGAAAAAGTCCAATCAACAACAAGAAATAGTAAATCCAACAAGCATAGTACAAGGTCTCAATCCCGAGCCGGTTCGAGCTTCTTCAACGAAATCCTCATCTAAGGTTAGAAAACGGTGGGGATGAGATAAAAATATCGAGTGGATGGGGTGATCGTGTACAAGTGTGGCGCAATATATATAGTTAATGTGAGAAAACGATTATATGAAAACGCGCGAGTATGATGCATGAATTCGCATACGATTCATAAGCGTCGTGATAAAATAATACATTAGTATATTTATACGATTCAAGAAAACAGATTCATGGTCACACAGGGCACTATGTGATTGGTCAAGATAGGTAGGATTAAATGCGGAAGTGTAACGCCAATCTATGCAAGGCAAATAATGGTTGCGTCACGGATTTGTAGCGCCAACCAATGCAAAATAGGTAGCGGTTGCGTCACGGAAATGTAACGCCAACCAAAAGCGGGTCCGATAACTCCGAATCGTGTGGATCGACAGCGATTCCTTCGTTCTTCCTTGTAACTCCCGTCGTCTGGTCCAAGACCGGCACCTTATCGCTCCGTAGGCAAAGACAAAATCCACAGTGGAGCTTGCAAGGCTCGGATGTCATAATCATGATTATACCTCGGGTACTACGACCCGCTTCCCTTGGACAAACTCCGTCCCTCGGTTGCGGGATTAGGGCGATGGGGCGGAAGAGTGGAATAGCCGAGCTGCCGGTTCTATCCCGACGTATCCATTCCAAGCGTGAGCTCGACACACCAAGTTGACTCGAGGCAGAAACTAGTTACAAGACAGCGATCAACCAGCAATCGAGTATTATTGATTCGGGGAAGCGATTTTAGAAAAATTTGAAAATTCGCGAGTAACAATTTTGGCGTTGGTGGAGTTTTTGGATGAAGATGATTATCGGAAGGATAAGAAACCTTCAATATCTTGAAAGATTAGGTGGAACATAAGTCCCATCATAGATTCAAAATCGCAAGGTCGGGAAGTCGCTCGCGATCGGGTATTAATCGGTCAAATTGATCCGATAAGTCAAGAGTTTTTGGAAAAGTAAAATACTTTAATTAAATCTAAATTTCAGAGGGTCCAGGGCTATTTTAGTAAAAGAGGAAATAATTTGAGTTAGGTCCTTTATAAAAGAGAAATTGTAATTTAGCCCCGTTTTGTAAAAACCAACACTTTTGGGGTTAAAAATTGAATAAATAAATATCCCGGCCTTGAAAAATTAAGAGGTCAGTTCCCAAATTCTCCAAATTGTCCAGAGATTCAGATTTTTAAAGTTTTGAGGTCGAGTGTTTATAAAATTCTCACATTGGCCCCAAATTTGTAAAAATTGCCAATTCGGACCTTAACTTTAAGATAATCGGAACTCACAAACCGGAAGGGATTTTAATGTGATTCCAGTTGGAAAATGTCATTAAGGTTAGTGGGATATTGGGACAAAAGCTATTTTTAAAATAAATATGTGTAGGTCCTTTAACTTTTGAAAATATCATTTTTGTCCCATTTTGAAATAATTGCCTTTAAGGCTTTTAGGGTCCAATTGTCATGAAATTTGAACCTTGGGTCCAAAATATAATTAAGTTATAGTTAAGTTAGTATTTCCAGGTGCATGGGCTGCATAAGTCCTGGAAATTTGCATTTGGGTCCTCAAGTTTAGTATTTTACACATTAGTCCCTCAATTTTAGTAAAATTGTTTTCCAAGCCCTAACCACTTGGATTTTTGGAATACATTTAAAATATGTAATTCCCAGTACCTTAAGAGTAAAAATTTCAAATTTTAAAGTTTAGGTCTGGTACAATTTTAAAAATTGCAAAGTAGCCCTTAAACTTTCAAAATTATTCAATCTAGTCATTGGGCTTTTAAAGGTTGATTTTATTTATCTTAAAACTATTAAAACCTTATTAAAATGTCCAAAAGTCATTTTTGAACCTGAGTACAGTCCCAAATTTTCGAAATTTGCAGAGGGGTCATTTAACTTTCATTTTCTTGCAATTTAGTCCACCAACTTTCCATTTTACATTTTTAAGTCCAAAATTGAAATTTAATCAATTATGCTCGACTTTTCCAGGTTATAAGGCATCCAAGACATAGATTTTAAATATCATACACATGCATGTCCAATACATATAAGAATTTATCAAATAAAACATTAAATTGCACATGCATGCACCTAAAATTCAATAAATAGTAATTTTGAGCAACTCTTGAGAATTTTCATGACTTGATACATAAAATTGACATGCAATACATAGATATATATATATATATCTCAAGGCTCATGATCAAATTTTCTACATACATTTTAATAAAACACCTAATAGTTGGAAAATATTTTTCCACCCACCTTAAATTGGAAAATTGTGAAATAAAAGGATAAATTTCACAACTTTGAGGAGGTCACTTAGGTCAGCCCCTAAGTCAAGAAATATCAAAAATTTGGAGTTAGAAAAATGAGAGAAAAATTAAAGAGAAAAAGAAGGAGATAAGAAAATTGGAAAGACTACACTTTACCTTGTGTAGTAGGTGATTTGAAACTAGTTGAAGCTTCAAATTTGGAAATTTTGGTTCAACTCCAAAATCACCTAAGGTCAGCCCCTATTTCTCAAAAATGAAAAAGGGTGTTAGAATTTGAAAAAAATAGGAGGAAGAGGAAAGAAAGGTTCTAGTGTCCAATTCTTACCTTGTAGTCCAAATTTCTCTACTAGTTCTTCTTCAAGTCTTCAAGTTTCACCACCATGCATGCATGTCTCCAAGTGGTCTTCTAAGTACCTCAAAATCCAAAATATAACCTTAAGTTAAAAGAAGAAGGTGATGAGTAGTAAGAATGTTAAGTTGAATTGAGGAGTGAAATTTCTTACCTTGAGGTAGGGTGTTGAATTTTTGGAGTTTAAGTAGAAAGATTGTTTGTTTTGGTTTAGATGTTTTTAGAAAGAGGTGTGTTTGATGTTAGGAAGAAGATGTTCTTGAAGGTATGAAGATAGGTTTGAAGATGTGAAGGACTTGTGTTTGAATATTTGAAGATGTGAAGAAGTGGTACTTGAAGATATGAAGAACTTATGTTTGAAGATTTGAAGATGTGAAGAGTTGGTGTTTGAAGATTTGAAGATATGAAGGATTGGTGTTTGAAGATTTGAAGATATGAAGGAGTTGTTCTTGAAGATTTGAAGATATATTTGAAGATATGAAGAAAAGGATGAATATATGCTTAGAGAGATGTTGGGGATTTTAGAGAGAAGGGAGAGGATTTTTGCAAGAGTTAAAGTATGATGTTGGCAAAATGAAAAGAAAATTTTGAGTATTATTTGGCCTAATGGCGAAATTAGTGAGAGAGAGGGGAGAGAATGATCAATTTTTGTGTCTTGCAATTTGTCTCTTGCATGGAGACAAAATGGAAGTCAAAGGTATGGGCAAATGATGAGTAAGGAAGGAATGTTGGGTGAGTGGGAATAAGTTGAGGAAAATAATATTAAAGAATTGATGTATAAGATGATGTGTATAATGTTTGAATTAATGGTATAATTATACACAAGATGACTAATATAAGGTGTAAGTGTACAAGAGTTGGATGATATTTTTACTCCAAAAATACCATGTTGGCCGTCCACTTCAAGGGTATTATGGTAAATTCATATATTTGTTTTGTCCCAAATTTGATGATAATAGATGAAATATATCAATCTCCAAAATAATTAGTGATTTCCTTGATCACTTGTAAGTCTCATGATCACTTAATCTAAATCGAAATCTTAATTCTATAAGGTAAAAGTCTCTAAAATAAATAGTCTCTTAAAATTCTAAGGTGACTACTAAATACAAAAATAGTAATAATGATCAATCAAGTGATCATAAATGAAAAATAGAATTAATAAAGATCATGATCACAAGTAATTAAATAAAATAAAATAAAATACAAAATGTATATATTATTAATAATTACCCGTCAAAATGACGCGGTAAAATAGTCGATCAAAAGTGTAAACGGCAATAGGGATCAATTAATAGCTCGGAAAAATCGGGGCTTCACATCCTCCCCTCCTTAAAAGAATTTGGTCCCCAAATTCTCTTGAAATAGTTACGGATATTGATTCCTCATGTCTTCTTCCATCTCCCACGTTGCGTCTTCGTCTCGGTTGTGGTTCGCCACACCACTTTAACCATCGGGATTTCTCTCTTACGCAAGCGTAAATCTGGCGATCAATGATCCGGATCGGTCTCGGTGTAGGATAGATTTTCCATTGGAGGAGGAGTATCTCGAGTGATGATATGCTCGGGATCCGGTTGATACTTCTTGATCTTGACACGTGGAACACATCGTGCATTCCCCGCATATGGTCTGGTAACTCAAGTCGGTAGGCTAACTTCCCGATGCTCTGTAAAATCTTGTAAGGTCCAACATATCTCGGACTCAACTTGCCTCATTTCTTCGGATTGATCAATCCTTTCCGTGGTGAGAGTCGAGAAATACTTCATCACCGACTTCAAATTCCAAATCCTTTCTTCTCTTGTCCGCGTAACTCTTTTGGCGGCTCGAGTCATGCGAATCCGCTCCTTGATCAGCTTGACCTTCTCCATGGCCTCTGAACTAAGTCGACCTTTGGAATCGAGGTGACTTTCGTTTCTCTTCGGAGTCCATTGGTCATCAATCTCCCAGTGTAGTGGGGATCTACATTTTCGCCCATATAATGCCTCGTAGGGTGCCATCCCAATCGTGGCTTGATAAGCTGTTATTGTAGGCGAACTCGGCTAATGGTAAGTGCGAATCCCAACTTCTTTGAAAATCAAGTGCGGGCTCGCAGACATATCTTTAAGGGTTTGAGTTGTTCGCTCGGTATCCATCGGTTTGTGGATGTCTTTCTTTGTCTTTGAAACTTAGCGAGGTACCCAACTCCTCGTGCAAGCACTTCCAAAATCGGAGACAAACCTCAGTCTCCGGATACTATATCGACCGGTACTCCGTGCGATCGAATGATTTTCGGATATAAGTCGTGCAAGTTTACGCAAGCTATCGAGTTTTCTTGATGGGTAAAAAGTGCAACTACCCGAGATAGCATCATGGCCTCCTCTGGTCCTTGGTAGATCCGTCACGAAGTCCACCGTTATATGTTCCCATTTCCATTCGGGAATTCTCAATGGTTGTAGCAAACTAGATGGTCGTTGGTGTTCTGCTTTTACTCGTTGACAAGTCAAACATCTCGCAACGACTCGCTACTTGGTTCTTCATGTTTATCCACCAATAACTCCGTTTCAAATCCTTATACATCTTGTTTCCTCCAGGATGTATAGTGTATTTTGAACGGTGTGCCTCTGCTAGGATTCTATTCCTAATCTGCTCGTCATTCGGTACACACACTCGATTCCGGAACCTGATAACTCCATCTTGGTATCGAGAATTCTCGATCTTTCTCCTTTAAGTATTTTCTCCTTGATTTTTGAAGATGTGAATCTTTCTCTTGAGCTTCTTTGATCTCATTCGATTAGGTGTAATCGAAATGTTAGCACATGAAATCGAGTATTAGTTCTTGTCGATTCCAATTGCTCGGCTCTTTTAATGATTCCCACTCTCGAATCATAAGTCCGGCTAAGCTCGCCTTTCTCGCTTAGAGCGTTTGCTACGACGTTAGCTTTCGGGATGGTATTGAATATCAAAGTAATAGTCCTCAATCAACTCCATCCATCTCCGTTGCCTCAGTTGAGGTCCTTACGGGAGAATAGATACTTCAAGCTCTTATGATCCGTGAAAACCGTGAATGTTGCTCCGTAGAGATAGTGTCTGTTCAATTTCTTCAACACGAACACTATTCTGCCAATTCCAAGTCATGCGTTGGATAATTGGCCTCATACGACTTGAGCTTTTCGTGATGCATAAGCGATAACTTTTCCTTCTGCATGAGCACTTGCTCCTAGTCCTTCTTTTGATGCATCACTTGTAGACGACAAAGTTTTTTGTTCCCTTTGGAAGGGCTAAGGCGGAGTGTAGTAAGTCGTTTCTTGACTCTTGGAAACTCGCCTCGCACTTGTCATTCCACTCAAACTTGACTTGCAGGTTAGTCGAGTGAGTGGTCCGGCTATCTTGGAGAAATCCTGGATAAATCTTCGATAATATCCACTAGTCTAGAAACTCGATTTCCGTTACAGACTCGGGTTGTTTCCATTCAACCTTTATGTACCTTGAAGGATCTACCGCAATCCCGGTCCGGATACTATATGTCCCAAGAACGCGACTTCACTAAGCCAAAATTTGCACTTGCTGAATTTGCCATACAACTGACTTATGCTCGTAGTGTCTCTAAAAGCGATTTTCGGATGCGTTCGTGCTCTTCTCTAGACTTAGAGTATACGAGTATGTCATCAATGAATATCACTACGAATTGATCCAAATAAAGTTGGAAGACTCGATGCATCGGGTCCATAAATGTTCTGGTGCATTCGTCGGACCGAAAGGCATTACTACAAACTCGTAGTGTCCATATCGAGTTTGAAATGCGATTTGGAAATGTCTCCTTCAGCGGATCTTGATTGGTAATATCCTTGTTGCAAATCAAACTTGAGTACACCGTTGCTCCTTGAAGTTGATCAAATAGTTTGTCTATCCTCGGGAGGGGATATTTGTTCTTGATGGTCACACTATTAAGTCCACGATAATCTATACATAGTCTTAATGTGTCATCCTTCTTTTTGACGAGCAACACAGTGCTCCCCACGGAGAGCGTACTCGGTCGGATAAATCCCACATCCATCGGTTTACGTAATTGCGTTTTCAACTCTTGTAACTCAAGAGAGCCATTCTATACGGTGTTACGGCAATCGGGGCGGTCCCTGGCAACATCTCGATGGTGAACTCGACTTCCCTATCCGGAGGGACAGTGGTGAGTTCTTGTGGAAATACATCCGTGTATTCGATACTACAGTACTTGGTTGATTTGTGTCTCAACCTTGGGTTTGTTAATTACAAACGCCAAGTACCCTTGAGCTCCTCTAGTGATCCCCTTCTCGCTTTCATTCTTTGAAATGATTGGGGCAATCTTAACTCGTGCCCTTCCCGAAATCTCTTCAGGTTTTAGGGTTCACATAGATTAATGGACTTGTTATGACAGTCCATTTGTGCATGGTGTGCGAGATAACCAGTTCATCCCCAATATCACGTCGTATTTGGACATAGGTAATAAGATCAAATCGGAAGGGAAAGTTTATCTCAAAGCAATCTTAACCGCATGCATTATAGACAATATCATTATCGACTTGCACCCATAGGAGTTGACATTTCTAAACATGTAGGCATATGTTCCATGCATGCATGCGGTTTGTGTACAAAATGCGGTGCAACAAATGAATGCATTGATCAGGGTCGAACAATATTTTAGCGTAGTGGTTAGATACTAGAAAGCGTACCTTCCACCACGTCTATTGCCTCTCGGAGCCTCTGTCCGGCTAGTGCAAATGCTCGGCGGGCATCCTTGCCCGATTACCCTGGCCATTTCCCGGCTTACGTGGCTGCGTCTATTTGGTTCGGTCATCGTACTTTGGGCAATCTTGCGGTGATGCTAATTACTACCACAACGCAAACACCTTCCTTGTTTACGCCAACGATCGTTGGCGGTATGCCCCAGTTTTTGGCAATGTGCACACACTAGACCCGGCTTTCCTTGTCTTGGTCCCTTTCCTTTATCTGTTTTATTAATGGTCCCTTCGAAAGTTAGCGGGCGGTTTAGATGGTTGTCCCACACAATTTGTCCTCTTAAGACTGTTCGATGGCCTACTCTGCTGAATCTTTCCAATACGGTTCGATCCCACTCAATGCGGAGAGCTGCATTTACCGCGGTGAGTAGGTTGCCGATTCAGCGATCGATCAACAACTGTTTTTACGAAGTTCGTTTCAATCCTCGAGTGAACTTGTAAAGCTTATCCTCTTTAGTACCGATTGTCCCTAGAGCATACTTGGACAATCGGTGAAGTCGAACTCATCTTGAGCCACACGATCAGTTCCTTGCCTCAATCTATGGAATTCATCCCGACGCGCTTCCTTCACGACTGGGAATATATTGTTCATTGAACTCGTCAAGAAATTTCCCCATGTTCTTACTACCCGGTCTGTTCCCATCTCCTTTCAATGCCCTCCACCGATCTCTAGCGGCCCGATTCCGGACGAAATACAGTGAGTGTGACTCTCTGCTCGTCGGAGTATTGAAGAGCATTGAAGATATTCTCCGACTTCTCTATCCATTCTTCGCTTTCACATCGTCCGTCTCTCCCATGAAGGTTGGTGGGTCGAACGCGCAGAATCGCTCCAACGTGCGATCGTTCGCCTCTCTAGCGGGTTCGGGAGCACGGGGTTGAGGCTGCTTTGTTGCCTCATAAAAACCGATATTCTTTGTAAAAGGCTTGTGCGGTCATTGTCTCTGCGGCGTGGTGGAGAGGTGGTAATTCGGAGAGGGTACCTTATCCCAGGTACATCATCGTCTCTTCGTGGAACGCGACGAGGTCTCCCACGTCCTCGATGTTACGCCATTACGTATCTTGAAGCGTTAGTTGCGATTCGCGAGTAAATGAATACAATAATTATTCGCGTAAAGCAAGTTATATCGCAGGAAAGTAACAACAAAACTAAGGCGGATCGAGTCAAAGGTAGAGGAAAGATAAATAGAGAATAAGGAAAAAATGAATAAGGGAAGTCGAGTCAAGAATCAACTAAGTCAAGACAAGTATGACTATGAAATCTCAAAATATGCGTTCTAACTTAGTTCAAATATCAATAAGATGGTTCTATGCCAATTTGAAATCGATTTCACACTTAATTGGTCAAGTCGCGGTAATACCCAAAACACGGACCGAGGATCCTATCTCGGGTCAGCTCGGTGTAAGTTTCCATCTTACTAGCCGAGCTCGATACCACTCTCTAACATCACGCCCCAAACAGACGCGGCGACGATCCACAACTTAAATATAATAACCAAACAGTCGAGACAAATATCGAGAGAACCCAATGAGACAGAGTCTAAATAGCAATGAAATAAATAATGATACAAGTTACAACTTAAAGTCTACAATCCATCATCCAGTTACAACCCGAAAATCAACAAAATAGCAACTTAAGGTCAAAGGGTCCTACGCCCCTTAATTACAAACCCGAATGGAACGAAATACAAAAGTCCGACAAAAACAACATAAGAAAAGAGTCCAATCAACAACAAGAAATAGTAAATCCAACAAGCGTAGTACAAGGTCTCAATCCCGAGCGGTTCGGCATCTTCAACGAAATCCTCATCTAAGGTTAGAAAACGGTGGGGATGAGACAGAAATCTCGGTGGATGGGGTGATCGTGTGCAAGTGTGGCGCAATATATATAGATAATGTGAGAAAATAGTTATATGAAAACGCGTGAGTATGATGCATGAATTCGCACACGATTCGCATAGCGTCGTGATAAAATAATACATTAGTATATTTATACGATTCAAGAAAATAGTTCATGGTCACACAGGACACTATGTGATTCGATCAAGAGATAGGTAGGATTGCGTGCGGAAGTGTAATGCCAATCCTATGCAAGGCAAATAATGGTTGCGTCACGGTTTGTAGCGCCAACCAATGCAAAAATGGGTAAGCGGTTGCGTGCGGAAATGTAACGCCAACCAAAAGCGGGCCCGATAACTCAGAATCGTGTGGATCGGACAGCGATTCCTTCGTTCTTCCTTGTAACTCCCGGTCGGTATGGTCCAAGACCGGCACCTTATCGCTCCGTGAAAGGCAAAGACAAAATCCACAGTGGAGCTTGCAAAGCTCGGATCTGTCATAATCATGATTATACCTCGGAGTACTACAACTCGCTTCCCTTGGACAAACTCGTCCCTCGGTTGCGGGATAAGGTGACTACTAAATACAAAATTCTAAGGTGACTACTAAATACAAAAATTTGCAGAGGGGTCCTTTAACTTTCATTTTCTTGCAATTTAGTCCACCAACTTTCCATTTTACATTTTTAAGTCCAAAAATGAATTTTAATCAATTATGCTCGACTTTTCCAGGTTATAAGGCATCCAAAACATAGATTTTAAATATCATACACATGCATGTCCAATACATACAAGAATTTATCAAATAAAACATTAAATTGCACATGCATGCACCTAAAATTCAATAAATAGTAATTTTGAGCAACTCTTGAGAATTTTCATGACTTGATACATAAAATTGACATGCAATACATAGATATATATATATATATATATCTCAAGGCTCATGATCAAATTTTCTACATGCATTTTAATAAAACACCTAATAGTTGGAAAATATTTTTCCACCCACCTTAAATTGGAAAATTGTGAAATAAAAGGATAAATTTCACAACTTTGGAGGTCGCTTAGGTCAGCCCCTAAGTCAAGAAATATCAAAAATTTGGAGTTAGAAAAATGAGAGAAAAATTAAAGAGAAAAAGAAGGAGATAAGGAAATTGGAAAGACTACACTTTACCTTGTGTAGTAGGTGATTTGAAACTAGTTGAAGCTTCAAATTTGGAAATTTTGGTTCAACTCCAAAATCACCTAAGGTCAGCCCCTATTTCTCAAAAATGAAAAAGGGGTGTTAGAATTTGAAATAGAAGGAAGAGGAAAGAAAGGTTCTAGTGTCGAATTCTTACCTTGTAGTCCAAATTTCTCTACTAGTTCTTCTTCAAGTCTTCAAGTTTCACCACCATGCATGCATGTCTCCAAGTGGTCTTATAAGTACCTCAAAATCCAAAATATAACCTTAAGTTAAAAGAAGAAGGTGATGAGTAGTAAGAATTTTAAGTTGAATTGAGGAGTGAAATTTCTTACCTTGAGGTAGGGTGTTCGAATTTTTGGAGTTTAAGTAGAAAGATTGTTTGTTTTGGTTTCGATGTTTTAAGAAAGAGGTGTGTTTGATGTTAGGAAGAAGATGTTCTTGAAGGTATGAAGATAGGTTTGAAGATGTGAAGGACTTGTGTTTGAATATTTGAAGATGTGAAGAAGTGGTACTTGAAGATATGAAGAACTTATGTTTGAAGATTTGAAGATGTGAAGAGTTGGTGTTTGAAGATTTGAAGATATGAAGGATTGGTGTTTGAAGATTTGAAGATATGAAGGAGTTTTCTTGAAGATTTGAAGATATATTTGAAGATATGAAGAAAAGGATGAATATATGCTTAGAGAGATGTTGGGGATTTTAGAGAGAAGGAGATGATTTTTGCAAGAGTTAAAGTATGATGACTACTAAATACAAAATTCTAAGGTGACTACTAAATACAAAAATAGTAATAATGATCAATCAAGTGATCATAAATGCAAAATAGAATTAATAAAGATCATGAACACAAGTAATTAAATAAAATAAAATAAAATACAAAATGTATATATTATTAATAATTACCCGTCAAAATGACGCGGTAAAATAGTCGATCAAAAGTATAAACGACAATAAGGATCAATTAATAGCTCGGAAAAATCGGGGCTTCACGGTCCCCGATTGCGGGATTAGGGCGATGGGGCGGAAGAGTGGAATAGCGGCCGAGCTGCCCGATTCCATCCCCCGAGCGTATCCATTCCGATTGTGAGCTCGACACACCAAGTTGACTCGGCGGAAAGTAGTTACAAGTACTGAGCGATCAACCTGAGCAAAATGAGTATTATTGATTGGGGAAGCGATTTTAGAAAAATTTTGAAAATTCGCGAGTAGCAATTTTGGCGTTGGTGGAGTTTTTGGATGAAGATGATTATCGGAAGGATAAGCAACCTTCAATATCTGGAAAGATTAGTTGGAACATAAGTCCCGTCATAGATTCAAAATCGCATGGCGGGAAGTCGCTCCGCGATCGGGTATTCGGTCAAATTGATCCGATAAGTCAAGGTTTTTGGAAAAGTAAAATACTTTAATTAAATCTAAATTTCAGAGGGTCCAGGGTTATTTTAGTAAAGAGGAAATAATTTGAGTTAGGTCCTTTATAAAAGAGAAATTGTAATTTAGCCCCGTTTTGTAAAACCAACACTTTTGGGGTTAAAAATTGAATAAATGAATATCCCGACCTTGAAAAATTAAGAGGTTAGTTCCTAAATTCTCCAAATTGTCCAGAGATTCAGGTTTTTAAAGTTTTGAGGTCGAGTTTTTATAAAATTCTCACATTGGCCCCAAATTTGTAAAATTGCCAATTCGGACCTTAAGTTTAAAATAATCGGAACTCACAAACCGGAAGGACTTTTAATGTGATTCCAGTTGAAAATTTCACTCAGGTTAGTGGGATATTGGGAAAAAAGCAGTTTTTAAAATAAATAAGTGTAGGTCCTTTAACTTTTGAAAATATCATTTTTGTCCCATTTTGAAATAATTGCCTTTAAGGCTTTTAGGGGTCCAATTGTCATGAAATTTGAACCTTGGGTCCTGGAAATTAAGATATAGTTAAGTTAGTATTTCCAGGTGCATGGACTACATAAGTCCTGGAAATTTCATTTGGGTCCTCAAGTTTAGTATTTTACACATTAGTCCCTCAATTTTTGTAAAATTACTTTCCAAGCCCTAAACACTTGAATTTTTGGAATACTTTTAAAATATGTAATTCCCAGTACGTTAAGAGTAAAAATTTCAAATTAAGTTTATGTCTGGTGTAGTTTTAAAAATTGCAAAGTAGCCCTTAAACTTTCAAAATTTTACAATCTAGTCCATGAGCTTTTAAAGGTTGATTTTATTTATTTTAAAACTCTTAAAACTTTATTAAAATGTCCAAAAGTCATTTTTCAACCTGAGTTCAGTCCCAATTTTCGAAATTTGCAAAGGGGTCCTTTAACTTTCATTTTCTTGCAATTTAGTCCACCAACTTTCCATTTTTACATTTTTAAGTCCAAAATTGAAATTTAATCAATTATGATCGACTTTTCCAGGTTATAAGGCATCCAAAACATAGATTTTAAAGATCATACACATGCATGTCCAATACATACAAGAATTCATCAATTAAAACATTAAATTGCACATGCATGCACCTAAAATTCAATAAATAACAAATTTGAGCAACTCTTGAGAATTTTCATGACTTGATACATTAAATTGACATGCAATACATAGATTATATATATCTCAAGGCTCATGATCAAAATTTCTACATGCATTTTAATAAAACACCTAATAGTTGGAAAATATTTTTCCACCCACCTTAAAATTTGGAAATTGTGAAATAAAAGGATAATTTCACAATTTTTGGAGGGCTTCTTAGGTCGGCCCCTAAGTCAAGAAATATCAAAAATTTGAAGTTAGAAAAATGAGAGAAAAATTATAGAGAAAAAGAAGGAGATAAGAAAATAAGAAGGACTACACTTTACTTTGTGTAGTAGGTGTTTGGAGACTAGTTGAAGCTTAAAATTTGGAAATTTTGGCTCAACTCCAAAATCACCTAAGGTCAGCCCCTATTTCTCACAAATGAAAAAGGGGTGTTAAAATTTGAAAAAAATACAAAGAATAGGAAAGAAGGGGTCTAGTACTCAATTCTTACCTTGTAGTCCAAATTCTCTACTAGTTCTTCTTCAAGTTTGAAGTCCTTCTTCAAAAATGTTGTCAAGCTCTAATCTTCAAAGTCTTCTAAATGTACCTCCAAACCAAATTCAAACTTAAGTTAAGAAGGTGGAAGAGAGGAACTATGTGATATCAAAAATGGATTGAAGATAAAATTTCTTACCTTGTAGTATGGTTTGGTTCGAATTTTTTGAAGAAATAGGGGAAATATCTTGAAATTTTTCTAAGTATAGAAGAAGAAAGTAAGAAGAAGAGTAGTGAGAAGTTGGGAGTTTTTAGAGAGAAAGAGGAGGATTTTGTTAGAGAATAAATGTGTTAGATGAAAAATGAGATGAATTTGGCACAAAATTGGCCATATGGCCGTCCAAGTGAGAGGGAGAGAGAGGAATTTTGTTCAATTTTGTGTCTTGAATTTTGCATCATGCATGGGAGACAATTTGAGGGTCAAAGGTATGGGCAAGACTTGGTTTGAATGGAATGTTGGAAGACTTCCAACATGTTGGCAAAAATAATATTAAAAAGTAATATGAGAGATGATGTGTATAATGTTTGAATTAATGGTATAATTATACACAAGATGACTAATATAAGGTATAGATGTACAAGAGTTGGATGATATTTTTACTCCAAAATTCACCATGTTGGCCGTCCACTATAATGGCATTATGGTAATTCCATTTTTTTGTCCCAAATTTGATGATAATAGATGAAATATATCAATCTCCAAAATAATTAGTGATTTCCTTGATCACTTGTAAGTCTCATGATCACATAATCTAAATCAAAATCTTTATTCTATAGGTAAAAGTCTCTAAAATAAATAGTCTCTTAAAATTCTAAGGTGACTAATAAATACAAAAATAGTAATAATGATCAACCAAGTGATCATAAATGCAAAATAGAATTAATGATGATCACGATCACAAGTAATCAAGTAAAATAAAATAAAATACAAAATGTATAAATTATTAATAATTACCCGTCAAAAGGACGCGGTAAAATAGTCGATCAAAAGTATAAACGACAATAAGGATCAATTATAAGCTCGGAAAAAAAAATCGGGGCTTCACATCCTCCCCTCCTTAAAAGAATTTGGTCCCCAAATTCTCTTCAGAATAGTTCTGGATATTGATTCCTTATGTCTTCTTCCATCTCCCACGTTGCGTCTTCGTCTCGGTCGTGGTTCGCCACACAACCTTAACCATCGGGATTTCTCTTTTACGCAATTGTCGATCTGCCGATCAATAATCCGGATCGGCCTCTCGGTGTAGGATATATTTTCCATTAGAGGCGGAGTATCACGCGTGATGATATGTTCGGGATCCGGTTGATACTTCTTGATCTCGACACGTGGAATACATCGTGCATTCCAAAGATATGGTGCCGGTAACTCGAGTCGGTAAGCTAACTTCCCGATCTTCTGTAAAATCTTGTAAGGTCCAACATATCTCGGACTCAACTTGCCTCCTTTCTTTGGATTGATCAATCCTTTCCCTCGGTGAGAGTCGAGAAATACTTCATCTCCGACTTCAAATTCCAAATCCTTTCTTCTCTTGTCCGCGTAACTCTTTTGGCGGCTCCGAGCGTGCGAATCCGCTCCTTGATCGGCTTGACTTTCTCCATGGCCTCTGAACTAAGTCGACCTTTGGAATTGAGGGTGACTTTCGTTTCTCTTTCGGAGTCCATTGGTCATCAATCTCCCGAGTGTAGTAGGGATCTACATTTTCGCCCATATAATGCCTCGTAGGGTGCCATCCCAATCATGGCCCGATAAGCTGTTATTGTAGGCGAACTCGGCTAATGGTAAGTGCGAATCCCAACTTCCTTGAAAATCCAATGTGCAAGCTCGCGGCATATCTTCGAGGTTTGAATTGTTCGCTCGCATGTCCATCGGTTTGTGGATGTCTTCTTTGTCTGAAACTTAGCGAGGTACCCGGTTTCTCGTGCAAGCACTTCCAACATCCGGAGACAAACCTCGGGTCTCTGTTGGATACTATGTCGACCGGTACTCCATGCGGTCGAATGATTTCCGGATATAAATCTGTGCAAGTTTTCGCAAGCTATCAGTTTTCTTGATGGGTAAAAAGTGTGCGATTTCGTGAGTCGGTCTACAACTACCCAAATAGCATCATGGGCCTCCTCTGGTCCTTGGTAGATCCGTCACGAAGTCCATCGTTATGTGTTCCCATTTCCACTGAATTCTCAACGGTTGTAGTAAACATGATGGTCGTTGGTGTTCGCTTTCACTTGTCGACAAGTTAAACATCTCGCAACGAACTCGCTACCTGGTTCTTCATGTTTACCCACCAATAACTCCGTCTCAAATCCTTATACATCTTGTTTCCTCCAGGATGTATAGCGTTTTTCGAGCGGTGTGCCTCTGCTAGGATTCTATTACTAATCTGTTCGTCATTCGGTACACACACACTCGATTTTGAAATCGATAACCCCATCTTCGTGTACCGAGAATTTCGATCTCTCTCCTTTAAGTATCTTATCCTTGTTTTTGAAGATGTGCATCTTTCCCTTGTGCTTCTTTGATCTCATTCGGATTCGGGTTTAACCGAAATGTTAGCACATGAAATCGAGTATTGGTTCTCGTCGATTCTAATTGCTCGGCTCTTCTAATGATTCCTACTCTCGAATCATAAGTCCGCTAAGCTCGCCTTTCGCTTAGAGCGCGCCCGCTGACGTTAGCTTTCCGGGATGGTATTGAATATCAAAGTGATAGTCCTCAATCAACTCCATCCATCTCCGTTGCTTGATTGAGGTCTTTCTCGGGAGAATAGATACTTCAAGCTCTTATGATCCGTGAAAACCGTGAATGTTGCTCCGTAGAGATAGTGTCTCCATTTCTTCAACGCGAACACTATTTAAGCCGCCAATTCCAAGTCATGCGTTAGATAATTGGCCTCATACGACTTGAGCTTTCGTGATGCATAAACGATAACGTTTCCTTCCCGCATGAGCACTTTGCTCCTAGTCCTTCTTTTGATGCATCATTGAGACGACAAAGTTTTTACATTTCCCTTTGGAAGGGCTAAGACTGGAGTCCGTAGTAAGTCGTTTCTTGACTATTGGAAACTCGCCTCGCATTTGTCATTCCACTCAAATTTGACTTGCTTCTCAGGTTAGTCGAGTGAGTGGTCCGGCTATCTTAGAGAAATCCTGGATAAATCTTCGATAATATCCACTAGTCTAGGAAACTCGATTTTCGAATTCACTGGACTCGGGTTTTCCATTCAAAAATATTGTCAAACTCTAATCTTCAAAGTCTTCTAAATGTACCTCCAAACCAAATTCAAACTTAAGTTAAGAAGGTGGAAGATATGAACTATGTGATATCAAAAATGGATTGAAGATACAATTTCTTACCTTGTAGTATGGTTTGGTTCGAATTTTTGAAGAAATAGGGGAAAATCTTGAAATTTTTCTAAGTATAGAAGAAGAAAGTAAGAAGAAGAGTAGAGAGAAGTTGGGAGCTTTTAGAGAGAAGGAGGAGGATTTTGTTAGAGAATAAATGTGTTAGATGAAAAATGAGATGAATTTGGCACAAAATTGGCCATATGGCCGTCAAGTGAGAGGGAGAGAGATGAATTTTTGTTCAATTTTGTGTCTTGCATTTTGCGTCATGCATGGGAGACAATTTGAGGGTCAAAGGTATGGGCAAGACTTGGTTTGAATGGAATGTTGGAAGACTTCCAACATGTTGGCAAAAATAATATTAAAGAAGTAATATGAGAGATGATGTGTATAATGTTTGAATTAATGGTATAATTATACACAAGATGACTAATATAAGGTGTAGGTGTACAAGAGTTGGATGATATTTTTACTCCAAAATTCACCATGTTGGCCGTCCACTATAATGGCATTATGGTAATTCCATATATTTTTTTGTCCCAAATTTGATGATAATAGATGAAATATATCAATCTCCAAAATAATTAGTGATTTCCTTGATCACTTGTAAGTCTCATGATCACTTAATCTAAATCAAAATCTTAATTCTATAAGGTAAAAGTCTCTAAAATAAATAGTCTCTTAAAATTCTAAGGTGACTAATAAATACAAAAATAGTAATAATGATCAACCAAGTGATCATAAATGCAAAATAGAATTAATGATGATCATGATCACAAGTAATTAAGTAAAATAAAATAAAATACAAAATGTATATATTATTAATAATTACCCGTCAAAATGACGCGGTAAAATAGTCGATCAAAAGTATAAACGACAATAAGGATCAATTATAAGCTCGGAAAAAAAAAATCGGGCTTCACAGTTCACAAGTATAATCATTGAAATTGTTCTTAGTTTTCATATGATTTTGTATTTTTGCCCTGGTGACTTGTGAACCAACAAGTTCTCACACACTCTCTTTGTTAAAATCTTATGTTTTGTTAGTATAGATAAATAACACATCGAGATTTGGTCTTTGTGCTTTTAGCCTTAAATTTAAACTCATTTTATGATCTCGATAAATTAATTTTAATGTAAGATATAAACTTTGTTATAGCTTTTCCAACTATTAATAATATTATATATGTAGATTTTCTATTTAAATTGTTTCCTATTTGGTACGTAATAAAGTATGAGGAAACAAATTTTTTATTTTTTAGATAATTCATAAAAAAACAACGAGTGTAACTTTATAGCAAAACTGAAAATCTTGCTTCCATCTATTCATATTCATTTGTTTAGATAAGAAAAATATTGATGTTTTATTTTATGATAGAACAAAAGGTGAGATTTTGTCGTAACATATATCGTTACCATTATTTATACTTGATTCTAATTAATTCGATCTTGTCACTATTTTGTAGATGTCCGTGGTTCACACATGCTTCCATTAGCACGCATAAAAAAGTAATGAAATCTCATGAACAAGCTGTTAAGGTATGTTTATATATGATGCATGTTTTATATGTATACAAATATTATGTAGTTGATTCACAACCGAGAAGATGTATATTACTCAAAACTTTTCGGCAATATTTGAATTTTCAAATTAAACCTGAAAATTATGTTTGTATTTTACAAATGTTTGTTTATGTGAATTTTTATCATCAAAATAACTATTTATTACCATATGTAATGTTTGAGTTTCAAGCACATGGCATTTATCTTATTCGTTTCTTGGAAATGTAAGTGATATTTCTTGTTCAAAATAACTCTTGATTGACATTTGGTGTTTCTTGGAAAATGTGTATTATGCAAAAATGATGAAACAATTAGTCAAGATATCATATAGCACCTATAATTTTACTCTATTGGGGAGTATGCTTGCAAATTCTTAATGGTACTTTGGGTTGTTGAAATATATACCGAGGAAAAAAGTAATAAGCACAAGTTAAAAAAGATCTTAAAGACAAAGTCATATCATATAAAGTGGGGAAAGCATTTCTTTACTATTTTCTTCATTATATCCAAAGGTCCGAAATAGACTACGTAACTAATATTTTGAGAATAATCAAAACTTAAACATAATATGCAATCCATGAGAAATATATAGCTAATCCAAAAAATTCTAGTATTGAAATGATTATTCAATAATCACATATATAACTTTCTCACCGCTTGTTTTGTCAAGCTTTTCTCAAAGTTTTTGGTCAACCTAATTCAACTTACATTTAAATTTTTTACCTTTGTTTCTCCATTTACTTTACGGCATGCTCTATACATGCACCTATTATTCCATACAAGATTCTCTATTCTATTTCTTATTCCATCTTGTATTTCAACCATATTGGATGGATACCACGTGTATAAAAGATTTTGTCATAATTGCACGTGGCATTTATCTAGTGATATTGAACACCAAGTGAAATAGACAATAGAGTACGAGATCTTAGATGCTATTACTCAAAGGTTCATATTTCTTTAACAATAAAAGATCATTTTCAACAAATTATTTTAATGTACGCAATTATTTCTCTAATTGAAAACATTGATCTTCTTGGATATACGTGACACCAAGCGAATTATAATCTATTTACAACTCTTTAAATCGAACTTCATAAACAAATATCTCATTCGATCTATTGTTACTTATTTATTGGTTGCAAATTTTTATGTGTACATGCGAGATGATTAGTGTTGATACACCGGTGGTGTTTGCTAAAGCTGCGAGATGTTCATTATGGAATTATCGCTACGTGCATGGATGCATACTCGAGAAAATAATCGTAGAACCCGCAACGTAATGATGTTGCCGATGCAATTAGGGATGAGGACCTCTTAGGCTTCCTAAAAGACATCGTGCCCATGGAAACATATCGGTTATCTTAATTGTCCCTTCATTTTTACAATATTATATGTCATTTCCACTTTGAGCAAGTTTTTGTTTTAATTTTGTGTTGCATTTTCGCATCATGTATCACGGATACGTGCAAATGTACATATATAATTCATTTAAAATTGCCCTACTTACTATTAATAATGATTTTGTGTCTAATTAATGTTAATCACATGAACTTTAGAAGGATCCAACTTTACTAGATAACCGTCCGGAGTGTGTGTTCCTCGCCCCAACCGAGGAACCCCTCCCTATCCATATCCAACCTTAAATTCTAGTGCAACTTCAATTTGCACTCGAAATAGTACAACTCGCACCGCATTTAAAAATCCATCTACAACCCGGCTTCATATTTTGCACTAAGATGAAAATTCTTTGTTGTTCGATCTACAAAATCTAATTTATTTCATCATATATTTATTAACATAATAACATATTACATATTTATTAATTATGTAATATGTTTTATTATTATAATCATGAATTAATATTAATGTATTGTAATTCTCACTACCACTTGTAACTAATATTTCAAACTTACTAGTTACAACTAATTTTAGTAATATTAATAATTATATATATAATTCCAATATAAATATAAATAATTAAACTTAAATATATTTAATTAATAATTATTTTTATATAAATGCTTAACATAAATGTGTAAAATATATAAAAGTATACAATTAGAACAAAAAATTAAATTCTATTACATTTTTGAAATGTAAAAGATTTGATAAATCTACGAAAAAAGGGAAGAGATAGTGCATGAACAATGTTGCATCGAATTGGAGTAACACCATAGATTAATCGGCAGACACATGGGGTAAGGGGGCTTCTACCCCCAAAAATTTCTAACATTGTTTTTGTACTATGGATCTTTAAGAAATTTTAAAATTATTTATAAGTACTTAGTATTCAACCCTCTATTATTATATTTCCTTTAGTACTCTTCCGTACGCCATTGGGCGTGTGACCGTAGAATCTTCAAAGTAGCGCAGGGATAGAACTCCCATTGTAGATGCTCGTAGGATCTCGCAAATTGGTTATAACTTATTATGCCTTTGTATGTTTTTGTGTGTATTTATATGTGTTGTTGGAGGTGTATACAACATGAAGTTATCTAAATTGTAAATCTTTTCGGGATTTTTTCTAGTGAAAGAGTGCGGATGGATGGTGGTAAGAGTTTAAAAGAGTTCGAGCCGATTCAATATGTCTTCCTTCACAAACATCTTGGGCGCATATTATAAGTCTATTGTGTGAAACAAGAAGTTTTGCTCTGTTTTGAGCTATTTGGTTTCTTTCTAGCGGCTATTTTACATTGATTAATGCGTTGAATGTTTTATTGTCATTAATGTTTTTCTCCACTTTGAAGCTCTCCCATCTTTATATCATATATGTTCACGAAGTATTATGAAAGTCTTTGCAAATTGTAAAAACATTTTTTTCTCCGAAACCGAGAATACCTTTTTTTTTCTTCTAGAGTTTGCAAACACTCCTCCATCCTCAATGGGACAAATGTTTGGTTATGATAATTAACTAAAGTCATACCATGAGGACTTGTTTGGGAAACCGGATAGACCAAAGATAAATTGTTTAGTCCTGGTTTATTAATTATTTAGGATATTTATTACAACTCATGATACTATTCTCAATCGGCTTTTTGTCCCGCACTTGTTTGATAATTGGTCCGGCTATGAGGGTGCAATTGTATAATCCAACTCAATTTCAATCCTCGCATGAACAAATCATGCACTTCTTGTGAAAGAAACACCTAAGTCTTAAGCGTAGGATTGTTTGCTATCAATGGAAAAAAAAGTGTCTATCACGGTTTTGGATTTATAATAAAAATTATTTTTAGTGTTTGCAATGTCAACTTCTACTTTTGATATCGCTTCAATCAGAATCTAAAGGTAGAGATATGAGTGTTTTAGGGTGGCAAAATTATATTTTTAGTCCTCAAAGTGGAGCCTCTCGGAAATTTGGTCCTTTTTGTCGACTTTGAATTCGGTTTAAATGGATAAAATTGACTTTTAGTCCTGTTACATGCTATAACATGTAAATGTTACCTCGCTACACTTATGTGAATTTTTTTCAAATCTACATAAGTGTAGCACGTTACCTGTTAGACTAAAAATCCGAATTTCATCCATCTAAAAGTGCGAATTCAAATTCGAAAAAAAGGACCAAAACTCCCAAAGGCTCCACTTACAGAAAACAAAATTAATTTTGCTAGTGTTTTAGATTTACGATTCGCTTTGGTTTGACTTTTACAAACAAATAAACACTTTTACAACTTTTTCACCACACTCTCAATTTTCGATTCTCAACTTTTGATTTTATTCGCAAATAATACTAACTTTTAATTTTCAACTACTTTTACTTTCTACTACAATAAATCACTTCTTGTATACGTAAAAGTTTTTGCAATTACTCCCTATAGATCCAAAAAACCTCGTATGAGCATTATTACACCGATCGTAACATGTATATTACACTACAAGTAATCCAACCGGAGATAATTAACACCATCATAAGGCAAGAAAACTCCATCATCTTCTTGTGGCGTGTACATTTTATACTTAAACGGTATCATTTTGTGTACATTTAATTACCGACGGAATTCCATCGCTAGATGTAACCTTAAATGAACACAAATCGTTTTTTCATTCATTGATTCCACGACACCCCCAAACCCATGCGGACAACACACCGATTCTCTCGTTCCGCCGCGCATGATCTTTGCTTGCCGCCGATCTCGCCGTCGTCCATCGCATTTGTCCAATTTGCCAAGTGTTTCTTTTTTTGTATTTTAATTATATTTTTGTGTATTACAATTTCTTCAACTTCATCAATAAATCAATTATATAATTGATATTAGATTAAAAACTAAGTTGTAGATGTGTTGGTTGTTGGAATAAACTTTAGTGAAAACAATTACTTTAATCCAGGAGCGTTCATATCGAATTATCAAGAATCAAAACTTGATTGTGGAAGCGTGCACCTGAATTCATAACAATTGAATCCTGTGATCGGCCTTCTAGATCTACACGTCTCGAAGCTTTTGAGAGAACCCTTCTCGATGATGGGATAGCAAAATATAATATTGTAGAGCGTATGACCTAGGGACCATAACCCTTATATAAGCGTGTTGTATTGGATATTCTATTTTAGCAGATAATTAAAATAGGAATAACCCATTAAATATCTACATATTAAAGGCCCACGCCCTATTAGATATATTAAAACCCAATTCCTTAAACCTTATTTGATCACTTATAAAATGGGCTTATCTTTACTTGTAGGTCCCAAGGGTGTAAGTGTAAGGTTTAGAAGGGGGTTGAATAAACCTTACCAAATTTTCGATTTAGTCCTTTTAAATATTCAGAGTTAATACTACACAGTTGTGTCCTTGATGGACAGCAAATTCAGATAATCAGAGAGTTAGTCTCTCAAGACTCAACCGAGCCGTTGATGGAATAACTCATTGTTGGGTCTAAATTAACTCTGTGTGGTTTTGTTTTCAGCGGAAGACTTAACACCCTTAAGTTTGATTAAGCAAGGATTTAGTGCTTGATTTAGTACTTATAAATTATCAAGTGGATAGCAAATTTATCACAGATTTAGCGAGTTAAGATGCAGGAATTAAAGTCTTTGAAATGTAAATGACACAATGAAATTTTTATAGAGGTTCAAGATGGGGTAATTCTTCTACTCCTCTCTTCTCCAACTCCGGAGGAATCCACTAGGTATTGATCAAGATACAAAGTGGTAACCGTCCGGATACAAGTCTTGATCACACGGTGACTTGATCCTTTGAGACTCGATCCGAGACGCCTTGATCACTCGGTTGGCTTCTCGTCACGACTCAGCCTTCTTCACAGGCAAATTTGCGCTTTGCTACTCTGACTCACTTGCTCAAGCTCTTTGGATTTGATCACGAAGCCCTCCAAAAGCTTAAGACTTGGTTCGACCTTGAACCTTCCTACAATCCTTCGTGGAATGTAGACCCCTTGATTTTTCAGTATTTTCCTCTTCAACTTATTGAAGTTATCTTTCCTTCACAGTGAGTGTTGGATTGATGTTCTTCGTAGTGTAGGCTTGAGGATTGAGAATGTTTCGAGATCTTCTAATAATTGCTTGAACGCGTTTTCGGTTCAAAAGTCAGAATTTGTATATCTCTTCTCAAATAAACTCCTCGGCCTTTTATAGTGATGTTTCAAAAATTTGCCCGTTGAAGAGATAGGCTTATTTTTGAAAGTCACTTTGCGATCGTTGGCTTGTCTTGTTGCGATCCTTGGAATTGCCATTTCCTCATATGAATTGTTCTTTCACCTTTTCGAGTTTCGACACGGTGTAGTGCTTCCATTGGTTCATTCCTTTTGCACGCTTCCTCGGGATCGAGCACTCCGAGAAAGGTGATATGGAGATATTACTTGTTTAAGTAATTCTCTTGATTTTCAGGCAACGGATCTTTTCTGATTATCTCGACTTGATCGCATTTCTTTGCTTTCCCCAGGTGACTTAGAGTCGACTTCCAATCATTGGATGACTCTTTGTCACTTCAACTTGAGACTTGGCTTTTCTCGAGTTGACTTGACCGATACTCCACTCACCGCATCTCAATCGCTTCTTCAAGAGAGTTCGTCTACTCTTCTTTGCCATACTCAAATTGTGTCTCGTGAGTCTTCCTTCTAGTCTTGATTGTCTTCTTGCATGTTAGGCGTAGGCCGACTTAACTCGGCTTGGCCGGCTCTATTTATTACAATGCATTTTACAACAAGAATTGGGGTGCCAACTTCCTATTCTAAGTTTTACATGGCATTCATCAAAATCTAAACAATAAATTTCCTAACAATTTCCCCTTTTTGATGATGCCAAAACTTAAATCATTCAAAAATGCAAATAGCAAAGATACATACAAATAGTGTATTCACATAGAATGTATGCGTAGAATCAATCCTTTTATTGATCATGACATTCTTGTTCTTTTACACAATTGTTTACAAGGTGTATCGAGCAAACATTTGTCTACAAAAAGAATGAAGAATTTATAGCTTTCTTACGAGAAGACTTACATGGTATGTATTTACATAATAAAATACATGAAGAGGTGGACAACTACACTTCATCTTCTTCGATGTCTCCTTCTTTCATCTTGTTCAAAGATCTTCTTCTCTTCTTCTCATCACACCGCCTTCTTCTTCTTTTCATATGTCTTCCCGGCAGCGAACTTCATCTCTTCTTAATCTTTCTTGTCTTTCCTCCCATAGCGAAGTCCTGTCTCTTGTTTTCTTCTTCTATTCTTTTCGCATACTCAAGATTACTTTTAGCCACTTGCAAATTTGCTACTTGGTCAAGCCCGCCCATAGATCCCTCCTTTCTTACGGATCTATGTACTCAATGTTTTGGGGCAGGCCCAGTCCGAAACCCGTTCCTCCACCACTACTTCTTCCTCTACCTGGGCGTGTATTGTCTTTGGGGTATTCTTCTTCCCAATTTGAGTGACTAGCGGAGTGACCAGCAGAGTGATCGGTAGTCTGGTTTTTCCGCTCGTCGCCTTCTTCACACAACGTGAGACCCTTTTTCCAAAGACAAGTCCCAAGCTTGGGCCATAGACATTTTTGCAAAGTATCCTTCGATGCGAGCGTTTTAAATTCATCAGGCGATCGTGGCTCGTCCCGACATCCGAGATGACATAAGTGTCTCGCTCTTTGGAATGCCTCCATGTTGTTCCAAGATGTTCATAACTCGGGCATCCATTCTTCCTTCCACTTCCTTCATCCCTCGCTTCAATTGTTTTTCTCTTTTCGACCCATAGATATAGCAGAGTGTTGGAGTGGCAGAGTCACAGGAGTTTGCCGCTTATAATGTCATTTGTGACAAGACCTTGTTGGGGGTTTGTGCAATCATCAAGGTCACATCTTTCGATCCTTCCCCTCAACAGACTTCCTTCTTTTCTTTTCTTTCAATACTTCCTCGGTGTCTTTCCCTTCACATACCGCTTCCCTCCTTCTCAACTTCAGATCCCTCCTGTGCCTTTAGGTATTCCTCTTCCCCCTTTTGGCATCATCAAAGAGAGAGGAACGCCGGAAATGACTTTGCAGCGGGAAGTCGAGCCTGCTCATCGATAGCCGAGTTTTGTCTCGAGTCTGCGGAGTATGCGGCACGAAACTCGAGCGAGTAGCGTTGGACTCTCTTGAAATTAGCTTCATCTCGGCCATGAGAAGGCTGAATTTTGTATTCATGGTTTCTTCCAAACGCCGTAGATCACTCTTATTTTGCTCACGCAGCAGCCTTTATCTCGGCGGTGTGAGCTTCATGCATGTGCTCAATATGTTCTCTCGCCTTCGTTTTGCATCGCATTTTGACTCTCCATACCAATGACTTGTTGAACAATGTCCGAAGTATCTAACTTGTTCCACACGCATTGTTTCTTCTTTGTTGCCACCATTCCCGATCCCGATTGTTATGCCTCTTAAATCAGCAGCAAGATTGGCATCTCTCGTTGTCGCCGCATGTCCATAGAGGCTCGATGCCTCGCATCCGTTCAATCTCGGCGAATAATGCCTTGAACACTTTCGGACTTGGTGATTCTTCATTGCGGTGATGGCCATGCAACGTCAAAATCATAATCCAGTGGAACAATGGTGCCGATGGAAAAATGGGAGCTGGTGTGGAAGCGTGCTCGTTTCGTTCTCGATTCTTGGGAGGTCCGTACCTCCAGAGAAAGCAAAAGATTCTATAAAGGAATCATCACGGCCAACCGGTATTTGCTCGATGATGAGAGGTGCGCGTGAAGTTCCTCTTGAGTCGAACTGCCGCTGACTTGGGGAGCTCGCGTGATGGACTCTGTCTCACTGGGGTCTTTTGTGAAGTGGACCGACTTGCCGAGCCTCACATTTGTCTCAACAGCTTCGTTGGTCTCGGTGATTTCTCCAATTGAGTAGATGGTCCTCGGCCTTATCGGAGCGTCATAGGACGATGATGAGATTTCCATTGGTGGCTCATCATCAAAATTAAAGGTTTGACGAGTAGTCTTGGGATCGACTTGCTCGTGCTTAGAACATCCTTGGTGAGTCTTTTGGATCACACCTTTGGGGATGACTCGACTTTCTTCTTCGCCTTCCGATCCCAGAAAGGTTACATCGGGATTATCCTGGGAATCATGAAGCGCTTATCTTCTTTTTCGGATGGGTCGATGATAGCGGGAGGGATGTTCTCTACTTCAGCCTTCTTTACCCGGGAAGTCTCAACCTCCCGTGGGCCTTCATTACCTCCTGCAGGTCTCGACTACGGTGAGGCCTTGGACCTCCCTTTCGACAAAGTGTCATTTGTCTTAGGGTCTTCGTGGTGGCATCCATTGAGTCTCAACCCCATGGATTGCACTTTCATCGCCCAGTGTTAACTCCTGTGGGGCTGTTCCATCTCGTGCCTCGACCGCATCGAGTGGCGTCATTAGCCTTCAGAGCGTTGGCACCTCAGTGACAGATCTCTCAATGCGAGCCGTTGATGGCAACTTTCTTTTTCTTCCTGTGTTTGTATTTGCTCTACTTCGCCTCCGGATTCGTGGTGGAGTCATCTCTGCGACATCCTCCGACCTTGCCGCAGCCGGTGGGGAGTTTCCCCCCCCTCGGGGCGCACCGGTGAGTGACTTGGAATGGGGTCACTCGTCTCAACCTCCGGTATTGCTATTGAATGTTCAGTAGTTGGGGCGGTGGTAAGACACCTTCAATAGGGGTTGGCTCATTTGGGGTCCCCACTATCCCAATTTCATCGCCAGGTCCCTTATTGTCTTCTTCCGAGTGAGCGGGGAAATGGTGGCGAAGCAACAAAGTGGCGATTTTTGAACCACTCCCATTGGATCAATTTCAGTTTGTGTTCGGAGGACTCTCTGGTCCGCCCATCAATCTTTGCTCGTGAAGGATTCGGATTCGTGCAATGCTTGCTGCATTTGCAACTCTTCTAGTGGCAGAAGCATTCTCTCGATCCTCATCACATCGGAGAAGACATCAAGGAGAGGATGTGTGTGTTACGTGGTGCGGGAGATAGGGAGATCTTTGGCCTTCTCACGTGCCTCGGCTTCCTCGCTTGCCTTTCCTTCTCCTTGTCCTTGAAGATCTGCAGGATGTCGTGCGATTGTCTTCATCCGGTGTTGGGAGCACGTGGTTAGTCCAAGGAAGTTTAACAGTTTTCTTCTTCTTCTATAAACTCGGGCCGTTGGAACTGTTTCCTTGATTTACTCAACTTCCATTTCCTCCACTCACGCAGACGATTTTGGATGTCCGGGTAAGGTGGAGATAGGATCATCACATCACTATCGGCTCTATCGCTTCTTCTTGTGTTTAATTTGTGTGGACTACGATTGTGTCTTGAGTTGCCTCTGTTGATCGCCTTCAGCAGATTTAGTTTCATCAATTACATCAGGGGGGACTCATTTGCTTCGGCGGTTTAGCCGGTATTTGTTCGGTGAGTGGTGACTCGGCCGGTTTTTCAAGCTCGGATCGTTTGATGATTCTTCTTCGTCTTCTAGTTTGTACCAGAGGGATTTCGGTTCGAGAGATAGTTTCGTCTGAGTCTTGGGCGGCGGGGGCCGGTGCTGGTGTCTTTTTCTGAGGAGCTGGCCATCTTGGCTTGTCAGTTCTCCTCTTTTTGACGATCGGAGAAGGTATTTGTGAGTCCTTCTCGACCGCTGCTGCAGGGGGGAGACACGGCTGCAGGGGGGTGACTATGTTGCGGGGGGAGCGATTTTGACTTTCTTTTGCTGCAGGGGCAGATCTTCTCTTAGCGGCCTGCAGGGCAACTTTCTTCTTGGGTGGATAGGAAACAGTTTGTATCTTCGGTGGTCACTGATTCCCCTCACTCGTGTCGGCTCTCTTGGCGTAGGCTCTCTTCAGTGCGCCAGAGAGGGTTTGCTCGAACATCCTCTTGTTAACATGGAATGCCTTCCCATGTCTAAGAGGAACTCCTTTCACCTCCATCACCGGCCAATCACCAGGCCATATCCTAGGGATCCTCCAAATGTTCCATCTTCCTTGAAGGATTTGTTCCCTACGTTCTGGCGAGTCTGCTTTGTAGACAAACTCAGCCCAGATTTATTTTCTTTTCTGCGATGATTGCGATTGCAGCCATTACAATCAGCTTTGCTTTTTGATTGGTCAAAGCCGCCAAATTTGATGTCAATACATTTGGCAACTATGCCCAATAGCTTGTGATAATCCTCCTTTGCGATCTCTTGTTTGTTGTGTACACTATTTTATCAAGACAAGTCGGGCTTGGCTATTTCTTTCCAAGCATCGCCCAAGTTTACATCGCCGTTAATTTCGATGCTCCTTCGGTTGGTAGAGAGCGAGTGTTCAGCCAAATCCTTGGCGAGAGATGGTGATCTTCTTTCCGTGAACGGATGACTTTATTCCTTCATCGTGAATCTCGGCATTCACGTAGAATTGTGCGACCTCCTCCACATAGGTCATCGGATATTCTAACGTCGAAACGGTTTTAGCCCGGACGTTTCCAATTTCTCGGCGATTTTCTTCACTAGGGTGTCGTGGGACGGACCCTGTTTCACCATGCCGTCAAAATCCACAGAGACCCGGTGTGGATTTGCTTTCCTAACTTGGTAAAATCATAGGTTGGTGCCATTTTTCAGGGATTTTATCAAAGAAAATTTAGAGATTGATTTGAAGATAGATAGGGTTTTGAGAAGATTTTTGCCTTTGCTTCTGAGAGAGAAAAATGAACAGTTTTGGTAGTGTGAGAGAGAAACGGACGGAAATGGTTTCAAGTATGGTTTATGAAAGGACGTGCGGGTTTTTTGAAATGTGATCGAAATCAACGGCTTAGATTTTGCACGCCTATTTAGCATTTAATGTCTCGTATTTAATGCGGCAAAGACATTTATATCCAATCATAAGCTTGGTGTGCGGCTTTATGTCGTACACATCATCATTATCTTTGACATATTCCTTAAAAACATTCCCGCTTAGTCAAACGATGCGTTTTTGTCACTTTGCTCATAAGTGACTCAATTTTATCCCTTAGTGATTTAACTCTACTTCTCACAGAGTTCTCTTAGTGACTCGCCTATCGGTGACTCGGTAGTCAGTCTTTTCCGATACAATCGATTTACTTAGCTGATTTGTGAGTTCACTCTTTTCCTTTTTGTGTTCCATTTCTTTTCTTTGATTCTTCCGAGTGTCACCAGCTCAATTAACCCTAACTCATGTTTGAGTTCTTCAAATCTTGACTCACATAATGGTTTTGTGAAGATGTCACCAATTGTTTATCGGTTGAGATATATTCTAGGATGATGTCCTTCTTTTCAATATGATCTCTTATGAAGTGATATCGACATCGATATGCTTTGTTCTTGAGTGCAACAGGATTTTGAGTGATTGCAATTACACTTGTGTTATCACACATGATTGGAATTTCTTTTTCCTCAACTTCATAGTCTCTCAATTGCTGTCTCATCCATAGGACTTGGGCACAATTTGCCCTGACTATATATTCTTCGTTTTTGTAGAGGTGGCTATTGAATTTTGCTTCTTGCTAAACCAGAAATCACTGTTTCCAAGCATTTGACATGTGCCTCGAGGTGCTTTTTCTGTCAACTCGCATCCAAAGATAGTCGAATCAATAGCCAATTAGCTTGAATCCACCTTCCTTCGGATACCATAAGCCAACCTCTTGGCTTCCTTTCAAGTATCTCAATATTCTCTACTTCTTTTGTCATATGGCTCTCTTTTGGAGCAGATTGAAACCTTGCACATACACCTACAAAAAGGTGATGTCCGCCTTCTTTGTGAGATAGAGCAATGATCCAATAAGTGCTCAGATCTTGTTTGATCTACAGGCTTGCTATCCGCATCCATGTCCATTTTGATCGATGTATTCATTGGTATTTTTACGTGAAGACTTCTCCTCCATACCAAACTTCTTCATTAAATCTCCTGGTGTATTTTGTTTGACTTATGAAGGTTCCATCCTTCAACTGTTTCACTTGGAGTCCAAGGAAGAATGTCAACTCTCCCATCATGCTCATTTCAAATTTACTTTGCATGAGGTTTGAAAATTTTTCACACATGACTCTTTGTTTGTGGATCCAAAAATGATGTCATCCACATATATTTGAACAAAAGATACTCTTTTTGTCTTGAATTGAAAAGTGTTCTATCTACTTTTCCTTTTGTGAATCCATTTTCGGTGAGGAATTGTGGCAAGGTATCATACCATGCTCGGGTGCCAATTTCAATCCATATAGAGCTTTCTTGAGTTTGTATACTTTATCTCCAAGAGTCTTCTCGCTCAAATCCTGGAGGTTGTTCAACATACACTTCTTCTTCCAATAAACCATTTAGGAATGCACTTTTTACATCCATCGATATACAATGAAATTCTTGTGAGCCGCATAAGCAAGAAACATCCTTATAGCTTCCAATCTTGCTACGAGGGCAAATGTTTCATCAAAGTCTATCCCTTCTTCTTGGCAATATCCTTTGGCTACTAATCTTGCTTTGTTTCTTACCACAGAACCTTCCTCGTTCATCTTATTTCTGAACACCCATTTGGTGCCAATAACATTTTGATATATGGGTCTTTGCACTAATTCCCATACTTTATTTCTTTCAAACTGATTCAGCTCCTCTTGCATAGCTTGAATCCAATGTGTGTCGTCCAATGCTTGTAACACATCTTTGGGCTCTATTTGCGAGATGAAGCATGTGAACATAGCTTCTTGTTGAGTTCTGGATCTTGTTTTGACACCTTCTCTTATATCTCCAATGACAAGTTCTCCGTGGATGGTCTCTCGACCATCTTACATCGAGGTTGGAGTAAGTTAATTTGGATTGATCGTCTTGCAAATTGTTTGTGTTGTTGTGGTCGACTCTCTCGTAATCACTTAGCCGCAAATTTTCCAACTGTTTTTGAGATTCAGCTATCTCATCTTCTTCTCGAATTGATAATTCTTGACTTTCGCCTTCAAAGATAGGGACTCTTCTCGTAGGGTTGGATGATTCGGCTTATCGGTGACTCTTCAATGTCTTCTCCATTTACATTTGGCTCATCGAATACCACATGAATGGATTCTTCCGCAACCATAGTCCTTTTGTTGAGTACTCTGTAGGCTTTGCTCACCAAATTTGAGTATCCTAAGAAGATACCTTCATCGACTTTAGCATCAAAAGCCTTTAGATTGTCTTTGCCATTGTTGTGGATGAAGCATTTACATCCAAATATTCTCAAATATGCAACATTTGGTTTTCTTCCAGTCCAAATCTCATAAGGAGTCTTTGTCGGTTGTCATTTTATCATACATCTGTTTTGAGTGTAGCAAGTTGTGTTGATTGCTTCAGCCCAAAATCTTTTTGGTAACCCCGCCTTCACCTAACATGGTCCTTGCCGCTTCTTTGAGAGTTCTGTTCCTTCTTTCTCGCAACTCCATTCTCTTTGTGGAGTTCTTGTGGCCTGATAGTTCATGACCAATACCATTTTCAATACAATCGAGTTATTATTCCATTGACAAACTCGGTTCCTCTGTCGATCTTATTTTGATAATGGTTTGGCTTTTCTCATTTTGAATTCTCTTCATCACCGTGGTAGTTTTTGTAGAGTTTCTTTCTTCTTACTTACACATGAATATTGTCCATGTATATCTTGAGTAGTCATCTACTACCACCAAGGTATATTTCTTCCCACTTATGCTATTTGGTTCCACTGGGCCAAATAGATCCATATGTAGCAGATGCAATATTCTTGTTGAAGATGGGCATGTCTTTTCTTTGATTGATGACTTGATCTGTTTTCCCTTCGACATGCGTCACATATACTCTCCTTTTTGTATATCGAGTCCGGGAAGTCCTTCCACAAGATTACTTCGTGCAAGCTTGTTGATCGTTTTGAAATTCGGGGATGACTCAGCTTTTTGTGCCACTGACCAACTTGATTCAAATTGCGCTTTTTGCTAGTAGACAGTCTTTGGGTGTTCTTTGTTGACCAATCCACGACATACATGTTCTTCGTCTACATCCTTGCAACACAACTTCATTCGATTCAATATCCTTGATTTGGCATATACCCATGTTAAATCCAACATTATAACCCTTGTCACGAGTTGGATGATGCTTAGCAAAGTTGAAGTTGAGTCCTTCAACATATGCAACATCGTGATTTCTAATCCATTCCTCTTTATGGATCCAATGCCTCTTATTTCACCAGGAGCTTCATTTCCTCCAAATATGACTTTTGCTCCTTTTACTTCCTTGAATTTTGACAGATTTTTCTTGTTTCATGTCATGTGTCCGGGAATGCCCACTATCCATGTACCAGGTTCCTTGGCACTCATTTGTTCCTTGAACTGCGATCAAGGAAATTAAGTTTTAGGTACCCATACTTGTGCGGGTCCCGAGAGGGGTTAGAATTGTAAGATGATCCAACCAACCTATAACCAAATGATTTGACTCTAAGGGTTGCCATCTATCGTGCCATAATCATAATTAATCCTGGCAAATTGCTTGGGGATTCTAGGTTCATACAAATTGTCTCTTTTGTCTGTATGCCTGCATATGTGTTTTATCAATTGCCTTCCTTGGGTAAGCTGTGGTGCCTTTGAGTGTAGTGCCTAGGTGCATATGTGTCTTTGATGAAAGCTCTTATACTTTTGGAATGGCCTTTCTTTGAGTTCTAGGCCTTTGCCATTTGGGCTTATATTCCATAAGTCTATACCGATAGTTCACATTATTCCAATCAGCTTGGCTTGGATATTTTCTACCATTCCCATCATATGTATTTCTTTTTTGGATTTTCTGGGGTTTTTGGTAGCTCGCTTCTTCTTTACAGAGTATTTTCTATTTGGAGTTTTTTGAGGAACTTGGTGAATCTCTTCTCGCTTGTCCTTTCAAAGCCGCACTCAATCGGGCGTTTTCCTTTTCCTTTATAACCAAGGCCAGTTTGCTTGTTATTGTGTTTTGGAGTGAATGTGTGTGCAACGTTTAGAGTTTTGGATTTTTCATACTCTTCATGGCTTGAAGATCCTTTTTCCAAAATTACTTTTGAGTTTTGACATAGCACAGAGGAATTAAATCCTAAGCATGTCTTGTCTCCACATTCTCTTTGACTCATAATAAGATCATCCAATGATTAGGATGCCTTAGTGAATGAGGCAATAACATTTTTGAGGTCATTTTCCTCTTTTCTATAGCAGCAATTTCTGCTATTAATTTAGCATTTTCACCTTTAAACTTTCATTCTCATCACTATTTGACTTAGAGTACTCAAACTCCTTAGTCAACTTTGAGTTTTGACTCTTGAGTAAATTTTCCTCATTTAATAGTGTGTGTGAGGATTTAATGTGTTCAAAATCTTTCATCATTTTTCCTAATGAATCATAAAGATCAGTGGGTGATGAAGTGTGTGTGTCACAGTCACTATCACTAGAGTCCGAGTTTGATGAGTTAGAGTGTACCTCATCTTCTTGGTCGGGTTGATCTTGTTCTTTGGCCATCAAGCGGTCGGGGGCTTCTTCTTGAGTTACTTGAGTAGTCACTTCTTTGCTCTCGAATTTGTCTCTCTTGACTTGGTTGTTTAGATCTCTGCAGCCATCATTGCCTTTTTCTTTTCTTGTCTTCTTTCTCTCGAAGACCTTTCTTTCTTTCTTCATTCCTCGTATTTGTTAACTACAGGATATGAGCGATCAATGGCATAGTGACCTGGTTGTCTGATTCAAAGATAGATATTCAGCCTTTTGATCACTCTTTCCATTCTTGGATTGTCACCCTTTGATATTGACTTTTTGATGATATGTTCTCTTGGTGGCCTATCTTCCCTTGATTTGGAGGGAGCCGAGTGTCTTCGGAAGATTCGCCCTTTCTCTCTTGTAGTTCTTATTGAAGAACTTGTTGAATCTTTTAACCATCGTGGTTGTTTCTTCCGGATCAATGACTTCTTTGACCTCGGCTCTCTTCCCATCTTTAACAATTAGAGCAAAATTGTTTTGGGTACTGTTGTCTCTTCCTGGTCTTTTCTTCTCACTCAAACTCGTAGGCTTTGAGGTCCGAGAATAATTCATGGTTGGATGTCTTTGATAGGTCCATGGAATGTCTTAGTGCCATGACCTTCATTTCCAATTCATTTGGAAGACTTTTTAGGATCTTCATACACATTTCCTTTCGTATATTCCTTTCCAAGTGCAGATAGCTCATTGGTGATTTACGTGAACCGAGCATCCGGTTGATCCAGGTTTTCTCCCGAGATCATTTTGAAGTTCTCAAATTTGACTGACCCACAGATAATTTGTTTTCTTTGATTTGCTCGAGCCTTCACAAATCAATGTTAGCTTGTCCTGCATTTCTTTAGCCGTTTTACATGATTTGACTTTATTGAACATGGCTTTGTCCAAGGTTTTGTAAAGGATATCCTTGGCTACATTGTCCGGTTGTATCTTTTTCTCGTCATCATTTGTCCACTCGGTTCTTGGTTTTTCAACCATGATCGGTCCGGGAGCAACATCCTCTTCTCCTTCAGTTCTTGACTCTTCTTACTGATTGTGTTCACTTTTAAGATTTGCGGTGGCCCATCTTCTATTACTATCCACATCTCATCATGTAATCTTTGATAGATGAGCTCGCATACGAATTTTCCAATCATCAAATTCTTCAATTGTGAACATAGGGATGCGAGTTAAATTTGCTTCCATGATAATAACTTTTAATGATAGAAAGAGTTTTGAGAGTTTAAGTACTAAAGCGGACTTTGAAAAGTTTGGAGATCTAGTTCGAGAACTTAGTCATGCGGAGGGTTCAATGAACCAACCGCTCCGATACCACTTGTAGGTCCCAAGGGGTGTAAGTGTAAGGTTTAGAAGGGGGTTGAATAAACCTTACCAAATTTTCGATTTAGTCCTTTTAAATATTCGAGTTAATACTACTACGGATGTGTCCTTGATGGACACCAATTCGGATAATCGGTAGTGAGTTAGTCTCTCAACGAGACTCAACTGAGTTGTTGATGGAATAACTCGGTGTTGTTGGTCTAAATTAACTCAATTGTGGTTTTGTTTTCGGCGGAAGACTTAACACCCTTAAGTTTGATTAAGCAAGGATTTAGTGCTTGATTTAGTACTTATAAATTATCAAGTGGATAGCAAATTTATCACAGATTTAAGCGGTTAAGATGCAGGAATTAAAGTCTGAAAATGTAAATGACACAATGAAATTTTTATAGAGGTTCGAAGATGGGGTAATTCTTCTACTCCTCTCTTCTCCAACTCCTGGAGGAATCCACTAGGTATTGATCAAGATATACCTTTTTTTTTCTTCTAGAGTTTGCAAACACTCCTCCATCCTCAATGGGACAAATGTTTGGTTATGATAATTAACCAAAGTCATACCATGAGGACTTGTTTGGGAAAGCTGGATAGACCAAAGATAAATTGTTTAGTCCTGGTTTATTAATTATTTAGGATATTTATTACAACTCATGATACTATTCTCAATCGGCTTTTTGTCCCGCACTTGTTTGATAATTGGTCCAGGCTATGAGGGTGCAATTGTATAATCCAACTCAATTTCAATCCTCGCATGAACAGTCATGCACTTCTTGTGAAAGAAACACCTAAGTCTTAACTGTGGGATTGTTTGCTATCAATGGAAAAAAAGTGTCTATCTCGGTTTTGGATTTATAATAAAAATTATTTTTAGTGTTTGCAATGTCAACTTCTACTTTTGATATCTTTGCTTCAATCAGAATCTAAAGGTAGAGATATGAGTGTTTTAGGGTGGCAAAATTATATTTTTAGTCCTCAAAGTGGAGCCTCTCAGAAATTTGGTCCTTTTTGTCGACTTTGAATTAGTTTAAATGGATAAAATTGCACTTTTAGTCTGTTACATGCTATAACATGTAAATGTTACGCTACACTTATGTGAATTTTGTTTTTCAAATCCACATAAGTGTAGCACGTTACCTGTTAGACTAAAAATCCGAATTTCATCCATCTAAAAGAGCGAATTCAAATTCCGGAAAAAAAGGACCAAAACTCCCAAAGGCTCCACTTACGAGAAAACAAAATTAATTTTGCTAGTGTTTTAGATTTTCGATTCTCGCCTTTGGTTTGACTTTTACAAACAAATAAACACTTTTACAACTTTTTCACCACACTCTCAATTTCGATTCTCAACTTTTGATTTTATTCGCAAATAATACTAACTTTTAATTTTCAACTACTTTTACTTTTTACTACAATAAATCACTTCTTGTATACGTAAAAGTTTTTGCAATTACTCCTATAGATCCAAAAACCTCGTATGAGCATTATTACACCGACTGTAACATGTATATTACACTACAAGTAATCCAACGGAGATAATTAACACCATCATAAGGCAAGAAAACTCCATCATCTTATTGTGGCGAGTGTACATTTTATACTTAAACGGCATCATTTTGTGTACATTTAATTACCGACGGAATTCCATCGCTAGATGTAACCTTAAACAGAACACAAACTGTTTTTTCATTCGATTCCCACGACACCCCCTAACCCATACGGACAACATACCGCCTTGATTCTCTGCCCGCCCATTGCCCAGTGATCTTTGCTTGCCGCCGATCTCGCAAGTCGTCCATCGTGATTTGCCAAGTGTTTCTTTTTTTTTTGTATTTTAATTATATTTTTGTGTATTACAATTTCTTCAATTCATCAATAAATCAATTATATAATTGATATTAGATTAAAAACTAAGTTGTAGATGTGTTGGTTGTTGGAATAAACTTTAGTGAAAACAATTACTTTAATCCAGGAGCGTTCATATCGAATTATCAAGAATCAAAACTTGATTGTGGAAGCGCCTGAATTCATAACAATTGAATCCTGTGATCGGCCTTCTAGATCTACACGTCTCGAAGCTTTTCGAGAGAACCCTTTCGATGATGGGATAGCAAAATATAATATTGTAGACGTATGACCTAGGGACCATAACCCTTATATAATCGTGTTGTATTGGATATTCTATTTTAGCAGATAATTAAAATAGGAATAACCCATTAAATATCTACATATTAAAGGCCCACGTCCTATTAGATATATTAAAATCCAATTCCTTAAACCTTATTTGATCACTTATAAAATGGGCTTATCCTTACTTGTAGGTCCCAAGGGGTGTAAGTGTAAGGTTTAGAAGGGGGGTTAAATAAACCTTACCAAATTTTCGATTTAGTCCTTTTAAATATTTGAGTTAATACTACACGAGTTGTGTCCTTGATGGACAACCAATTCGGATAATCGTAGTAGAGTTAGTTAGTCTCACGGACTCAACCGAGTTTGTTGATGGAATAACTCATTGTTGGGTCTAAATTAACTCAATGTGGTTTTGTTTTCAGTTGGAAGACTTAACACCCTTAAGTTTGATTAAGCAAGGATTTAGTGCTTGATTTAGTACTTATAAATTATCAAGTGGATAGCAAATTTATCGTGATTTAAGCGAGTTAAGATGCAGGAATTAAAGTCTTTGAAATGTAAATGACACAATGAAATTTTTATAGAGGTTCAAGATGGGGTAATTCTTCTACTCTCCTCTCTTCTCCAACTCCTGGAGGAATCCACTAGGTATTGATCAAGTATACAAAGTGGTAACCGCCCGGATACAAGTTTTGATCACACACGGTGACTTGATCCTTTGGGACTCGCCCCGAGACGCCTTGATCACTCGGTTGGCTTCTCGTACGACTCGGCCTTCTTCACAGGCGTTTGCCTTTGCTACTACTGACTCACTTGCTCAAGCTCTTTGGATTTGATCACGAAGCCCTCCAAAAGCTTAAGACTTGGTTCGACCTTGAACCTTCCTACAATCCTTCATGGAATGTAGACCCCTTGATTTTTCAAGTATTTTCCTCTTCAACTTATTGAAGTTATCTTTCCTTCACGGTGAGTGTTGGATTGATGTTCTTCGTAGTGTAGGCTTGAGGATTGAGAATGTTTGGATCTTCTAATAATTGCTTGAACGTTTTCGGTTGGTCAGAATTTGTATATCTCTTCTCAAATAAACTCCTCGGCCTTTTATAGTGATCTTTCAAAAATTTGCCCGTTGAAGAGATAGGCTTATTTTTTAAAGTCACTTGCGATGTTTGGCTTGTCTTGTTGCGATCCTTGGAATTGCCATTTCCTCGTATGAATTGTTCTTTCACCTTTTCGAGTTCGACACGGTGTAGTGCTTCCCATTGGTTCATTCCTTTTGCACGCTTCGGGACCGAGCACTCCGAGAAAGGTAATATGGAGATATTACTTGTTTAAGTAATTCTCTTGATTTCGGCAACGGATCTTTCGATTATCTCGACTTGACCGCATTTCTTTGCTTTCCCCAGGTGACTTAGAGTCGACTTCCAATCATTGGATGACTCTTGTCACTTCAACTTGAGACTTGGCTTTTCTCGAGTTGACTTGATTGATACTCCACTCACCGCATCTCACCGCTTCTTGATAGAGTTCCGTCTACTCTTCTTTGCCATACTCGGTTTTGTCTCGCAATGAGTCTTCCTTCTAGTCTTCGGTTTGTCTTCTTGCATGTTTAGGCGTAGGTGACTTAACTCGCCTTGGCCAGCTCTATTTATTACAATGCATTTTACAACAAGAATTGGGGTGTCAACTTCCTATTCTAAGTTTTACATGGCATTCATCACAATCTAAACAATAAATTTCCTAACATTACTCGACAAGTCCATAATACATAATTATTTTACATATAAGCCCAATGTTGGATTAATGATCCAACAATCTCCCACTTGGGCTATATGTACAACTTTATAATTATGTATTGTAAAAATAACTTCATGAGCTCAACTTTGTTGTCATAACCAAATGTATTTGTAACCAATCCGGTCCATTAGTCGCATTGCCAACATAGGACCAAAGCGACCTTCATTACATTTATCATAAGTCGACCCATTGATGGTCATGTATGCCAATACAATTAAATGACATGGATTATGATGTGGATGCGTAGCATGGAAATTTCATGTAATGTAATCGTAACATGTATATATCCAATGGTCCACCTTAACTTAGTAAGATCAATCATATACCAAAATCAAAGTGTGAATAAACCAAATAACCTTAGTTTTAGAAAATAACTTCAAGATATCCATATACCGGAAATGTTTCTATATCAAAAGAACATTATAATTACAAACTCCCACTAGAATCGAATATCCTCAAATGACATGACACCCATACCAAAGCAGAAGCCCATGAAATGTTTTGGGTGGCAATCCTTAGTAAGCGGATCCGCAATCATGGAGTTTGTATCGATATGTTCAATAGACACTGTCGATTTGAACTCTTTCTTTAACAACTAGAAACTTGATGTCAATATGCTTTGACTTCGTCGAGCTCCTATTGTTATTGGAATGTAGCATCACGACTTATTGTCACAATATAACTCGAGTGGCCTTTCAGTGCCATCCACTATGTGCATCCCCGTTACAAAGTTTCAAGCCATACTCCATGGTTGGATGCCTCATAACATGCTATAAATTCTAATCCCATAGTAGAAGAGGCTATAATGGTCCTGTTTAGCACTCCTCCAAGAGACAACACCTCCAGGTGAGAAAAGTATAGCCTAACATAGATTTCATACTATCTTGGCATCCAAAGAAAATCAGATTCAATATATCCAACGATCTCAAGCCGATCCGACCTCCGATATGTGATCATGTAACCTTTTGTTCTTTGCAAGTACCTCAAGACCCATTTTGTCGCTTTCCAATGGTCTATTCTGGCTTGCTAAAATATCCGCCCAACATCCCTACTATATACTCAATATCTAGACACGTACATACTTGAGCATACATCGGACTCCCCTCGCTAACGGGTAAGGAATCTTTTGCATTTCCTTTTCATCAAAATCATTAATAGGCTCTGTTTGAGACTTAATTTATCTCTTTTAGCTACGGGGTATCTCCTGGTTTACAATCCCGCATGCCATATCTTTTAAGAACCTTTTCGACATAGCTCTTTTGTGATAATATCATTGTACCCGAGAGTGATCCAGTGAATTTGTATCCCTAACACAAAGAGGCGTCACCAAGATCTTTTATGTCAAAATGCTTGGCTAAAAATCTCTTGGTGTCCTGCAATAAGCCTATATCATTGTAGGCAAGCAAAATATCATCGACATACAAAACTAGAAATATATACTTCCCACAGTAACTTATGGTATACACAATCATCGATTGAAATTCATCTCAAAACCTAACGAGATGACCATTTGATGAAATTTGAAATACCAGTGTCTAGATGCTTGCTTGAGCCTATAGATTTATTTCTTTAGTTTGTAAACCATATCCTTTGTGTCTTCCGACACAAAGTTTTCTAGTTGCACCATATAAATTATCTCATCAATGTCACCATTGAGAAATGTTGTCTTTACATCCATTTGATGTAACTCAAGATCAAAGTGTGCCATCAATGCCATTATAATCTTGAAAGAGTCTTTCAAGAAACTAGAGAGAAAGTCTCTTTATAATCAATGCCTTTTTTTCGTGTAAAGCCCTTTGCAACAAGACGAGCTTTGTACCTTTCCACATTACCTCTTGAATCCCTCTTGGTTTTAAATATCTATTTAAAACCAATGGGTTTCACACCTTCCGGCAATGAGACAAGCTCCCATACGTCATTATCCCTCATGGACTTTATCTCTTCATTCATGGCATCTATCCACTTTTGAGAGTTGAACTTTCCATGGGTTGATGGAAGTTGATTGGATCATCTTCCATCATTCTAATGTCAACCTCATTTTCTTGGAGAAATACAATGTAATCATCTAACATTGCACTTCTTCTTTCCCTAGTGGATCTTCTTAATGGCACGGGTTCTTGAGGTTGTCGAGTTTCACTACAAGAAACTGATTTTTTACCGACGGAAAATACCAACGGAAATAATCTGTCGTTGTTTACCGACGGATTCCCAACAGATTAACGACGGATACACATTTATAAAAATACCGACGAAACACCGACGGATCACTGACGAAATATAACGACGGATAATAGTCACTCGCTAATATGACGGTAAAGTTCCCGGAAAATTCTACCGCCAAATTTTCCGATAGATTAGCGATGGATTACCGACCAAATTGCAATTTCTTGTAGTGTTTGTTCACCTGGAATAATTTCTAAAACAGGAGGTTCTCCGACATTGTTTTGATTTATGTCTTGAACAAGGTCGGGAATGAAATTTTGATCAATGCCAACAAGACTGTGGGAATATAAATGTATTCCTCTTCAAAGACAAAGTCTTTTACTCTATCTCCCTCCGCAAACTCGACATCCTCAAAGAACTGGGCATTTCCCAACTCAAAAAATAGTCTTAGTTGTGGGATCATAAAATTTGTACCCCTACGGGCTTTTCGAGTATCCAACAAAATAACAACTAATTGTCCTTAATTCTAGTTTCTTCATTAGGCTTGTAAAGCCTTGCCTGTTGGACATCCCCAGGACGTGTTAGTGTTTTAGACTAGGCTTCTTGCCCATCCAAAGTTCATAAGGGGTTTTGTTAGTTGTTGGATCCCTATTTAGGATATATGATGCATTCTTAAGTGTTTCTCCCCAGAGTGATTCGGTAAGGTAGAATGACTAATGATACTCCTCACCATATCTTAAGGGTTCTATTTTGTCTTTCAAAGAACACCATTCATAGTGGGCGAACTCAAAGATAGTGTATTGTGGGACAATACCGTATTCCTCTAGGAATTTAGTAAATGGTCCTGGGCGTTGTTCACCTAAACCGTCATATATCTTTGTAGTACTCGCCACCACGATCGATCGAAAGCTTTTAATCCTTTTGTTGAGTTGATTCTCAACTTCAGGACTTATAGGATTTGAACACATCTAATGACTGTGATTTTTCATGGATGAGAAATATGTAACCATATCTAGAAAAATCGTCATGAATGTTATAAAATATTCTTGACCATTCTAAGCAACCGTAGGGAATGGCCCACAAATGTCCGTATGTATAAATTCTAAGACGCTCAAGTCTTGTTGGCTACAAATCTCCAATTATTGGTTTATTTTCCCTTAATACAATTAACACAAATGTAAAAGTCTCAGTAAAGTCTAAAAGATCGAGAATCTCGTCGACACAAGTCTTTCAATTCTCCTTTTGGAAATTAGACCCAATTTCTTGTTCCATAAAGTAGTTGAATTCTCATGGGTTAATTTTCTTTTTACACCTTGTGTATATAGATGCAGGGATTCATTAAATGAAACAATGGTATCCATCACATAAAGATTACCATAACCAGGTAAAGAACTGACTCCAACCAATTTTGAATCATGAAACAAACTAAATATCCCATTTCCAAATGAACAAGAATAACCAAATTTTCCAAAACAGAAACATAAATCAAATTTCGTCGAAATGACGGTACTACAAATGTCTCAACAAGATCCAAAAATCTAGTCTTTAATAATAATCTAAATTTTCCCTCGCTTCAACTTCAACTGTCTTGTCGTCACCCACATAGACGTGTCTTTCACCATCACTTGGTTTTCGGAAATGGAGGCAACCCGCATAGACACACCGATGATGAGTTGTTGCACTGAATCTATCCACCAAGTGTGTCTAGGAACCGAAGTTAAATTAACCTTAGAGAAACCAAATTAAGTAGCATGCCTTTCTTAGCACACGCCAAGCGTGATAGTTGGTACACTTCTTTTTCACATGTCCTTGACTCCATCAAGTAACAACCTCTGTGTGCAAATATAGTCTTTGGTACCTTACATTGCACTAGGTGCCTTTTGTTGTTTCTTTTGTGGTGTCGTCTTTCTGACTTCCTTATCCTTCTTTCTTTTCAATCCCTTGCCCTTATGTTTAGAAGTTGGGCAATATCAAAGCACTTTTTGTCTTATCTTGCTTCAACCTTTCCCTTTTCCTGGACACTGATGTGAGATGAGTTTATTCAAAGACCATGTCTCTTTCTCGATAGTGATTATAGCTCATCTTAAATGGTTAAATTGTCCCGGAAGATAGATTAAAATCAAATGCACTAGCAAGTCCTCGAGAGAGTTCTAGCTTAAGTGCTCTTAATTTGGAAGCAAGATGAGACATCTCCCTAATGTATTCTCGATATTGCCTTTTCCTCCGTACCTCATTGAAATCGATTTGTCAAGAGCATACCAATTTCAGGACTTTTCGATTTCTTGACAAACCTTTTCTCAATATCTACAAGGAATTCCTTAGTTGTAGTTATTTTTTCGACATAGTGCCCCTGAATGCTTCCAAAATGGCTTTCTTCATGATCATTATACACATGCGATTCGATTTCTCCGACCTTTCCATATCTCTTTTTTCATCCAAATCATCATTATCCGTAAGAGGGGTGGAGAATCGATCCTTATCGCAAGGTCAAGCGTCCGAGAACTATCGGAAGGTTCTCTTGCCATGACTTGAAGTTAGTGCCATTTAGCATAGGAATCGATCCGATCTTATTTGTGTAATATTAGCAAGAGTAGGCATAGCTTTGAATCCGAGAAAAAATAAACTAATTATGCTCACATAAAGTAAACTTAGAATTATAATGATAAATTCAAATATTGGTAATTCTCATCTCAAGATATCGGCACTCCATCAATATTTCATCTTTGACAAAATAATTTATATATTGGTGCAAGTAATCAAACGATAATAAGAACATATCAAACAATAAATCTTCCTTTGGGCGATTTAGTGTTCATATGTAAGCAAATAATTATCACGGGTTTATTACCACACGGTGTACGTGTAGTTCGATTAAATATCCACATTCCTTTGGGTTGGTTAATATTCACATAAGTTTCGCAAGACAACCTTCTATATTTCAAAATAAATTAATTCCCACAAGAGAGGTCACTTTGGTGACATGTTGCTTCAATTAATTCATCTCAAAATATATAAATCAATACCACTATTCGAATTTAAAATTTAAATTCCAAGATTAAACTTAATTTCGATTTTTCTTATTATTTGAGGCCAATTGTTTTTTTGAAAAAAAAAAAGCTGTAGTTGAACCTCAAAATTAATACCTTTTATAAATAAAACCCCAAATTTTCTTAAACTAGAATTGGGCCCGAAAAAGATCCAAAGAAACACAAAAATTTGAGAAAAGCCTAAAAACAAATCGATTTACAACAAAGTTCGAATTTTTTAAAATTACAAAACAACCCAAAATTCCTATTTTTGGGCAAAAAAGCCAACTTATCCATTAAAGCACCCAAACTTGGCAACTATGTTTTTTTTTTTTTTGAATAGCGGTCAAATATCAAGCTTTACGCCAAAAGATTTCCCAAATTCTCAAATGCTAAAACAGAATCCGTAGCCTCGTCAAACAAATGATCCAAAATTTGAATTCAAACAAAGCCTAATTGATTCTGAAATATATAAGACGGGACGTGAAAATTGTGAAAGTCGATTTTCAAAATTCTCGTAAATCGATCGAGAACAACAAAACCCAAACACAAATTCAACAATTCAGGATATAATTAAACATTCGGATATGCTCATAACTAGAATCAAAAACATAATGGATAATCCAAAATTTGTTTCTTATTCCATAGTAGTTCGACGAAGAACAGTCAAAGAAAAATTGATTATCCAAAACCGTAAACTTGAATTTGAGAATTAAGCCGTAGAATCGAAAACCACACACAAACCGAAAAAAAACCAACAATTTTGTATATGAATATCGAAATAAATTCGATTCCAAATAACTCAATATGAAACGGCTCGATACCACTTGTTGGAATAAAATTTAGTGAAAACAATCACTTTAATCCGGGAGCGTTCATATGGAATTATCAAGAATCAAAACTAGATTGCGGAAGCATAGTTGAATCCATAACAGTTGAATCATGGATCGGCCTTCTAGATCTATATGTCTCAAGCTTTTCGAGAGAATACTTTAGTTTTCTCCGTAGGTTTCTTTCTCGATGATGGGATAGCGAACGGAACATCGTAGGCGTATGACCTAAAGGGTCCATAACCCTTATATAATCGTGTTATACTAGGTATCCTATTTTAGCCCATCACTAGAATAGGAATAACCCATTATGTGTAAAGCCAACACCCTATTAGATACATTAAAGCCCAATTCCGTAAACATTATTTGATCACTTATAAAATGGGCTTATCCTTACTTGACCGTCCACAATACATAGTTATTTTACATATAAGCCCAATGTTGGATTAATGATGTCATGCCCCAATTTACATACCCAATAAGATAGAATAATATCCAATAAGGTACAACCCACATATTCAAACTCTAGCTCATCAAGAGCTATTATCTAAATACGATCGACTAAAAATATAAATACATCGAAAGTCTGTAAATCATAATATACAATTTTATTAAAATTGTAACTCACCTAGCTATTACAAGGTAAAATAGTTATATTGTTCAAGCGGCTGACGGGTAAGCCCTTGGTAGAAACTACTATGTAGAGTCAACTATGAGCTAGAAGTCTTGTGTCGGTCTCATCGATCTCAAAATATTATGTCTCGAGAAAAGTTTTATAAAATTATGGGGCGAGCTAAACAAGCTCGATAGGTTGGGGTAGGGAATGCAATATTTGAATACTAAAATATTTCCTTTTTGTGTGAGCAAAATACTTAGTGTGCTAAAAGATATTCATGTATGCATGATAATGTTGTAAAAAGATTTGTTTTTTGCGATAATAAAGAACATTTTTGCAATATAGTAATGATCAATCAATTTTTAATGCTAGCAATGATGCTAAACACATTATGCAACAGGTAATTAAGTACAACAATGTTTTGCTTTTCGGATGGTAATAGATATCAAAAAATTTAAAACAATAGTAGATATCTCGTTTTAAAATAAATTTGTTTTAATAAAAAAATCGATCAATAAATCCGTCACCAGAAATAAGAAACGTAGGATCAGTGTTGATCGGACACCGATCCTGTCCGTTCTCCTTATGGCTCCTAACAATATTTGGCGAAGCCCGTCACCTTATCCCTCCTTGTAGGCTTCAGCGTCTCTTTAGCTATGTCTTTTTACCCGAGAGATCATCATATTCATGAATATACCATTCTACGACCCAAGTTCTATCGCCGTCTCCGGCCCGACCAGAAAGTGGGAATAGGCAAATGGGTAGTCAAACAAGGACCACAGGCAACCTGTTCGATCCATTGTCTAATCCACCCACACCGCAATGGACTCAATCCGTTAATATTTTTGTCAAAATGACATTTATTTTCCCAAAGGCCAAGTCAATCAATTACAAAGACTTATAATGCAAACGAAAATGTAAATTCAAACCATGAATGATACAATTTATCTTTTCTTTAATAAATCAAATCATCTTGTTGAACTTTGCGAAAATGGTGTATATTATAAAATCATGAAAATGTTTAATGCCGTGAAGTTCATGAAACATCTAATGTCGTGAAATTTATAAAATTATACGCAAACCTAGTTTTCTTTGAAAACGAAATTTTGCCCACCTTCATGACTTTGATCACCAAATTTCGCAACAAATTCCTTATCCAAGCCTCAAAAATTTCCTACAATAAAGCCAACAATTATCATGTATTAGGGCATCTCCAATGCCAAACTTAAAAAACCTCCACAAACCTACTTTTTGGTGCAGCTCATGGTGCCACATCATAAAAACCTCAAAAAGAAAAAACCCCACATTTCTCTCCACAATCCAAAACCTCTAAACAACTTTTTGTGGACCCTACACTCCCATTATAATTTATAACATCACATATTGTTATTATATTTTACATTACATAATATGCATTATTACATTTATATAAATATATAAAATTTATATTTTTATAAAATAAAAAATATTTTATAATAAAAATATATTTTATACATATTTTATATATAGTAAATATTATTACATTTATATGCATTTGTTGAATATAAATATATAATATAGCAAAAAGTAGGAAAAAACTATTAAAAAACAATTGGTATTATCAAAAAAAAATTGGTAATATCAAAATAAAAAACAAAAAACAAAAAACAAAAAAATTGGGAAAGAGCGGTACCGTTTATATGGTACCGCTTTTTGGGGGACAAAAACCTTCATCCCACAATGGGGTGAGGTTTTTTAATCAAGTTTTTCCTTCTAAAAACCCCTCAAAAAAGCCTCCATTGGACATGCCCTTATCGCTTATTATTATTATATTTGTTATTATTATTTTAATAATATTATTTTAGTATTACGTATGGTAAAGTAAGTCATATTAACCATGATTTGAGATAACCCTAGACATATATGACTTGTTAATCTAATATAATATACTTATTGCAAAGTTGTTCTTTAGTGTCAGGATTATGACATTTCATTGTAAATTATTCATGACTTTTAATTAAAACATCTCAAAAATCAGTTTTTTTGTCCAAGTTATATGTATATATGTGTGTGTATATATATATATATATATATATGTATTTATATATAAATATATATAGACTATTAGGCCAAAATTTTCCTGTGCTAGAGATTAAGTCAAACAAAGTCCTTTTCTTGTCTAATTCTAATTTCTCAATTAGGTTTCCAACAATTCCCAATCTTGCAACAAAATAAAGGTATCAAGAATAAAAATACACACGACAAGTGTAAAGGAAAGACAGACCCCAACACGTAATGAACAAATTCAACTTCATCAATTTCAAACAGAAAAATCTTTCTTTTTTTTTTTTTGTTAATTAATCTATTTTACCTTCTTTAATACCACTTTGCTCGAAAGTGTCAAACCACAATAACTGGAGTCCTTGATGAAGATGGAGACCATGTGCAGCGACGAGTTTGATGGCGGCAATGTCACAGCCGCGAGACAGTGGTGATGATCGGTGCGTGTGTAATTTATATGTATAAAAGCAAAAACAAAACTAAAAAAAGAAGGAGAATAGACATACATAGGATTCGTATTTTCTTTCTCCCTACAACCAAGAGAGGATGGGGAGGGCGGCAAAAAAATACTAGCCCATTAATTAAATTAATGCACTCTAGATAATAATTGATGATACCAATAACCCTTAGGTAAGTTTTTTCTAAAATTTAATTATTCCAGTAACTAACAATTAATTAAACAATCCTAAATTCCTAATTACGTATTCTAAGCTAACTAGTTGATCTTGCGTAATTCTTAGATAAACTGAAAAACTTACATCTTAATAATTTATTTGTTCCTCGATTTTGAACAATTCCCTATTAGATGATCTTATATTACATTAACCACAATACATATTTCATAAATGGACTCAATTATAACTAACTATTCCAACAATTCAAAATAAATCAATCTTATTTATTTCTAAATAAAACCCAAATATTTATCACTTTGATATTTACATTGTCATCCAAATATGGGGTCTCACAAATGATCTAACATTGGTTGTTTGAAATGTTGTTTTGTTCTATAATTCCAATTTTGGCACATATTAGAGCTCAATTAGGATTTATATTATTGGAATTTTGTGACTTAGGACTTTGTTGAGGTTTTTATGGCTTAATTAGGGCTTGTTGAAATTTTAGGCCTTAATTAGGGCTTGTTAAAATTTTAGGAGTTAATTAGGCATGGACGAGGGGATGATTCCTATTCTCGCATCATTGAGGAAGATCCTAAGTCTATACTGCGCAGGCGAGGGAGATGCAAGAATACCATCATCGACAGCCCGTCGGGCTCCTCTTCTCCCACACACATTGAGATCTTTGCTAGAGTTGCGCGATAGGGATTGCAACCACCTCCGCATATACAACCACCGTCGAATCGATGACCCTCCCAAGATATACTATTGGATTAATTAACTATTTTGCAACTACGAATCGATATTGTTGCAATATCGATATTTTGAATTTTAATTTGACTTGAATTTTGTATAATTATGATATTGTTGTTTTCTTCAAGTAAATTTATATTTTTGCATTTTATATCTATTGTTTGCACATATTATAAAGGTAAAAAATATCAGTAATATAAAAGTTAAAAAATTTATTAAAAAAATAAAAAATACCGATGAAATCGATCGATTGGTAAATTCTATAATTCAACTATCTTGTGACGGTTTAGTTAAAATCGAGTACGTATAATTTTTTTATTAAAAAAAAAGGTAAATTACCATGGAATTTGTAAGGCCCCAAATTTAATAAACCAAAATAAGATCACAAAAATCCAAATATTTTTGCCAACTTAGGCTCCACAAGGATAATTATCTAAAAATATAATAATTGAAATATATAACTTGACAAAATCTAAGTCTAACGAAAAATCCATCAAACCCGAGGTATGTAAACTACGTTTATTTCATATAATACTGAGTGGAAGTCTTAACTTACAAAATACATACAAACAAATTACATAAAATCGGGTTTACAACAATTCTCTTAGGAAAACACTTAAATGAAATCCCAAAAAAAAAATAAAATTAGTTCAATCCGTAAATCACACCGTCCTATTATTCTTGCCTAGGAGGTCTGGTGTTAGGCTCATCAATCTCTAAAAATTTTAGAAAAAAAAATTGGGGTGAGCTAAACGAGCAAGTGGGTATGGAATGGAATGTATAGTTATTACGAAAATGAGAAATATATATATATATGTATATATAATACATTTTAAGAAATACCGAAAGCGAGCATTTGAATTTCATGTGTATAAAACTCGATCTCCGATATTCGTTGTGCCTTGGCGCTTTGCTAAACAACAAAGTGAGAAAGGGGCGGAGGATTTTTCCAGCGTGCCCTCTCCGACGCTAAAGTCAAAAATCTATCAAAAAGAATAATTAAATAATTAATGTGAAGAGGTAATGTAGAAGAGAGGAGAATAGAATACTTCCTTTTTATGAAAAGCCATCTTTATAAGAAGAGTAATAGTTAAGATAAGATTTCCACCTCATCTTTTAGATAAACATCATTTTTCTTTTATCCAATTAGATATATTTGTTGCATTTATCATCTATTCTTTCATATAGAATATCACCTATTATGGCCCTAATAGATTTCATATTCGTATTTGGGCCCATTTTTAATATTGATCCAATTTAATATGACAAATCTAGGCCGTATCAATTAGTCCCCCACTCTTGTACTTCATCATGTCATGAATCAGAAGAGTAGAGTCATTCTCATCTTTGTCGAATCATGACATATCTCGATTGAAGTTTCTAACATCGAAGGGTTGGTAAATAAGCAATCATTTGTCAACAAATTCGTCAAGGGCAACCACCCATAAAATGAATCAAGGGCATCCACCAAATCATGCTTGAAGGCTGGCCAAGCCGAGCACTTCTCATCATCCACCCATCAATGTTTGAAGGTTGCCCGAGCCGAGCACTTATCATCAAGGGCAACCGCCCGTATAATGAATCAAGGGCATTCGTCCATCAATGTTTATTTGGCCCAGCTCGGAAGCTGTTCAAACCAAGAAATGGCTAAATGCGGTCCAACTTCAAAGCCGTTCAAACAAGACGCGAGTTCATAAGAGTTCCATCACCCGTAAATAAGTTCATCCGGCCCAGCTCGGAAGCTATTCAAACTAGGAAATGACTTGTTTGGCCCATCTTTGAAGTCGTTCAAATCGGATGAGTTCGGGATAGTTTCATTACCCGTAAATAAGTTCATTTGGCCCAGACTTTGAAGCTATTAAAACCAGGAAATGACTCATTTGGCCTTGCTTGAAGTTGTTCAAGCCGGATGAGTTTGGGACAATTCCATCGCCCGTAAATAAGTTCATCTGGCGCAATTTGGAAGTTGTTCAAACCAGAAAATGGCTCAAATCTGGCCCAGATTTCAAAGCCGTTCAATTCGACGAGTTCTTCAAGAAATCCATAAGCACACATGTGATACATGACCATAACCATGTAAAGAAGTCCAAGAAATATTCAATGAACTTATAGATAATCTCTTTCATGATTATAAATGCATAAATAAATCAAACAAACTTATATGTGATATCTTTTATAAGTTTGAAGAAATCCATGTCATTATCGAGTAATAAACCAAAAAATCCATAAGGTGTTAAAAAATGACATCGATCATAATCAACAAGGTCTTCAAGAAATCCATCATTGCATTTGATCGAAAATATAGTTCTGTCTAGGACTACACTCCACATTTCTATCATATTCACCAATTTTCAAAGAAACATCGTTTTTGTTTTTCCACCGCTAGAGCATGGAAATATGCAAAGGGCAAATCGCAATGATACTCAAAGAGAATGAAAATTTAGGGAAAATTGCAATTTTGGTCCCATAACTTTGGGGGTGTCAAAACTAGTCCCACTCGATTTTACTTTTTCAAAAACACCCGTAATTTATAAATTGTATCAAAACTAGTCCCACTCGATTTTACTTTTTCAAAAACACTGTAATTTACAAATTGTATCAATTTGAGGACAAATCCCACCGCCGTTTGGAATTTTCACGGAATTAAATCACGTGATAAGCACGTGACTGAAATTTTGGGGATTTCTCACCCTCTTTGACACGGTGGAAATAAAATGCTAACATGGAAAGAGATTTGGAGGGAAAAAAACTCGTCACCACCATTTCTCCCAAAAAAATATGCCCAATTACAGGGTGTTGACGAGTTTTTTCCCCTCCAAATCTCGGTGATTTAATTTTTTTTTCTCTCCAAATCTCTTTCCATGTTAGCATTTTATTTCCACCGTGTCAAAGAGGGTGAGAAATCCCCAAAATTTCAGGTCACGTGCTTATCACGTGACGAATTCCGGTGAAAATTCGATTGGCGGTGGGATTTGTCCTCAAATTGATACAATTTGTAAATTACAGGGTGTTTTTGAAAAAGTAAAATCGAGTGGGACTAGTTTTGACACCCCCAAAGTTATGGGACCAAAATTGCAATTTCGAAAATTTATCTGGAAATTCCATAACTCATATAAAAGATCCAATAAACCTGAATACCATTCATAGCAAGGCCCATGCATGTACTGTTGTACTGAGAACGGCCATGTCTTGGAATGACTCATCTAGTTAAGATTAATAACAATAATAACATTTTGAGATAACACTGTACTGTTGTATTGATATAAAAGATCCATTGCATGCTATAAAATCTGTTAGACATAAAATGAATTAAGCAGGATAACATATTCCTAAGATGCTCTTATAAGCTACCGTACTTATCATATATTGTGTACACCTTATATCCCTAGGAATATGGAGATTGTTACACTTGTCATAATCATAGTGTAGGTAGTACAATAAGGAAATATTTTCTGTTATATTCAGCTCCACCAGGGGAAGGCTCCATCCGAATTGTACAGCTCTATATAATGTCTCCCTCACTGTCATTTTGTATCAAGAAATATCTATTCTAAATATACATTGGATTTTGATTCTGAGCTATAGCTTTTATGATGCAATGCTTAATCATTCTCACACAATTTCTATCATGGTATCAAAGCAGGTAACTCATACCTGCCTCTGGTATCATTAGCCCCTCTTTCTTTCTATTTTATTTTGTTTTTCCATAAATTTTTTTGTTACAACTGAAATAACTATTACATATTAGTCTGCAGCACACTCCCATTACGATATTATTTTCTCAATATGTGTGTATATATATATATATATATATATATATATATATATGTATGAGGTCCTATACACAAGAACCTGGATAACCCTACCAATCATCCTATCAAACCCAACCAGCATCTTCCATCACAAAAACATGAACCAACTTGCAGAAAACCGAAAATAGCATCCAACTCGATATTATTCTTTTTTAAGAAAAGGACAATTTCTTAAAATAACTCTTTTAACCCACCTCAAATTTACCTCAGAATCTGGCTCAGACAAAGACACAAGGGCCTTGTTTGTTTACGTTTCCAATGCCCCATTTCCAATTTCCAACTATTCATAGAGATGGAATCATGTTTGTTTTAAAATTTCCAATGGAAATCATCATTTCCACTTTTCACTTTTCACATAAAACATCATCTCAAACCTACAATTTCAATTCTCAACCCTATACACTACCCTACATCACTTATCAATCATTATTCTTATTTTTTAATTCAATTATATATGTGGGACCCTCCATTACCAACTTTATCTACTTAAAATACTATTATATATATTTAATGGGACCCACTAGCCTACAATCTTATAAATATAATAATATATATTCAATTAAAATATTCAACCACTATCAACTTTTCTATTATTTCAAAACTATTTAACCAAACATAATCTCATTTCCAAACCTACATAAAACTCATTCTCATTCACTCATCCAAACATAATTCCAGTTTTTACACGAAAACCAATAAATTCTGAAAATTCATTTTCCAACACTAGAAACTAGAAATAGTCCATGGAAACATAACCATACAAGGCCAAGATATCCAAGGATTGGATTCCTACAATCAAAAGCTAAGATTTTTTATAGAATCTTCGATTAGAAATTATCAACAAAATGAATCGATTAAAAAGAATAAAAAATACGGCTGAAAAAAAAAAACATCTGCCGGGGTCTCTAGTGGTCGCATACGAAGGTAGCAACGGTGTCAGCGACATAACCCCGAGAGGAGGAAAATGAGCAGGTGAAAGAGACAAAGGTAAGAGAAACCCACCTTTACTGTGTGAAAGTGTGCCTATCTGCAGTGAATGTATAAGAATAAAGGTTTAATTGGTTTTATCAAAACCATCTGGTGGGCTTGGGCTGATTAATCAGGTAATGGCCAAGAATAAAACAAGATGGACTAATGTATAGAGTTAGTTAAAATGTAGGGTTATGAATTCTTTTTTTTTTTTTTTGAGAATAGTATATGTTAAAATCATATGGGTTAATAGATTTGAGTTTATTAATATAATACTTACTAAAATACTAGCCCAACAATTAATCTAATCTTACCATAATTAAATTTAATGATACTAATAAATATGTAAATGTTCGATAATTAGCTATTCCAACACACCAAGTTAACTAGTAACCCATTAACATTTCTTATTTCCTTAATATTGTAAGTTTTATAATAATTTAATTTTAAATTTGTATTCTGACCATACTGAAGCTCAGATTCTAAAAAATACTCCTACTGTACCAATAAACTCATATACTAATAGTACTAAAACTGAATTCTTAAGCAAAATTATTTCTAACTCCCAATCCAAAATTCTAAATTCCAAATATTTTTCATCTTTCAGTCATAATCCTTGGTAGGCCTAAATATAGTTAAACAAAAAAAAAATCATATACTCATTAATCCATTATAGAGGTAAAAATTGTTAATACTAAACAAATGATTGTTTAACATTTATCACGACAATGATATTTGAATTTAAAATTACACACAAAAATTCAAATACACTAAATTAGATATAAATTCAATAGATTTTATAATAGAAGTACCTTAAAAGTAATGCTTTCAAGTTATCTGGGCGTGGGGTCTCACAATATATGATACTTTGCAGCAATAAAATGAATATTTTCGAAATAGCGAAAGAATTGGCAACATAAGACAAGATACAAATGAGAAAAACTACATACAATCACTAAACTTTTGTCAGAAAGCATTCACAAAAACACAATTTTATGGGATAAAAACATATATTAGTATCAAGTACATTTGTGTTATCAACATTTGTATTAACTTTTTCGTCATCTTTTTCCGAATCTCTTTTACAATAACCTCTTCCAATTCACAGACTAGCGCTACCTTCCTTTATTGAACTTTCTTATTTTTCATACAATTTTTTCCGATGTCCTTTTTACTACAATGCCTTTTTCCGGTCACCCTTCCTCTATTTCTCTTTTACACCAAATGTTTCTGTCGTGTCATCTACAAATATGAAAAAACTAATACTTTTAACGCAATTTCTGATACTTATACTGCAATTTCTGATAATTTTAAGGCAAAATTCTTAAATACATATTTTAATAAATCTAACAATTTTTGTCACCATCTAACAACAAATTAAACAAAAATGTAATTTAACAAAAAGTTCTATGTTAAAATACATGCAAAGTCATATAAATATATGTTCGATGTTGAAATACAATGACTTCAAACTAATACTTTTATGGTAATTTCGATAATCTTAAGGCAAAATTCTTAAACACGCATTAATAAATTTAACAATTTAGTCACCATCTAACAACAAAAATGCAGTTTATAAAAAGTTCAACACACAAATCGCAAATTATCGAATTTAATTAAACTATAACAAATCGATAAAAAATATTTACAAAAAATAGTGTAATGTTTTTTCCGAAACTATCAAACTAATATACAGACTTGCAAACTTCAATGGTAGAAAGACACGGCCACGAGTAAAACTTGGCGGGAAATACACTTCGGAAGCAAACGAGAATAAGAAAATACCAAAGTGAAAAAAAGGACAACAAAACACACAAAGCAAGAAAAAATGAGAAGTAGCGGAAAAAGTTAGGTCGGCATACGAGAAGAAGCGAGAAAAAGAAACGGAAGAAGAAGAACATATGAAGAAGAAAGCGGGAAAAGAAGAAGAATAAAATACTAGTTCAAAATCGGAAAAAATAGAAAAAACTGAAAAGAAAACTAAAAGCGGGTCGGATAAGAAGGACCTATCTTACATATTCCGATCCATTCGTGACATTTCTAGGTGGCATTTGAAGTGGCGCTACACTTAAGATTGTAAAACCACCTAATTTACCCTAAAAACACAAATTTGATTGGGAATCATAATATTCTCTTAAATTAGCCGAGACACAAACATGTGCAAAAGCTTTCGATAAACTAAGGAAGCCGCTATTAACACCCCCAAAACCTATCTATACACACCCTCTTCTTAATACACCCATATCCCTATTAAAAATAATATATATACTTAATACACCCTTTATTCTTCCCCAATTTACCCTTCCCCATATTAAAAACCTAATAATATTATAAAACTTCATTTATATAATAATTAAACTAGAAATTGCCTTCAAAAAAAAGGTAGACACCCATCAAATAGTCAACCTATGGGATGAAACATAGTGCGCCATCAATTCAATTGGAAATTGAGAGATTGTTGTGTTTCATTCGTTTTTTGTTCGTCTTTGTTCGTGTTCGTCTTTCTTCCTTTGCTTTATTTTTGTTTTCGTTCTTTTTTTCTTCTTCAATAATGTTTTTTTACTTCAACTTTTTCTTCGTGCTTTTTTTATTCTATGTTATCCTTCTTTGGTTATATTCAAGATATTGTTATGGATTACACCAATGTGTTCACAACGCATCATGAGTTTTTTTCATCTCGCGAGAAATTGTTTGATTGGGTGCATGAAAGAGGTAACGAACATGTCATGGTAATAGTAATATATAGTAGGTCGGATAGTGGTTTGGACAAAAAAGGACCTCAATTATTTTTGGCTTGTGAACATAGTGGAAAATACCGTGAATTTAAGAGAATATTATCTCGAGAAAATATGCGAGAGGAAAATATCGAAAAAGTTGATGTGAGTAAAGTAAAAAAGAAAGTGAAGAAGAGAGAAAGCGGAACAAAGAAGTGCGGTTGTCCATTTCATTTAAGAGGTAAGCAATTGTCGTTGATGGAGAATGGGCATTGGAAGTTGAATGTGGCGTGCATAATCATCCAATTGCGCAAAGATCTTGGAGGGTTACCCCTATGTTGGTCGATTATCAAAAGCGAGAAGGACTATGTTATGGATATGTCACATGTAAATACTCGACCCAAGGATATTGTATATGGTTTACAACGAAATTTATAAATAATAAGCCCACAATAAGGACTATTTATAATGCTCGTATGAAGAATAAAATTATTGAACGTGATGGTGGTCGCGATTTGCAACACCTTATGTGGAAATTAAAGGAACATGAATATTTTTTCTATCATCATAGGCGCTGCGAGACAAGTAACACGATGAAGGATATATTATTCGCTCACCCAACGAGTGTTGAGTTATTGCGTTCATTTCGAAGGTCCTATTTATGGATTGTACGTACAAGACAAATAGGTATAAGCTACCTTTGTTGGAGATTGTTGGTGTGACGTCGACTCATATGACATTTTCTATTGTAGCCGCTTATAAGGAGTTCGAGCGGGAAGACAACCGTATATGGGCGTGCACAATTTTGAAATCATTGATGGACCCATTATCGATTAGATAAATGTTTTTATCATGATTTTGATGATTATGTTCGATTTTGTTCAAATATGTTTTTAAACCAAAACTATGTCCCTAAAAGTTGTCTAAATACTTCCGATCAACTTAAAATGTTTTTACTATTTTTGGAGTATTTCTTGAAGTTTATTTTCAATAAAACATTGGACAACACATTTGTTTCAGCTCGACCGGTCGCCCCTATAGGGCAACCCGCACTGAGTTGAGTCGAGAAGCGAGAAAAATGGGACGTAAGAAAAACAGGGCGGGGTGACCGGTCGACCAGGTGGGCGACGGGTGCGGTCGACCGGTCGGCCGTGGGCTTAATTGCACTGCAAGTTGGATTTTGTTCAGACTTCTCTGTTTAAGTAAAATCGCAAAGCGGCAACAGAGTCACGGCTAAGGGCGACCGGTCGCACCCCCTTCGACCGGTCCCCCTGTGTAAAAATTCGCATAATTCAATTTCAATCTTATCTCTGCTTGAACGGTCGAACCCCATGTTTATCAAAGCAAACTATCTCATTGCGTTTTTAGACAACTTTTCCCCATTTTGTGGGATTGATTTCTAACACTATATTGGTCATTTTAAATGGTTTCTTTTGCAGCAAATCACTCCCCAAGGAGGAGCCAATGTCCGGAAATGAAAGCCAAGTCCTCTCCTATAAATAGAGGCTTCATTCAAGCAACAAGACACAACAACACACAATATACAAGCAAAGAGCAATTGAGCAAACACTTTCATATATCTTGTTGTATTAGCCTAAGCACTTTCACTTGCACTTATTTGAGGTCTAGGATTTCAATTCTTGATTACACTTGTACTCATATTGTATCAATCATTATTGAGTTGTAATCTTGATTTTGGCCATCATTCAACACAAGACATCCTTGTGAGTATTCTTGTGGTAAGAATACACTTGGGTGATCTAGGTGATAGGTGTTTGAAGATTGTGGTAATCTTCAAAGGTGTTGTAAGAGGTTGTGGTAATCCTCAAGGTGGTGAAAGAGGGTTGTGGTAATCCTCAAGGTGTTGTATTAATTTTTGGTAAATTAATAAAACCTTTTTTTTTCTTTTCAAAATCCATCCCGGAGATACTGGGGTGGTAGAGGATTAGGCCCTAGGTGGGTTGAACCTCTTTAAATCAACGAGTGTTGTTTATTTTCCGCATTTACATTCTTGCTATCTACTCGTTGTTTCGAAAAAGAGGGTAATTTGCGAAAAATCGGCATAATCTATTCACCCCCCCTCTAGATTATTGTAGCCACTTGGACTAACAAGTGGTATCAGAGCCAAACTCTTTGGCTAGCTCGTTCCGAGTAAAGAGGAAAGATCCATGGCTACTAATGATGCTCATCTCACCACCGGCGCCTCCACCAATAAGCCACCACTATTCGACGCCAACAACTACGCATTTTGGAAAGACCGTATGGAGTGCTTCCTACAAGGGTGCGGGTTCGACATTTGGAATGTGGTCATTGAAGGAGTTGATCAACCAACAAAGAAATCGGAGGATGGCACCTTGGCTCCTAAACCTTTCGGGGAGTTTGATGAAAACGACAAAAAGGCTTTCTATCTAAACGGTAAGGCCTTAAATATTTTGCATTGTTCTCTTACCGCCACAGTACAATCGCATAAGAGGCATAAGGTCGGCACATGAGGTTTGGGAAAAATTGGAGACAATCTATGAAGGGACTAAGAAAGTCAAACAAGCAAGAAAGACCATGCTTGTTAAAAGACTTCAAAACTTTAACATGTATGATGGCGAAAGCATCTCTCAAGATGGTGGAAAGGCTTGACAATATTGTCAATCCTCTTGTGGCCCTCGGCAAGGCCATCTCCAGAAGAAGACAAGGTGACCAAGGTATTGAATGCACTTCCGGGTCATGGTCCGAAAAAGTAACGGCAATCACGGAGGCACAAAATCTTGAGACACTCAAGTTTGATGAACTTATTGGAAATCTACTCATATATGAAGTCTATCTCAAGGAGAGGAAAAATTCCAAACCATCCACAAATCAATCGGGTATGCAAATTATTTCTAAAAGTCTTGCTTCTTCTTCTAATAATGCATACTATGATAATGATGATGATGATGAGGAGACGGCGCACTTGTTCGAAAATTTGCAAAATTTGTGAATAAAAATAAAGCAAGAAAACCAAGAGATAATGCTTGCTTTAAATGCGGAAAACCCGGGCACTTCATTGCCGATTGCAAGCTCGATGAAGAGGAGCAAAAGAAAAGGAAGCCTTTCACAAAAAAAAGAAGGCTCTAAATGTCAAGTCAAAACATGGGATGAACTACTCGAAACAACTGATGAGGAAGGAGAAACCGAACACGGTCTCATGGCTATAGACGATGAAAACAATGAGGTACACTCAAACTCTTCTACTTCCTCCATAGTTGATGACTTGCAATGTGATTTTGATGAATTGCAAATTGAGTTTCAAAATTTAATCGTTAAATACAAAAACTTGAAAAAGGAGCATAAGGAGATTAAAGTTGAAAAAGAAAATTATTTACCTCTTATGAATCTCTAGACAAAGCTCATGCTCTTACTCTTACTAGAATTCATTCTCTTGAAACCGAAAAGGAATTGCTCACAAAAGATCTTGAATGTTTGAAAAATGATGTGCATCGTTTCAACTTAAGTACGGATAAAGTTACAAAAATTTTAGATGCACAAAGAGGTGAGCATTCCAAATCGGGACTTGGTTATAAGCCATTTCAAAGTGTTTTTAAGAAAAATAACCAAGGTCCAACTTTTGTACGTGCTAATAATTATAATACTCCTACTTGTTTTTATTGTGGCAAAGTTGGACATTATTCTAATAATTGCAAGTTAAGAAATAGCTCAAGACATGTTTGGAGACCCAAAGGTCTCAAGACTAACCCCCATGGACCCCAAAATTATAGGGTACCTAAAAGAAATTCTTTTGTAGGTAATAGGGGCTATAACCACAATGGAAGATTCAAAATGGCTCGTGGACAGCGGATGTTCACGCCGTATGACCGGAAGGAGAGAACTTTTTACCAACATCAAACTCCAAGAAGAGGGTATGGTCATGTTCGGCAATGGAAAAGGAAAGATTCTTGGAAATGGAGAAATTGGTAACTCTTCTTTCTCTCTTAGTAATGTTCTATTAGTTGAAGGGCTTAAGTTTAATTTGATAAGTGTTAGCCAACTTTGTGATTCAAAATATGATGTTTCCTTTAATAAAGAAAAATGCCTTATTCTTAAAAATGGTGAAATTATTTGTGAAGCAAATAGAAAAGGCAATCTTTACAAAATTTGTACAAGTGATTTGGTTAGTCAAAATGTTTCTTGTTTAGTCGCCAATAATGATTTAACTAGTTTATGACATAGGCGACTTGGACATGTTGGATACAAGAATTTGAAAAATATTTACAAAAACCAACATGTGAAAGGACTACCCAAATTAAATTTTGAAAATCTTGGCTTATGTGACACTTGTCAAAAGAACAAATTAGTTAAAAGTAGTTTTAAGCCCAAAAATGAAATTTCCACAACCAAACCCCTACAAATGCTTCACCTTGATTTGTACGGGGATATTGGTACGGCTAGTCTAAGTGGAAAACATTACACTTTTGTTATAGTCGATGATTTTTCGAGATATACTTGGGCTCTTTTTCTTACCAATAAAAACGATGCCGTTAATGAGTTTGTGAAGTTGTGTAGACTTATTGAGAATGAAAAAGAAGATACTATCAAGTCTATTCGAAGCGATCGAGGTGGAGAATTTGACGGTGAATTTAGAGTATTTTGTGAAACCAAAGGATATGCTCATAATTTCTCGGCTCCAAGGACACCTCAACAAAATGGAGTAGCCGAACGGAAAAATCGGACATTACAAGAAATGAGTCGGTCCATGCTCAATGAATTTTCACTTCCAAAATATTTTTGGGCCGAAGCCGTAAGTACCGCTTGCTATGTCATTAATCGAGTTTATATTCGTCCTAAAATGAATAAAACTCCATATGAGCTTTGGAAAGGTAGAACTCCAAATATTAGTTATTTCAAGATATTTGGTTGTAAATGCTTTATTTTGAATACCAAGGATCAATTGGACAAACTTGATCCTAAGGCCGATGAAGGGATATTTATGGGATATTCAACAAAAAGCAAAGCATATCGGGTTTACAATAAGACTAGTGAAGTTGTTGAAGAATCCATCCATGTTAAATTCAATGAAGCTTCGGGAGTTGAAAGAATTCCTAATGATGAAAGTGATGAGGAGGATGTTATTGAACAAATTGTTCAAATTGATGATCAACCGTCTACATCAAATGATCAACCGTCCACTTCAAATGGTCCTCAAGAAGATAGAGGTGATATCTCGGATCTTCCCGTTGCATTGAAATTTAAGGGAGATCACCCAAAAGATCTTATTATTGGTGATCCCCTTGACAAAGTGATGACTCGGAGAAAATTTGAGAAAGCTCTTATTTCTCAAAAAGAGCCTAAAAATGCTAAAGAAGCTATTGAGGATGAGGATTGGTTTCTAGAGATGCAAGAGGAGTTGAATCAATTTGAAAGAAATGATGTATGGGAATTGGTACCTTGTCCTCCTTCTCAAACCATTATTGGCACAAAATGGGTTTTAGGAACAAACTTGATGATCAAGGCAACATTGTTGAAATAAGGCAAGGTTAGTAGCTCAAGGGTATTGTCAAGAAGAAGGTATTGACTATGATGAAACTTTTGCACCGTAGCACGTTTAGAAGCTATTCGTATTTTGCTTGCCTATTCTTGCTTTAAAAATTTCAAACTTTACCAAATGGATGTTAAATCCGCCTTCTTAAATGGTATTATTCAAGAAGAAGTCTATGTAAAACAACCTCCGGGGTTTGAAAATTTTTCTAGGCCTAATGATGTTTATAAACTTAAAAAGGCCTTGTATGGTTTAAAACAAGCACCCGTGCATGGTATGATAGACTTAGTTCTTTTCTTTTACAAAATGGTTTTATAAGAGGCAAAGTTGATACAACTCTATTTGTTTTTGAAAAAGGGCAAGATTGTTTACTTGTGCAAATATATGTTGATGATATTATCTTTGGTGCTACTAATGATTCTTTGTGCAAGAAATTTTCAAAGTTAATGCAAGGAGAATTCGAGATGAGTATGATGGGGGAGCCTAACTTCTTTCTTGGACTTCAAATTAAGCAAAGTCAAGAAGGTATTTATATTTCACAATCAAAGTATACAAAGGAACTTTTGAAAAAGTTCGGCATTGAAGAAGGAAGAACCGTCTCTACTCCTATGGCAACAAATGTCAAAATTGACAAAGATGAAAAAGGCAAGTCCGTGGATGAATCAAAGTATCGAGGTATGATTGGTAGCTTACTTTATTTAACCGCTAGTAGACCAGGACATTCTTCATGCCGTATGCCTATGTGCTCGTTTTCAAAGCAATCCCAAAGAATCTCACATGAGTGCCGTTAAAAGGATTTTTCGATATTTGAAAGGCACCATTCAATATGGTTTATTTTATCCAAAGAATGAAAATTTTTCTCTTAAAGGTTATAGTGATTCGGACTATGCGGGAAATATTGATGATCGAAAAGTACTTCCGGATCATGTCAATTTTTAGGCGATTGCCTAGTTTCTTGGTTTCGAAGAAGCAAAGCGTGTTTCTCTTTCAAACGGCCAGCGAATATATTTCCGCCGCATTTTGTTGTACTCAACTTCTTTGGATGAAACAAACCTTAGCGGATTACAAATGCTCTTTTGAAAATGTACCTATCTTTTGTGATAATATATCCGCTATAAATATTGCTCAAAACCCGGTTCATCATAACCGTACTAAACATATTGAGATTCGACATCATTTTCTAAGGGATTGTGTTTCAAAACGTAAAATTGAGATATCCTTTGTACCATCTCAAAGATCAATTAGCGGATATTTTCACAAAACCGCTATCTTGAGACTTTTTCATCTATACGAGCTCGGTTAGCCATAATGCATATTGAATGAAGCTTACGATTGAATTTTGCACGTTTTTAAAACTTAGGGGCGAAAAATCGGATTTTTGGTTGAAAATTCGGATTTTGGAAAAGCCCGACAAAACAGTGGTGGTGAAGGAGTTGAGGGCAACCGTCGCCTCAACCTCGACCGGTCGCCCTCAACCTCGACCGGTCGCCCTAAGCTATATTTTGGCTTTTAAACGTTCGTCTTGACATTCTTCTTCATTTTAACAAATTTTTGTCCATTTTTCGTCCCCTTTGCCAAATTCACTCAAATTTCATTCAAAAGTGGATTTCATGCATATTTTACACAACATGGACATTATATAGCATGATCATCATCATTATGGCTCACTCTTTCCGATCAAATGGTAAGAATTTCGCTTCTTTTACTCAATTGGGTGGAACCCTTGAATTTTCGAGTTCTTCTTGAAAATTTTTGATGAAATTTTCGTATGATCATGATGAGCTTGGTTGTTGTGTTGTTATGTATGATGATTGGCTTGAATTGATGTTGAAAATTCTTGGCTTGAACCATTTACAAAGGTTATATACAACCTCTTTTATTTTTAACGCACACAAGGTGTTCGATGATATGTCGCAATGAAAATTTCAACTTATACGTGATTCTCTTGCTTTCAATAGTTTTCTATACTTATTGAGATCATGTTTTGACAAACAAAACAAGCGTATGAACTCTTCATATTACATTTCTCCCATTTTCCTTGGATTATTACGCTTAAATTGCTCAACGGTTAGTAAACCGTCCCTTTGCACACTTTGATATTATTGTATGGTGTTTTCACCATTCTAACATTATTTTTGATGATTCCAAAGGGGAGAAACAGGAAGTTGGCTCGTTAGCTCAAGAAAAGCTAATAAAAGCTTGCAATAAGTATTGTGGACTCTAATACCTAGTCCATAGCTTGAATTTTGGACTCAGATCAAATTGCTTATAAGTTTTGTGACAGGGGAGCTTCTTAGCTCATGATGCAATCTATATAAGCTTGTTATAGCTTGTGCTTCTTACTTATAATAATCTTGCATCTTAGCTCATAAGTTTTTGTGAGGGGAGCTTCTTAGCTATTGAGGATGAGAATTGCTTATGAGTTTTGTGACGAGGGGAGCTTCTTAGCTCATGATGCAATCTATATAAGCTTGTTATAGCTTGTGCTTCTTACTTATAATAATCGTCTGTTGATATGCTCATAAATAGGGGAGCTTTGTATGAAATACTTTAACGGATAGTTTACTTGTAAAACCGAAAATTTTATTTGGTTTTAAATTGTATATTGTTTTTCGGGCGGAAAGTCATCATGCATTGTTGAAAAGACAACTTGGATCGAGTCAGGATAATTTTGAGATATGTTGGGAATAGATTCACACTCTCCTTGAGACATCGCACAATGCAATCAAGAAGTCGTTTGAGAAGAGCAAAAATATAGTCCAACATAAATACAAATCTATTGTATTCATGTCATTGCGAGGTATGGTATCTATGCATGTGTTGAATAAGATATATGAAGAAATGAGTTGCGTATTTGAAGGTAGATGTAGACCCTTTGTTGTGTGGGTGTGTCTTGAGAAAGACGTGCGGACTGTGTGCTCATGAGATTTCGATTATATGAGATTGGACAAACCAATTCCCCTTGACTAGGTTGATCGATTTTGGAGAAAATTTGATATGTTAGGGTAATGGAGATAATGTTGGTGTTGGGTACGAAATTGGGACTAGATGGACTCGGTGTGTCGGTTATCTTTACACCAAATTTGAACAGTCCCCAGTCGGAGAGGTTGTGAATGTTAAAAAGATTTATGGAGATTGCGAATCCAATAACAACCTCTCTAATTGAGCCCGAGATCCGGACTTGCACTCGTGGTCGTCCTAAGTACACAAAAGTTAAACAATCCAAATCAACCAAACATGATCCGAGTAAGTTTGAATATGTTGTATCCATTAAATATAGTTTCTCGCCATGTCAAGAGGTAATCTACAAGGTTGGTCCATCAAATAAACCTCTTTTGTTCACTACGATAACGAGCCCAAAGCTAAAGGTAAATTTATTTTTTGTAAATGTGAATATTTAACATACTTTTGCTAAAAGTTGTTTGACTTTAATATGTCGTGTTTCAATAGTCTGTGCGGCGACAAACCCGATCTGTGATTGCTAGTAGTTTTATGGATCTATTACTATCTCATTTACACAATTATATTGTTGGGACTAAAAATGTTGAGTGATGGTCATTGCGGTTTCGTGCCGTAGCTGGCGTACTTGGTTATGATGAGGAATTATGGGTCGGGTTCGAGGAGACCTCATTCATGAGTTGACAACAAACCAATACTTGTATACCCATGTTCTCATTAAACATGGTTGTATTGATAAAATCCTTAAGTGTCTCAACTGTTATAATGAACGTACACCAAAACAACATTGGTTTTGTTTTGCGGATATGGGTTACCTGGTTACATCGGCTTACAATGTTTCTCTCGTGTGTTTAGATGGAGAGAATGTCCCTAACATATCCTTTCGAACATAAGTCCCATGTACTCCAAAATTGATTTGTATTGGATTTGTAAATGGGAATTATTTTATTGAGGTACACACAACTCCATTCAAATCACATGATTTATGTTACATGTAAAATTTTGTTGATATGTATTTCATTTGTAGGTGTTCTTGCACGAGGGTCACCCATTACCACCCGTAACAACTATGTGGGATTCATTTCAAAATGAGTGTGTATCGGGGTGGAAGAAGTTTTACAAATTTGACAACTCGATTTATACAATGAAAGTGTGGGAAACAATCGTGTTGTTCGTAGTACTGACATGATAAATTTGAGATAGCAAAGTTGTAAATTTATTCTATATGTTCACAATGAGACATTGTAAATTTACGCTAATATTAGCTTCTCATTATATTTCACATTTTCTTCAATGAATTCGTTGTAAACTTTATGCTAGCACTTATTGGAATTCTCCATTCGTTGATGTTAGAGTATGTAGTTTGATTATTTTAAACTTATTGAGTTTTTTTAACTTTGACGATCCTATGATATATGAACTGGCTAGCCGATTCTATTTGTCTCCATAACATTGTTGTAGCTAAGTAATTTATGAGGATGAATGAAAAAAGATAACTGATGAATAATGGCTTTATAACTACTGGTTGTGTGGTTCACTTCATGTATGTCCAAATAGCGCAAACCAAATCCAAATTCTTTCCCCCAAAATAAAACCCCACCCTAACACACCCAACAATCAACTCATACAAGTTTCGTCGTTTCGTGCCACAATTTCTATAATCAATTGCTTGCTTGAAATTACAAGAATACTATGTGAAGGAAAGTAACTATAAAACGAAGTCGTGAAAAACCAGACTTTAAACAAAATTTAAGTCACAATGCTTAATAAATTTAAAATACTCCGATGCATGGCTAACTAGTTTTGGTGGATAAACTGGGGTAAAATTATTTTTGTCCCTTTAAGCTTTTCAGCAAAGTCATTTGTGAGAAATGAAAATTAAGATTAAAATTTAAGTTTATGGAAAACCAAATGTACATTAAAAATCTACTGCTAATGTTAATTTCTGGTTCGTATCTGTCTCTCATGGGACAAAGTTAACGTATTTTAAATTTTGAAAAAGTTTTAAGGTATATACTCTATAGGTTCTTGCTATGTCTCTCCTAAAGTGTTAGTTGATTTTTATTTGCAAGTTGTAGGATTTGGAATAAGGAAGGGAGAGAGAAGAGAAGAGAGAATGAGAAGAAGAAAGAGGGTAAACAAAGGGAAAGAAGAATATAGGTTGGGTGTATTGATAGGTTTTGGGGGTGTTAATAGCGCTCCCCATTAGGTTTTTAATTGGGGAAGTGTAAATTAGGGAAAAATAAAGGTTGTATTAAGTTTATATATATATATATATATATATATATATTGTCACGCCCAAACAGACGCGACGACGATCCACAACTTAAATACAAATAACCAACCAGTCTGCAGACGAATATCACGAGAACCCAATGAAACAGAGTCAAAATAGCAGCGGAAATAAAATAACAAGCACAACTTACGGACCACAATCCATAATCCAAATTACATCTTCGAAAATCAACCAACGATAACAACTTAAAAGTCAAAGGGTCCTACGCCCTTCGATTTACAAAGGAATGAAAAGAAAACGAAATAGTCCAACAACAATCAAAAGAAATAAGTCCATCAACAACAACAAGAAGTAGTAAATCCAACAAGCGGAGTACAAAGGCTCAATCCAAGGCCGGTTCAGCATCTTCAACGAAGTCCTCATCTAAAGGTTAGAAAACAGGTGGGGATGAGACAGAAATCTCAGTGGATGGGGTGATCGTGTGCAAGTGTGGCGATATATAGTTAATGCGAGAAAACAGATTATATGAAAACGCATGAGTATGATGCATGAATTCACACACGATCCAAGCGTCGTGATAAATATATTTAAGTAATATACTTATACGATTGAAGAAAAGCGATTCATGGTCACACATGCACTATGTGATTGATCAAGACAAGTAGGATTGCGTATGCGGAAATGTAACGCCAATCCCATGCAAGGCGAGATAATGGTTGTGTACGATTTGTAGCGCCAACCAAGCGGGTCCGATAACTCCGGATCGTCGTGGATGGATCAGCGATTCCTTCGTTCTTCCTTGTAACTCCCGAGCAAGATGGTCCAAGACCGTCACCTTATCGCTCCATAGGCAAAGACAAATCCACAAAGAGAGCTAGCTAGGCCGGATTGTCATAATCATGATTATACCTCAAGTACTACGACCCGCTTCCCTTGGACAAACTCCGTCCCTCGATTTGCGGGATTAGGATGATGGGGGAAGAGTGGAATAGCGGCCGAGCTGCCGGTTCCATCCCCCGACGTATCCATTTCGATTCCGTGAGCTTGACACACCAAGTTGACTCAAGCAGGAAAGTAAATACAAGTTGGGTAGTCAACCAGACAATCGAGTATTATTGATTCAGGAAGCGATTCAGAAATTTTGAAACGCGAGTGGCAATTATGGCGTTGGTGGAGTTTTTGGATGAAGATGATTATCGGAAGGATGAGCAACCTTCGATATCTTGAAAGATTAGGTGGAACATAAGTCCCGTTATAGATTCAAAATCGCAAGGCGAGGAAGTCGCTCGTGATCGGGTATTAATCGGTCAAATCGGTCCGATAAGTCAAGGGTTTTGGGAAAATAAAATATTTTAATTAAATCTCCAATTTAGAGGGTCCAGGGCTATTTTAGTAAAAGGAAAAATAATTTGAGTTAGGTTCTTTATAAAAGAAAAATTACAATTTAGCCCCATTTTGTAAAAACCAAAACTTTTGGGGTTAAAAATTGAATAAATAAATATCCCGACCTTGAAAAATTATGAGGTCAGTTCCTAAATTCTCCAAATTGTCCAGAGATTCAGGTTTTCAAAGTTTTGAGGTCGAGTTTTTATAAAATTCTCACATTGGCCCCAAATTTGTAAAAATTGCTAATTCGGACATTAAAGTTAAAATAATTGGAACTCACAAACCGGAAGGGCTTTTAATGTGATTCTAGTTGGAAAATGTCACTATTTTTACATTTTTACATTTTTAAGTCCAAAATTGAAATTTAATCAATTATGCTCGAATTGCCCAGGTTATAAGTCATCCAAAACATGGATTTCAAAGATCATACACATGCATATCCAATACATACAAGAATTCATCAAATAAAACATTAAATTGTACATGCATGCACCTAAAATTCAATAAATAGTAATTTTGAGCAACTCTTGAGAATTTTCATGATTTGATAGATAAAAACCCTTGACTTATCGGATGAGCTCATGATCAAAATTTCTACATGCATTTTAATAAAAACACCTAATAGTTGGAAAGTATTTTTCCACCCACCTTAAAATTGGAAAATTGTGAAATAAAAGGATAAATTTCACAATTTTTGGATGAGGTCACTTAGGTCAGCCCCTAAGTCAAGAAATATCAAAAATTTGGAGTTAGAAAAATAAGAGAAAAATTAAAGAAAAAAATAAGGAGATAAGAAAATGAGAAAACTACACTTTACCTTGTGTAGTAGGTGATTGGAGACTAGTTGAAGCTTTAAATTTGGAATTTTTGGTTCAACTCCAAAATCACCTAAGGTCAGCCCCTATTTCTCAAAAATGAAAAAAAGTGTTAAAATTTGAAAAAAATAGAAAGAAGAGGAAAGAAGGGTTCGAGTGTCCAATTCTTACCATGTAGTCCAAATTTCTCTACTAGTTCTTCTTCAAGTCTTGAAGTCCTCTTCAAGATGATGTCAAGCTCTAATCTTCAAATGGTCTTCTAAATGTACCTCCAAAACCAAAATTATCTTAAGTCAAGAAGTGAAAAGAGGTAGGTAGATGATATCAAGATGAATTGGAGAACAACATTTCTTACCTTGTGAAGGGGGTGTTCGAATTTTTTTTGCTATAAGGAGGAAAAATCTTGAAAATTTTTCTAAGTGTTGAAGAAGAAGGTAAGAAGAAAGAGTAGAGAGAAGTAGGAAGTTTAGAGAGAAGTAGGAGAATTAGCTTTGAGAGATGAAGGTGTTGGATGAAAAATGAACAAATTTGTTCATTTTCTTTCATGTGGCCGTCCACATGCTTGAAAGGGGGAGAAAAATTTTGATTAATTTGTGTCTTGCATTTTGCCTCTTGAATGAGAGACATTTTGGAGGTCAAAGGTATGGGCATGAGATGGTTTGAATGGAATGTTGGAAGACTTCCAACATGTTGGCAAAATTAATAATAAAGAATTGATGTATGAGATGATGTGTATAATGTTTGAATTAATGGTATAATTATACACAAGAAGACTAATATAAGGTGTAAGTGTACAAGAGTTGGATGATATTTCTACTCCAAATCATCGGAATTTCTCTCTTACATGGCTGTCGTGATCTGGCGATCAATGATCCGGATCGGTCTCTCGGTGTAGGATAGATTTTCCATTAGAGGAGGAGTATCACGAGTGATGATATGTTCGGGATCCGGTTGATACTTCTTCAACTGACACGTGGAATACATCATGCATTCCCGCATATGGTCTTTGGTAACTCGAGTCGGTAGGCTAACTTCCCGATCCTTTGTAAAATCTTGTAAGGTCAAACATATCTCGACTCAACTTGCCTCCTTTCTTCTCTTGTCCGCATAACTCTTTTGGCGGCTCCGAGCTGTGCGAATCCGCTCCTTGATCAGCTTGACCTTCTCTATGGCCTCCGAACTAAGTCGACCTTTGTAATCGAGGCGACTTTCATTTCTCTTTCGGAGTCCATTGGTCGTCAATCTCCCAAAGATAGTGGGGATCTACATTTTCGCCCATATAATGCCTCGCAGGTGCCATCCCAATCGTGGCTTGATAACTGTTATTGTAGGCGAACTCGGCTAGGGGTAAGTGCGAATCCCAACTTCCTTGAAAATCCAATGTGCGTGCTCGCAAACATATCTTCAAGGGTTTGAATTGTTCATTTCGATCGTCCATCGGTTTGTGGATGTCTTCTTTGTCTTTTTGAAACTTAGCGAGGTACCCAATTCCTCGTGCAAGCACTTCCAAAATCTCTCTGTCGGATACTATGTCGATCGGTACTCCATGCATCGAATGATTTCTCGGATATAAGTCTATGCAAGTTTCGCAAGCTATCAATTTTCTTGATGGGTAAAAAGTGTGCGATTTTGTGAGTCGGTCTCACGACTACCCAAATAAGCATCATGGCCTCCTCTAGTCTTTGGTGATCCGTCAAGAAGTCCATTGTTATGTGTTCCCATTTCCACACGGGAATTCTCAACGGTTGTAGTAAACCAGGCGATGTCGTTGGTGTTCTCGCTTTTACTCATTGACAAGTCAAACATCTCGCAACGAATTCCGCTACCTATTTCTTCATGTTTACCCACCAATAACTCCGTTTCAAATCCTTATACATCCTCCGGGATGTATAGTGTATTTTGAAAGGTGTGCTTTCGCTAGATTCTATCCCTAATCGCGTCGTCGGTACACACACTAGATTCCGGAATCTAATAACTCTATCTTGGTACCGAGAATTCCGATCTTTCTCCTTTAAGTATCTTTTTCTTGTTTTTGAAGATGTGCATCTTTCTCTTTTGTGTTTCTTGATCTCATTCAAGAGATTGGGTTTAATCGAAATATTAGCACATGAAATCGAGTATTGGTTCTCGTCGATTCTAATTGCTCGGCTCTTTTAATGATTCCGACTCTCGAATCATATGTCCGCTAAGCTCGTCTTTTCGCTTAGAGCGCCGCTACGATGTTAGCTTTCCCTGGATGGTATTGAATATCAAAGTGATAGTCCTCAATCAATTCCATCCATCTCGTTGCCTCAGTTGAGGTCTTTCGGGAGAATAGGTACTTCAAGCTCTTATGATCCGTGAAAACCATGAATGTTGCTCTCGTAGAGATAGTGTCTCCATTTCTTCAATGCGAACACTATCGCTGCCAATTCCAAGTCATGCGTTGGATAATTGGCTTCATACAAATTTTGAGTTTTCGGGATGCATAAGCGATAACCTTTCCTTCTTGCATGAGCACTGCTCCTAGTCCTTCTTTTGATGCATCACTTTGTAGACGACAAAGTTTTTGTCCCCCTTTGGAAGGGCTAAGATCGAGTCGTAGTAAGTCATTTCTTGACTCTTGAAACTCGCCTCACATTTGTCATTCCACTCAAACTTGACTTGCTTCTAGGTTAGTCGAGTGAGTGGTCCGGCTATCTTGGAGAAATCATGGATAAATCTTCGATAATATCCAGCTAGTCTGAAACTCGATTTCCGATTTACATGGACTCGGGTTGTTTTCATTCAACCAAATCCCGTACCTTCAAGGATCTATTGCAATCATGGTGTCGGATACTATGTGTCCCAAGAATGCGACTTCACTAAGCCAAAATTCGCACTTGCTAAATTTGGCATACATCTTATGCTCTCGTAGTGCCTCAACCTTGGGTTTGTTAATTACAAACGCCAAGTACCCTTGAGCCCCTCTAGTGATCGCGCTTCCTCGCTTTCATTGCTGAAATGATTGGGGCAATCTTAACTCGTGCCCTTCCGAAATTTCCACTTTGGGTTTTAGGGTTCACATAGCTTAATGGACTTGTTATGGCAGTCCATTTGTGCATGGTGTGCGGAGACAACAGATTCATTCCCAATATCACGTCGTATTCGGATATAGGTAATAGGATTAAATCTGCAGGAAAGTTTATCTCAACAATCTTAACTTCGCATGCATTATAGATAATATATGTTATCCGACTTGCACCCATAGGAGTTGAGACTTCTAGACATATAGGCATATGTTCCATGCATGCATGCGGTTTGTGTACAAAATGCGGTGCAACAAATGAATGCGTTGATCCAGGGTCGAACACTATTTTAGCGTAGTGGTTAGATACTAGAAGCGTACCTTCCACCACATCGCCGCGCCTCCGGAGCCTCTGTCCGGCTAGTGCAAATGCTCGGCGGGCATCCTTGCCCGATTACCCTGGCCATTTCCTCGCTGCCTGTTTGCATCTGTTTGGTTCGGTCCTCGTACTTTGGGCAATATTTGGTGATGTTGATTACTACCACAGCGCAAACACCTTTCTTGTATACGTGATCATTGGCGGTATGTCCGATTTACGGCAATATGCACACAATTGACCCGACTTTCCTTGTACTAGTCCTTTCCTTATCTCTTATTAATGGTCCCTTCGAAACTTAGCGGGCGGTTTAGATGGCTGTCCCTGTTGTTCTCTCTTAAGACTGTTCGATGGCCTACTCTCTTTGAATCATGCCCAATACGGTTGATCCCGACTCAATGCGGAGAGCCGCCTTTTACCATTGGCGAGTAGGTTGTCGATTCAACGATCAGCGATTGTTTCGAAGTTCGTTTCAATCCTCGAGTGAACTTGTAAAGCTTATCCTCTTGATGCGATTGTCCCCAGAGCATACTTGGACAATCGGTGAAATTCAGACTCGTACTGAGCTACAGTCATGTTTCCTTGCCTCAATCTGTGGAATTCATCTCGGCGCGCCTCTTTCACAACCTGTGGAATGTACTGTTCATTGAACTCGGCCAAGAAATTCCCCATGTTCAGCTACCCGGTCTGTTCCCATCTTCTTTCAACTGCCCTTCACAGTCTCTAGCAGCCGATTCCAGACGAAATACGGCGAGTGTGACTTTCTGCTCATCTGAGTATTGGAGAGCGTTGAAGATATTCTCCAATTTCTCTACCCATTCTTCTACCTTCAAATCATCCGGCTCTCCTAAGAAGGCTGGTGGGTCGAACCGTAGAAATCGCTCCAACGTGCGATCGTTCGCCTCTCTGGCGGAGTTCGGGAGCACGGGGTTGAGGCTCGCACTGTTGCCTCATGAAAACCAAGATATTTGTTGTAGGGCTGCGTGATCAAGTTGTCCCCTGCGGCGGGGTGGAGGAGGCGGTGGTAATTCGGGGAGGGTACCCGGTCCCTGGGTACGTCGTCATCCCTCGTGGAACAAGGCGAGGTCTCCCACGTCCTCGATGTTCGGCTATTATGTATCTTGAAGTGTTAGTTGCAATCCACGAGTAAATGATACAATAATTATTTGCGTAAAGAAAGTTATATCGTAGGGAAAGTAACAATAAACACAAGACATGAATAAATAGCAAAAGGCATATCTATTAATGTAAAACTTGAATACACCCATAGTACAACAAAGTAGTACATCGAGTCAAAGATACATCGAACCAAAATACAATGAATCTAGTACAATAGAAAGTAAGGTACAACATCTTTGGAATAAGCGTCTACAACAACAAAAGTACAAACCGACAATCAAGCTAACTAATCGGTGAGATCGCCATCATCGTCACTCGCAGCTATGTCCATCATCGGCCGGGTCGGGCCGAGGTGGCGCTGAGCTTAGGCAATCAACGAAATCCAACCACCTGCTCGAATCCCTCGAGCCTCATCAAGTGGAGCAGCCTCAAGTGCCTCGGGCTCTCCAATGTCGAATGGATCCTCCGGGATCCTCATCGGGATCCTCCTCGGGATCCTCCGGCGTCAGTACGGGCTCCACCTCGGGTGGTGGCAATGGTGGGCATCACCGCCAAAGCGACCTCGGTGCGGCGTCTCTTTGAGCTAGGGCACTGTGTAAGGTCCTCTATCACGTCATCCGCTTGATGAGGGTCTCCAAGCGCTCAACGGTGTCGCGGGATAGACGGGCATCAATCTCCCATTTAAAGCGGCGTCACTACTTGCCCTCTTCATCTTCTCTCGCATGTTATCCAGGCGCTCCGGATATTCTCAGATCCGGGTCCTCCGCGCTCTTATGGTGTTTCGCGGTCCTTGATGGTAGTGGTCAACTCGCTCTTTTCATCTTGGCTCCTCGCCAAGCGCGTGTCGAGTCCCTATTACGCCGGGCGCTCCTCGAGATAGCTCGAGGTCGCCGATCACTCTCCGGTGCGGTGAATCATCGATTGCCCGGTAGTACTCCGCTCAAAGACGGGCATGGAAAACATCCCACCAAGAAGGCGCGCCGGCTCCATCCGATCAAACAAAACTAAGGCGGATCAGTCAAAGGTAGAGGAAAGATAAGGAGAGAATAAGGAAAGAATGAATAAAGGAAATCGATCAAGAATCAACTAAGTCAAGACAAGTATGACTATGAAATCTCAAAATATGCGTTCTAACTTAGTTCAAACATCAATAAGACGGTTCTATGCCAATTTGAAATCGATTTCACACTTAATTGGTCAAGTCGCAAGATTACCCAAAACACGGATCGGGGTTCTATCTCCGGGTCGGCTCGGTGCAAGTTTCCATATTACTAACCGAGCTCGATACCACTCTAATCATCACGCCCCAAACGGGACGCGGACGGCGATCCACAACTTAAATACAAATAACCAACTTGATCAGAGCGAATATCATCGAGAACCCAATGAAACGAGTCAAAATATAAGCGGAAATAAAATAACAAGCACAACTTACGATTGCACAATCCATAATCCAAATTACATCCTCGAAAATCACCCAACGATAACAACTTAAAAGTCAAAGGTCCTACGCCCTTGATTTACAAACTTAGGAATGAAAAAGAAAACAAAATAGTCCAAAGAAAGAATCAAAAGAAATAAGTCCATCAACAACAACAAGAAGTAGTAAATCCAACAAGCGGAGTACAAAGGCTCAATCAAGGCGGTTCAAAGATCTTCAACGAAGTCCTCATCTAAATGTTAGAAAACGGTGGGGATGAGACATAAATCTCGAGTGGATGGGGTGATCGTGTGCAAGTGTGGTGATATATAGTTAATGCGAGAAAACAATTATATGAGAACGCGTGAGAATGATGCATGAATTCACACACGATCCACAAGCGTCGTGATAAATATATTTAAGTAATATACTTATACGATTCAATAAAAGCGATTCATGGTCACACAGCACTATGTGATTGATTCCAAGACACGTAGGATTGCGTACGGAAATGTAACGCCAATCCCATGCAAGGCGAGATAATGGTTGCGTCACGGTTTGTAGCGCCAACCAATGCAAAACAAGTAGCGGTTGCGTCGGATTTGTAGCGCCAACCAAACGGGTCCGATAACTCGGAATCGTGTGGATCGACAGCGATTCCTTCGTTCTTCCTTGTAACTCCCGAGCAAGATGGTCAAGACTGTCACCTTATCGCTCCATAGGCAAAGACAAATCCACATGAGAGCTAGCTAGGCCGGATTGTCATAATCATGATTATACCTCAAGTACTACGACCCGCTTCCCTTGGACAAACTCCATCCTTGATTTGCGGGATTAGGGCGATGGGGCGGAAGAGTGGAATAGCGGCCGAGCTGCCCGATTCCATCCCCGGCGTATCCATTCTCGATTGTGAGCTCGACACACCAAGTTGACTCAGCGGGAAAGTAAATACAAGTTCGGGTAGTCAACCAGCAATCGGGTATTATTGATTGAACGATTCGGGAAATTTTGAAACGCGAGTGGCAATTATGGCGTTGGTGGAGTTTTTGGATGAAGATAATTATCGGAAGGATAAGCAACCTTCGATATCTTGAAAGATTAGGTGAAACATAAGTCCCGTTATTGATTCAACATCGCAAGGCGAGGAAGTCGCTCCGTGATCGGGTATTAATTGGTCAAATCGGTCCGATAAGTCAAGGGTTTTGGGAAAATAAAATATTTTAATTAAATCTCCAAGTCAGAGGGTCCAGGGCTATTTTAGTAAATGGGAAAATAATTTGATTTAGGTCCTTTATAAAAGAAAAATTACAATTTAGCCCCATTTTGTAAAAACCAAAACTTTTGGGGTTAAAAATTGAATAAATAAATATCCCGACCTTGAAAAATTATGAGGTCAGTTCCTAAATTCTCCAAATTGTCCAGGAATTCAGGTTTTTAAAGTTTTGATGTCGAGTTTTTATAAAATTCTCACATTGGCCCCAAATTTGTAAAAATTGCTAATTCGGACCTTAAGTTTAAAATAATCGGAACTCACAAACCAAAAGGGATTTTAATGTGATTCCAGTTGGAAAATGTCACTAAGGTTAGTAGGATATTGGGACAAAATCAGTTTTTAAAAGAAATAAGTGTAGGTCCTTTGACATTGGAAAATATCATTTTTGTCCCATTTTGAAATAATTGCCTTTAAAGCTTTTAGGGGTCCAATTGTTATGAAATTTGGACCTTGGGTCCATAATATAATTAAGTTTTAGTTAAGTTAGTATATCCAGGTGCATGGGCTGCATAAGTCCTGGAAATTTCATTTGGGTCCTCAAGTTTAGTATTTTACATATTAGTCCCTCGATTTTAGAAAAATTACTTTCCAAGCCCTAAACATTTGGATTTTTGGAATACATTTAAAATACGTCATTTCGAGTACCTCAAGAATAAAATTTTCAAAATTTAAAGTTAAGGTCTGGTACAGTTTTAAAATTTGCAAAGTAGCCCTTAAACTTTCAAAATTTTACAATCTAGTCCTTGGGCTTTTAAAGGTTGGTTTTATTTATCTTAAAACTCTTAAAACTTTATTAAAATGTCCAAAAGTCATTTTTGAACCTGAGTACAGTCCCAAAAATCGAAATTTGCAGAGAGGTCCTTTAACTTTCATTTTCTTGCAATTTAATCCACCAACTTTCTATTTTTACCTTTTTAAGTCCAAAATTGAAATTTAATCAATTATGCTCGAATTTTCCAGGTTATAAGTCATCCAAAACATGGATTTCAAAGATCATACACATGCATATCCAATACATACAAGAATTCATCAAATAAAACATTAAATTGTACATGCATGCACCTAAAATTCAATAAATAGTAATTTTGAGCAACTCTTGAGAATTTTCATGATTTGATAGATAAAAACCCTTGACTTATCGGATGAGCTCATGATCAAAATTTCTACATGCATTTTAATAAAAACACCTAATAGTAGGAAAGTATTTTTCCACCCACCTTAAAATTGGAAAATTGTGAAATAAAAGGATAAATTTCACAATTTTTGGATGAGGTCACTTAGGTCAGCCCCTAAGTCAAGAAATATCAAAAATTTGGAGTTAGAAAAATGAGAGAAAAATTAAGGAAAAAAAAAGAAGGAGATAAGAAAATGAGAAAGACTACACTTTACCTTGTGTAGTAGGTGATTGGAGACTAGTTGAAACTTTAAATTTGGAATTTTTGGTTCAACTCCAAAATCACCTAAGGTCAGCCCCTATTTCTCAAAAATGAAAAAAGGGTGTTAAAATTTGAAAAAAATAGAAAGAAGAGGAAAGAAGGGTTCTAGTGTCCAATTCTTACCTTGTAGTCCAAATTTCTCTACTAGTTCTTCTTCAAGTCTTGAAGTCCTCTTCAAGATGATGTCAAGCTCTAATCTTCAAATGGTCTTCTAAATGTACCTCCAAAACCAAAATTATCTTAAGTCAAGAAGTGAAAAGAGGTAGGTAGATGATATCAAGATGAATTGGAGAACAACATTTCTTACCTTGTGAAGGGGGGTAGCTCTAATTTTTTTTTTTTTGCTATAAGGAGGAAAAATCTTGAAATTTTTTCTAAGTGTTGAAGAAGAAGGTAAGAAGAAAGAGTAGAGAGAAGTAGGAAGTTTAGAGAGAAGTAGGAGAATTAACTTTGAGAGATGAAGGTGTTGGATGAAAAATAAACAAATTTGTTCATTTTCCTTCATGTGGCCGTCCACATGCTTGAGAGGGTGGAGAAAAATTTTGATTAATTTGTGTCTTGCATTTTGCCTCTTGCATGGGAGGCAATTTGAAGGTCAAAGGTATGGGCATGAGATGGTTTGAATGGAATGTTGGAAGACTTCCAACATGTTGGCAAAATTAATAATAAAGAATTGATGTATGAGATGATGTGTATAATGTTTGAATTAATGGTATAATTATACACAAGATGACTAATATAAGGTGTAAGTGTACAAGAGTTGGATGATATTTCTACTCCAAATCATCACCATGGTTGTCCATACTAAGGGCATTATGGTAATTCCATATATTTTTTTGTCCCAAATTTGATGATAATAGATGAAATATATCAATATCCAAAATAATTAGTAATTTCCTTGATCACTTATAAGTCTCATGATCACTTAATCTAAATCAAAATCTTAATTCTATAAAGTAAAAGTTTCTAAAATAAATAGTCTCTTAAAATTCTAAGGTGACTAATAAATACAAAAGTAGTAATGATGATCAATCAAGTGATCATAAATGATAAATAGAATTAATGATGATCATGATCACAAGTAATAAATGAAATGAAATAAAATACAAAATATATATTATTAATATTTACCCGTCAAAGTGACGTGCGGTAAAACATCGATGAAATACATAGACGACAATAAGAGTCAATTATATGTTCGGAAAAATCGGGGCTTCCCACATATATATATATATATATATTTTAAATAAGGAGATGGGTGTATTAAGAATAGGGAGTGTATAGATAGGTTTTGGGGATGTTAATAGCGGCTCCTTAAACTAAATTAAAATAGGATGACAAGTCATTTAAATTAACACGGTCAACTCCAACAATGCATATGAAATAGTTTTTCCTTTATTAGATTTTTAACAAATATTAGAGAGAGAGAGAGAGAGAGAGAGAGAGAGAGAGAGAGAGAGAGAGAGAGAGAGAGAGAGAAATTGATAGTTTTGTCTATAATTTTAGATGAGAGTCACCAAGTAACTCACCAAAGAATACAAGGAGGAGGGTATGAATATAATTTTTTAGTCAAAATGGCTAAATGATATTTTTTTAAACATGGGTAGTTTGCAATTTCGAAACATAAATGGTCAATCGGCATATTTATACTAGTTTTGCCATTTCCCCAATCCCCCTCTCTTCGTGATACTATTTATGTAATTAACGTGTTTCTCATGGATACATAATATTACATTGACCAATATATGTTGAGATAATCTAACTTTAAGTTGTATGAATAAACGTAATGCATTAGGGCAAAATTGCAAAATTAGTCCTATAACTAAAAGGAAGTTGCGAAAAGGTCTGTAAAATACTCGAATTGCAAAATAGTCCTATAACTATGTACAATTTTACAAAATAGTTACGCATATTGCATAGTTTGCATAATAGTCCTGTAACTTATACTTGAATCTCAATTTTAGTCCTAATTTCAGTGGCAATTTTGAAATTTCACAGGATTTCGATCACGTGAGCCGCACATGTGACTCCCAATTTCTGGTAAATTAGGACCAAAATTGATATTCAAGTACCAGTTACAGGACTATTTTGTAAACCATGCATTTTGTTGGACTATTTTGCAAACCCATACATAGTTACAGGACTATTTTGTCATTTGAGAATTTTAAAGGACCTTTTTTTGCATCGCCTTTTAATTACGGGACTAATTTTGTAATTTTCCCATGCATTCCGCTAGTAGACCGGAGTTCTCTAACACAATTTATGTCGGAAATCGTATTTTATTCCTTTTAACTTAAAAAAAATAACCATGAGAAGTCTAGTTTATTTGAACTTAATAAACATTATGTATCCGTCACCACTTTCAACCTCAATTTACAAACAAAACCAAAATCACATATAGTTTTTGATGATACGCTTGTAAGTTGGTATATTAAAATCAAAATAACAAAACCAAATAATGAGCATTGTCAAGACATGGTGATTGTTAGTATTGGAGACTCAGAACAATTCTATTAATTGTATGAGAAGAGGTAATTATACGCATTAATTACAAGAACCTACACCACATGCGTCGATTTCATAAATTTTCTTACTATGATCGACTTTGTATCTTTGGCACTTTAAGAAAAACAATTATGTGAAGATCTTGAAAAATTTATGTAAAGATTTTGCCAAATTTAATACTCGTCTATTTCCTCTCCTCGTCTTATAAGGTGTTTATAAACCTTCGTGTTTATCGACTATTTATCGATCCTTGCTCGTTTATACTCTGTTTACATTGAAAATGAACAATCATAAGGAGAAAAACATCATGGATTTCAATCGGTCAATGCGAGTTCTCATCTACATCAAGACCACCTCTACAATCGCATGATTTTATGTCGATCCGAACCTCTATATTACAAACTAACGACCAGGTAATTATTTAAACTATTTGATGTTTATTGTAGATTGGAAATTTATATTAACACAACCCTTCAATAAATGGTAACATTTTTATGCCGATGCCACAATTATATATGTTGGCCGTTGATTTCCATTGATAAATGAAAACTTAATTGGAAAAATGGAAAGACAAAAAACCCATCTTATGTTTTCAGTATTTCTCTTATATCATAAGTTACAAAATACATGGCAGATCGAAGAGGTCAGAAATTCATGTTTAATGAATCAATTGAAGAAAAACACGGAGGGCTTCTGGAAAGAACGATTAACTGAAGTATGCGAGGCTCCAAGTGGTATATATATTTCTGATTCCTATATGATGTTTTGCAAGTTTCTTTATTGAATCGATTTTCTTATTTAAAACCTGTAATAAACGACATTGTTCTTAGTTTCTGCTTAATTTTCATTTTTGTCTTTATGTCTATACGTAATTGCGAGCCAACATTTGCTAACAAGTAGAATCATTGACATTGTTCTTAGTTTTCATATGATTTTGTATTCTTGCCCTTGTGAACCAACAATTTTGCTCACACACTCTGTTTGTTAAAATCCTATGTTTTGTTAGTATAGATAATCAACACATCAAGATTTGCATGACCTATGTGTTTTAAGGCTTAAATTTAATTTCACTTTGTTCTTATAACTTAATTTTGAAGTCGATATAAACTTTGTTATACTTTTCAGAGATATTAAAAAAATTATATATGTAGATTTTTTATTTAAATGGTTTCCTATTTGGTAATATTGTATGAGGAAAAAGATTACTTTTAGATAATTCATAAAAAAAGACAACGTAGCTTTATAACAAAAAGTGAAAGTCTTGTTTCTAAATATCTATTCATTTTCATTTGCTTGATTAAGAAAAAATAATGATGCTTTATTTTATGATTGGACAAAAATTGAGAGTTTGTCGTAACACATATTGTTACCATTATTTATACTCGATACTAATTAATTCGGTCTTGACATGCACTGTTTTGTAGATGTTCGTGGTCCACACACGCTTCCACTAGCACGCATAAAAAAGTAATGAAATCGGATGACCAAGTTAAGGTATTTTTATATATGATGCATTTTTATATCTATATAAATATTATGTAGTTGATTCACAACCGAGAAGATGTATATTACTCTAAACTTTTCTATGTAATGTTTGAATTTTCAAATTAAACATGAAAAATACATTATCTTTGTCATGCCCCAAACGGGACGCGACGAAAGATCCACAACTTAAATACAATAACCAAACAGTCCGGACAAATATCAACGAGAACCCAATGAAAACGAGTCTAAATAGCAGCGGAAATAAATAACAAATACGAATACAACTTACGTCTGCAATCCATAACCATATTACATCCCGAAAATCAACCAAACATAACAACTTAGGGTCAAAGGGTCCTACGCCCTTTAGTTACAAGTCGGAATAGAAAGAAATACAATAGTCCAACAACAACAATGAAGATAAGAGTCCAATCAACAACAAGAAGGAGTAACAAATCCAACAAGCGGAGTATGAGGTCTCAATCCAAAGTGCGGTTCCGCATCTTCCACGAAATCCTCATCTAAGGTTGGAAAATAGGTGGGGATGAGACAGAAATCTCAGTGGATGGGGTGATCGTGTGCAAGTGTGGCGCAATATATATAGTTAATGCGAGAAAACAGTTATATGAAAACGCGTGAGTATGATGCATGGAATCTCACACAGTTCGCAAGCGTCGTGATAAAATATTTAAATAATATACTTATATAGTTCAAGAAAATAGTTCATGGTCACACAGGCACTATGTGATTCATTCAAGATAGGTAGGATTGCGTACGGAAGTGTAACGCCAATCCCAATGCAAGGCAAATAATGGTTGTGTACGGATTTGTAGCTCCAACCAATGCAAAACAGTAAAAGCGATTGCGTATGAAAATGTAACGCCAACCAAAACGGGTCCGATAACTCCGGAATCGTGTGGATCGACAACGATTCCTTCGTTCTTCCTTGTAACTCCCGGTCAAGTATGGTCCAAGACCGACACCTTATCGCTCCGTAGGCAAAGACAAAAGCCACGAGTGGAGCTTGCAAGGCTCGGATCTGTCATAATCATGATTATACCTCGGGTACTACGACCCGCTTCCCTTGGACAAACTCGTCCCTCGGTTGCGGGATTAGGACGATGGGTAGGAAGAGTGGAATATCAGCCGAGCTGCCCGGTTCCATCCCCCGACGTATCCATTCTCCTCCGTGAGCTTGACACACTAAGTTGACTCAGCGGGAAAGTAGTTACAAGTACGGGTAGTCAACAGGTGCAATAGTATTATTGATTCGGGGAAGCGATTTTAGAAAAATTTTGAAAAGCGCGAGTGGCAATTATGGCGTTGGTGGAGTATTTGGATGAAGATGATTATCGGAAGGATAAGCAACCTTCGATATCTTGAAAGATTAGGTGGAACATAAGTCCCGTCATAGATTCAAAATCGCAAGGCGGGAAGTCGCTCCGAGATCGGGTATTAATCGGTCAAATTGATCCGATAAGTCAAGGGTTTTTGGAAAAGTAAAATATTTTAATTAAATCTCAATTTCAGAGGGTCCAGGGCTATTTTAGTAAAAGAGGAAATAATTTGAGTTAGGTCCTTTATAAAAGAGAAATTGTAATTTAGCCCGGTTTTGTAAAAACCAACACTTTGTTGGGGTTAAAATTGAATAAATAAATATCCCGACCTTGAAAAATTAAGAGGTCAGTTTCTAAATTCTCCAAATTTTCCAGAGATTCAGGTTTTTAAAGTTTTGAGGTCGAGTTTTTATAAAATTCTCACATTGGCCCCAAATTTGCAAAAATTGCCAATTCGGACCTTAAGTTTTAAAAATTGAACTCACAAACCGGAAGGGCTTTTAATGTGATTCCAGTTGAAAAATGTCACTAAGGTTAGTAGGATATTGGGACAAAAGCAGTTTTTAAATGAAATATGTGTAGGTCCTTTAACTTTTGAAAATATCATTTTTGTCCCATTTTGAAATAATTGCCTTTAAGGCTTTTAGGGGTCCAATTGTTTTGAAATTTGAACCTTGGGTCCAAAATATAATTAAGTTATACTTAAGTTAGTATTTCCAAGTGCATGGGCTGCATAAGTCCTGGAAATTTCATTTGGGTCATCAAGTTTAGTATTTTACACATTAGTCCCTCAATTTTAGTAAAATTACTTTCCAAGCCGTAACCACTTGGATTTTGGAATACTTTTAAAATATGTCATTTCCAGTACCTTAAGAGTAAAAATTTCAAATTTTAAAGTTAAGGTCTGGTACAGTTTTAAAATTTGCAAAGTAGCCCTTAAACTTTCAAACTTTTACAATCTAGTCATTGGGCTTTTAAAGGTTGATTTTATTTATCTTAAAACTCTTAAAACTTTATTAAAATGTCCAAAAGTCATTTTTGAACCTGATTACAGTCCGAAAATTCGAAATTTGCAGAGGGGTCCTTTAACTTTTATTTTCTTGCAATTTAGTCCACCAACTTTTCATTTTTGCATTTTTAAGTCCAAAATTGAAATTTAATCAATTATGCTCGACTTGTCCAAGTTATAAGTCATCCAAAACATATATTTTAAAGATCATACACATGCATGTCCAATACATACAAGAATTCATCAAATAAAACATTAAATTGCCCATGCATGCACCTAAAATTCAATAAATAGTAATTTTGAGAAACTCTTGAGAATATTCATGACTTGATACATAAAATTGACATGCAATACATAGATAATATATCTCAAGGGCTCATGATCAAAATTCTACATGCATTTTAATAAAAACACCTAGAAGTTGGAAAGTATTTTTCCACCCACCTTAAATTGGAAAATTGTGAAATAAAAGGATAAATTTCACAACTTTGAGGAGGTCACTTAGGTCAGCCCCTAAGTCAAGAAATATCAAAAATTTGGAGTTAGAAAAATGAGAGAAAAATTAAATAGAAAAAGAAGGAGATAAGAAAATTGGAAAGACTACACTTTACCTTGTGTAGTAGGTGATTTGAAACTAGTTGAAGCTTCAAATTTGGAAATTTTGGTTCAACTCCAAATCACCTAAGGTCAGCCCCTATTTCTCAAAAATGAAAAACGGGTGTTAGAATTTGAAAAAAATAGAAGGAAGAGGAAAGAAGGGTTCTAGTGTCTAATTCTTACCTTGTAGTCCAATTTTCTCTACTAGTTCTTCTTCAAGTCTTCAAGTTTCACCACCATGCATGCATGTCTCCAAGTGGTCTTCTAAGTACCTCAAAATCCAAAATATAACCTTAAGTTAAAAGAAGAAGGTGATGAATAGTAAGAATTTAAGTTGAATTGAGGAGTGAAATTTCTTACCTTAAGAAAGGGGTGTTCGAATTTTTTGAGGTTAAGTGGTAAGATTGTTTGTTTTGGTCTAGATGTTTGAAGAAAGAAGGTATGTTTGATGTTAGGAGGAAGATGTTCTTGGAGTTTTGAAGATGGGTTTGAAGATGTGAAGGACTTGTGTTTGAATATTTGAAGATATGAAGAACTTAAGTTGAAGATTTGAAGATGTGAAGAGTTGGTGTTTGAAGGTTTGAAGATATGAATGAATTTTTGTTTGAAGATGTGAAGGATTTTTAGAGAGAGATTAGAGAGAAGGAGGAGAAAAGGTTTGAGAATTAAAATGTGTTGGATGAAAAATGAATTTTTGTGTAAAATTTGCCATTATGGCCGTCCACCATGGGGGGGAGAGAGAGGAATTTTTGTTCAATTTTGTGTTTTGTAAATTGTCTCTTGCATGGGGGGAAAAGGGTGGTCAAAGGTATGGGCAATGTATGGAATGAGAAGGAATGTTGGAAGACTTCCAACATGTTGACAAAATTAATAATAAAGAATTAATGTAAGAGATGATGTGTATAATGTTTGAATTAATGGTATAATTATACACAAGATGACTAATATAAGGTGTGGGTGTACAAGAGTTGGATGATATTTTTACTCCAAAAATGTCATCATGGTCGTCCATACTAGGGGCTTTATGGTAATTCCATATATTTTTTTTTGTCCCAAATTTGATGATAATAGATGAAATATATCAATCTCCAAAATAATTAGTGATTTCTTGATCACTTATAAGTCTCATGATAACTTAATCTAAATCAAAATCTTAATTCTATAAGGTAAAAGTCTCTAAAATAAATAGTCTCTTAAAATTCTAAGGTGACTAATAAATACAAAAATAGTAATAATGATCAATCAAGTGATCACAAATGCAAAAATAGAATTAATAAAGATCATGATCACAAGTAATTAAATAAAATGAAATAAAGTACAAAATGTATATTTTATTAATAATTACCCGTCAAAATAACGCGGTAAAATAGTCGATCAAATGTATAAACAACAATAAGGATCAATTATAAGCTCGGAAAAATTGGGGCTTCACAATCCTTTTACAAATCCTTGTTTATGTGAATCTTTATCATCAAAATAATAAAAAAATTATTACCATATGTAATGTTTGAGTTTCAAGCACATCCCATTTTCTTAGGGTGCATTTGGATTGGGGATTTTGTGAAGCCCTCGATTTTTATTCGAACATGTACTTATATCACGATCGTCTTTGTACTATTCGACAATTCTACCAAGCGTCGCTTTGACGGGTAAATATTAATGATAACTATATTTCGTCTTTAAATTTCCTTATTTACTTCTTGTGATCATAATCATTTATTAATTTTATTTCGCATTTATGATCACTTGATTGATCATCATTAGTGTTATTTGCAGTATCTCATTAGTCACCTTAGAATTTTTGGAGACTATTTATTTTAGAGATTTATACCTTGTAGAATTAAGAATTCGATTTAGATTAAGTGATCATGAGACTTATAAGTGATCAAGGAAATCACTAATTATTTTGGAGATTGATATTATTCACCTATTATCATCAATTTTGGGACATAAAAATAAAATATGGAATTACCACAAATACCCCTTAAGGGACGGCCATGGTGGGAAATTTTGGTGTAGAAATATCTCCCAACTCTTGTACATGTACACCTTATGTATTCATCTTGTGTATTATTACACCATTAATTCAAATCTTATACACAATATCTTATACACCAATTTTTTATTATAAAATCATCCAACATGTTGGAGGCTTCCCAACACCCCATGCCAACATTCCTCTCTATCCTTGCAATTCCAACCTCCCATGCAAGACTACACCTTGACCAAAGTCCTTGTCCCTCATGCTTACTACAATTTACAAGACTTGGAACAAAAAACAAAAATCTCTCTCCCTCATACTCTCAAAAAAATCGGCCATTAGGCCATAATACACTAGAAATTTCATTTTGTACCCAACACCTTCATCTCTCAAACCTTTCATCCTCCTTCTCACCAAGAAATCCTCCTACATCTCTCTCTACAATTTTCTCCTCTTCTCTTAAACACTTAGTAAAAATTCAAGAACTTTTCTTCTACTCCATCACAAAAAATTCGAACACCTCACTACACAAGGTAAGAAATTTTGTTCCTCTTCTTGTCTTGATATCATCTAGCTATCTCCTCTCACTTACTAATGTAAGTTTGGATTTTTATTTTTGAGGTTTACATAGAAGACTTGGAAGATACTAAGAGCCTTACCATCACCTTGAAGGAGACTTCTACTTGAAGAAATTTGAAGGATTTTGGACTATAAGGTAAGAAATGGGATTTTGGTACCTTCTTCTTCTTCCCTATTAATTTCGAATTTTAACACCAAAATCATCATTTTGAGGTGATTAGGGGCTGACCTTGGAGCTTTGTTTAAGTGGTGATCAAGTTCTTAAGAGACCATCAATTTTTGACTACAACTTTCAACTACACAAGGTAAGTGTGGTACCTTTGGCCTATTCCTTCTCTTTTTCCCTCCTTGGTTCAAATCTTCATTTTTCTAACTCAAAACTCCTTGTATTATTGGACTTAGGGGCTGCCTTAAGTGAGGATTAAAATCCTCAAGGTCTTGTGACACCATTTTTCACCAATCAACCGAACAAACAAGGTGGGTGGAAAAATCCTTTCAACTTCTAGGTGTTTTAATTCATAAAAATGCATGTAGTATTTTGTTATTGAGCATTTGAGATATATATTATTTAATGCATGCTATCTTCTTATATCAAGTTGGAAAAATTTCTCAAGTGTTGCTCAAAATGCGATTTATTGAAATTTAGGACATACATGTACACTTTATTGTCATATTTGATAAATCCTTGTATGAGATGGATATGTATGTTTATGACTCTTGAAATCTATGTTTTGTATGGCCTATAACCTGGACAAGTCGAGCATAATTGATTAAATTTCGATTTTTGGACTTAAAATGCAAAAAATGGAAAGTTGGTGGACTTAAGTGCAAGAAAATAAAAGTTAAGGGACCTCTCTGTAAATTTCGATTTTTGGGACTGTACTCAGGTTCAAAAATGTTGTTTTGACATTTTAATAAAGTTTTAAGAGTTTTTAGATAAATAAAATCAACCCTTAAAAGCCCAAGGACTAGATTGTAAAATTTGAGAAGTTTAAGGGCTATTTTGCAAATTTCGAAACTGTACCAGACCCTAAATTTAAAATTTGAAATTTTAACTCTTAAGGGACTGGAAATAACATATTTTAAGTGTATTCCAAAAATCCAAGTGTTTAGAGCTTGGAAAGTAATTTTATAAAACTTGAGGGACCAAATTGTAAAAGATTAAACTTGAGGACCCAAACGAAATTTCCAGGACTTATACAGCCCATGTACCTGGAAATACTACTTTACCTATAACATAATTATATTTTGGACCCAAGGTTCAAATTTCATAACAATTGGACCCCTAAAAGCCTTAAAGGCAATTATTTCAAAATGGGACAAAAATGAGATTTTCAAAAGTTGAGGGACCTATACTTATGACGTTTTAAAACTGCTTTTGTCCCAACATCCCACTAACCTTAGTGACATTTTCCAACTGGAATCACATTAGAAGCCCTTCCGGTTTGTGAGTTCCGATTATTTTAAACTTAGGGCCGAAATGACAATTTTAACAATTTTGGGGCCAATGTGAGAATTTTATAAAAACTCGACCTCAAAACTTTAAAAACCTGAATCTATGAACAATTTAGAGAATTTAGGAACTGACCTCATAATTTTTCAAGGTCGGGACATTTATTTATTTAACTTTTAACCCCAAAAGTATTGGTTTTGACAAAACGGGGCTAATTGTAAATTTTATTTTTTATAAGGACCTAACTCAAATTATTTTTAATTTTCTAAAACAGCCCTGGACCCTTTGACTTCAATTCTTAAGTAAAATTTTATAATTTCTCAAAAACCACTTGACTTATCGGACCGCCTTGACCGATTAAAACCCGATCGCGGGCGACTTCCTCGTCTCGTGATTTCGAATCTATAACGGGACTTATGTTCCTCCTAATACTTAAGATATTGAAGACTACTTATCCTCCCGATAATTATCTTCATCCCGATAACTCCACCAACGCCATAACTATCTTGTGCAAATTTTTGAGAACTTTCCTAAAACGCTTCCCTGAATCAATAATACTCGACTGCCTGGTTGACTACCTGAACGTGTATTTACTTTCCTGTCTGAGTCAACTTGGTGTGTCGAGCTCACAGTCGGAATGGATACGTCGGGGATGGAACCCGGCAGCTCGGCTGCTATTCCACTCTCTGGCCCCATCGCCCTAATCCCGCAAGGCGAGGGACGGAGTTTGTCCAAGGAAGGGGGTCGTAGTACTTGAGGTATAATCATGATTATGACAAACCGAGCCTTGCTAGCTCCACTGTGGATTTTGTCTTTGCCTATGGAGCGATAAGGTGACGGGTCTTGGACCATCTTGCTCGGGAGTTACAAGGAAGAACGAAGGAATCATTGTCGATCCACACGATTCGGAGTTAATCGGACCCGTTTGGTTGGCGCTACAAATCCGCACGCAACCGCTACTTGTATTGCATAGGTTGGCGCTACAAACCGACACGCAACCGCTACTTGTCTTGCATAGGATTGGCGTTACAAATCCGCACGCAATCCTCCTGTTTGCTTGGACCATAGTGCCTCGCTTGACCATGAACTGTTTTCTTAATCGTATAAGTATATTAATTAAATATATTTATCACGACGCTTGTGGATCGTGTGTGAAATCATGCATCATCTCTCATGCGTTTTCATACAACTAAATTTCTCGCATTAACTATTTATATCGCCACACTTACACACGATCACCCCATCCACCGAGATTTTTGTCTCATTCCCTCCTGTTTTCTAACCTTTAGATGAAGAGTTCGTCAAGACATCGAACCTACCGCAGATTGAATCTCTATCGGCGATGTGGAGCGATATTTCCTTTTACTTTTTTTTTGTGTTGTTGTTGGACTCCTTCATTTTATTTCTGTTTTGACTGTAAGTTAATTAAGATTATCTTTTGGGTTGTATTCGGATCTTGCCGCTGGACCTTAAGATGTAATTTGTACTCGTGGTTGTTATAATTCATTTGCATTAGACTCTATTTCACTTGGTGTTTGGTATCTTTGGTTTAGTTTGTTGATTTAATTGTTTAAGTGATTGATCGTTGTTGCGTCACGTTTGGGGCGTGATGATTTGGGAGGATTTGGAATGAGGGATTTCAAATTCTTGCCTAAATCAACACCCTTGTTTGGCATATAAATCCAAATCAATGGATTTCAAATCCATCTTTAAGTTTTAGTTCATTTTGAAAGGATTTTAAATTCCTCCCAAAACCAAGTATTGAAATCCATTCGTTTTTTTTTTTTCTTTATGCACGTTTTGACATTGCACACGCTTATACACATTTCACATGCACACACATACACTTACACATATTTACACACACACTATACATATTTACACACATTGCGCACATCGCACACACTTACACACAAATATTTACATACTTTGGATACACACCGCACACATCGCACACATTTACATACACATTTATTAAATGCCATTAAGTTGAATAAAGCTTTTAAATTATTGTATCAAAAAAATACGATGCACTTGAAATTCCTACACAAATCCATATCATCCAAACAATATATGGATTCCAAATTCATAGGTATTTGAAATTCATTCATTTTTAAATACATTGGATTTGAAGTCCCCATCCAATGGACCCTTATTTTTTTCTTGTTAATGTAAGTGATATTTCAGCGCAAAATATAACTCTTGATTGACATTTGGTATTTCTTGGAAAATGTGAATTTTGTGAAAATGGTTAAATGATTAGTTAGTATCATATAGAACATATAATTTTACTCTTCCGTGGAGTATGCTTGCAAATTCATAATAGTACTTTGGGTTCTTGAAATTTCTTGAGAAAAAAAAATATGAATGCAAAAGTTTAAACATTAAACACAAAGTCATATCCTATAAAGTTGGGAAAATATTTCTTTACTATTTTCTTCATTATATCCAAAGATCAAGAAATAGCCTAAAGAACTAATATTTCAGGATAATCAAAACTTAAACACAAATACCAAATCCATGAGAACTATGTAGTTAATGCAAAGAATTCTAATATTGAAAATAATTATTCAACAATCACATATACAACTTTCTCAACGCTTGTTTTATCAAGGTTTTTTAAAGGTTTTTGGTCAACCTAATGTAATTTATATTAAATGCTTTACCTTCCAACCTATTTATTGACAATATCATATGTTTTATCTTAATTTCTCCATTTACTTTTTGGCATGCTCAGTAAATGCACCTATTACTCTACACGAGATTCTCTATTCCATTTCCTATTCTATCTTGTATTTCCACCGTATTGAAAAGTTACCACGTGTACAAAATGATGTCATAATTGTACATGTGACATTTATCTAGTGTAATGAAATACCAAATGAAATATGCATTAATAGAATACGAGATCCTGGTTGTTATTACTCAAAGGTACATACTTCTTTAACCATAGAAAATCTTTTTCAACAAAAATTTTCAATGTACACACTTTTTCTCTCATTGAAAATATTGACTTCTTGGATCCATTACATCAACGAATTACAATAAATATACAATTCTATAAATTAAATTTCATAAACAAATATCTCATTTTGGGATTCATTTACTTATTGTTGGTTGCAAATTTTTATATGTACACGCTTGAGATGATTAGTTGATACACCGGTGGTGTTTGCTAAAGCTTGTGAGATGTTCATTATGGAATTATCCTTTGCGTGCATGGATGCACACTCGAGAAAATAATCGTAGAACCCCGCAACGCAATGATGTTGTCGTTGCAATCGGGGATGAAGACCTATTAGGCTTCCTCAAAGACATTGTCCCCATGGAAACGTGTCGTAATTATCTTCCCCCTCCTTATTCTTTTACAATATTGTTAATTATATGTCATTTCCACTTTAGAGCGAGCGAGTTTCTATTTTAATTTTATGTTGCATTTCGTATCGTATATCAAAGATACACGCTAAATACATAATTCATGAAAAATGCGTGTGTATTATAGGAATATCTACATTGTTGTAATACAAAATGCATTATAAATCAAAATATGAGATATTTTCCTATTGCAAATTTCTTATCCTACCTACTTACTGTTATTACTCCTTTTAAATTCTTGATAATGATTTTGTGCCTATTTAACTGCTAATTACATGAACTTTAGGAGGATCCACCTTCACTAGATAACCATCTTGGAGTGTATGTTCCTGTTCAAGTACGAGGAACCTCTGCATATCCATACTATCCGGTGATGAATATGCAAAGCTCAAATCAAGCTGTGAGTATATATAAATTAACATAAATTAAATGAGATTTTTCAACAATAAACTTCTCCATTTTTAATTAAGTTCTGATTAATTATCATATCCGATACTTGCAATGATATTAGGAGGTAGCACCAGAAGGTCCTCTGGCAGCAACTAATCATCGCTCAGCATTTTAAATGAATTTTCTCTATGACATGAATAATGTTAGTCAAATAAACCTTATAAAGAATTGAGTAAAAACACTTTGCCATGACAATTTTCGTATTTTGGGAGCTAAATATTGTTTTTGTTATACTTTGTCACCCGAACTACACAGGTTTTGCACGTTCCATTTGGAGTACCTCGATTGTGAATTTGTTTCCGTGATTTTGCCACATGCATGACAAAATTAATGTTAGTGCACTTTTTAGTCAATTCCATATTGTTTATGTGGACAAAATAATACTATAACTTTTCAAACTTTAGGTTCAATAGTTGGAATAAAGTATATAAACAACATGAAACTGACCAAAAAATACACAAACAAGAGGTGTGTCATGCACGTGACAAAATTCGGATTTTTTTTTTTACAATCGAGGTGTTCTAGATGTCAAATGGCAATAACTTGTATCGTTCGGATGAAGAAGTGTTAGAAAAAAATACCTCTCAAAATACCTAAAACTTCATAGTTTGTTTGGCAAAATATTTTTCTCCTAAATAATTACATATGTAGTATGCTTTGTTATTGTTTTGGTCTTATTAACTAATTGAAATATACTTGAATATATGCCATTTATTTTTCCTATGGAATGATTTGTGTTGTTTCTTATTCTTCTTTTCGATAGGCTTTTTCACGGAAGATCAAGAAATGCAACAGATTCTCCACCACCATCAACACCGCTAATGGAGTCAATCCTTACATTAGTTTTAAGGTTTGTTAAATCATGTCATATAGCTTATGTACTTTAATATACATGTCCACCATTCTTCATTCAACATTATCCAAAGAGGAGTAAACAATGGGATTAAGAAATATAATTCTCCATCTCCACACAAAAATTCTAGTTCAACTTTAATATGCACTAAAAAAGTACAATTTTTGCACCAAATTTAATAATTCATCTACAACTCATCTATTTAACATTTGCACTAAAATAAATATTTTTCTTATTCAATCTACAAAAATCTAACTTGTTTCATCAAATATTTATTATCATATATAATTAATTATGAAATATATTATATTATTATAATATTTTGTGAGTTGATAAATGTATTGTATTCTCATTTTTACCAAAACATATTTTAATTGTCTTGTGTCTAAAATTTAAAACGTACAAGTTAAGACTAATTTTAGTAATATAATAAATAATTTTAATAAAAATACAAAAATTAAGCTTAACAATTTTTTCATATAAACACATAATAAATATATTAAATTTATGAAAATATACAATTAGAACAAAAATTAAAAGTTTGTTTCGTTTTTAAAATCTTATAAATCTATTAAAACGATAAAAAGGGAAAAATAGTGCATGAACAATGTTGCATCCGAATTGGCGTAACATTGTAGAATCTCCTAAGTAGAAAAGGGGATCGAGATAGAGCTCCCGCTATGGACGCTCTTAGGATTTTGAAAATGTTTTATAGCTTATTACGCCTTGTATGTTTTGTATGTATTTATATGTGTTGTGGGCGTATACAACATAAAATTATGTGATTGTAAATCTTTGCAGGATTTTTGTTGTGAAAGTATAGATGGGATGGTGGTAAAGAGTCGAGGAAAAGAGTTAGGAGCTTATTCTATTTGTCTTCCTCTACCAGCTAAATGATAATAAACTTTGCTTCCTTTAATTTATTGGTGGGATAAACATCCCGGCAGATTTATATTTTTTTTCGGAACAAGCACTTTTGTGCTTCTCTTATTGCTCTGTTTTGTGCTATTTGGTTTATGTTCTCAAGAACTATCCTACATTAATTACTGCAATCAAACCTTGTTATATATAAAGTAGTCTAATTTTGTGTTTGAGATTTGAGATTGAATACCTAGGGTCAATACCCAGTTTGGCTTTGTTGATTGGCCTGGTTGAATGAGCCTTTTGGATCAACTATGATATCATTGTTTATTGATTATATAAAGTTATATAATTTTGTGTATGAGATTTGAGATGGAATTACGATCATTTAAGATTATTATCTAGTTATTTATTTGGAGTTAATGATTACATTGGATAATGATGCAACAATGGATTTTATTATCGCCACTTTCGTAATATTTTCATGGACCAGGGCCATACATATTTATTTGCTAGAGATTTTAGGGCACACATGATATTTCAACGAATGGGATAAATTGAATATCACTCCCTCACTCATGATAAACTATCAATTGGAAGTGGGAAAATGTAATAGGCTAGTTTAGTTATACTGGGCCAAATTAAGAATTCTAAAACAATAGTAGATTATGATAATAGCCTTTTCCAGGTTTTTCCAAAAGGCAAACACACCCTAATTCGATTCGTTGGATTAACATTGAGTCTGGTCAAACCCTTTAATTTCCATAAAACCCACAAGTCGAACCACAACATAAACTAGTACAAGAAAAAGACAAATTTCAATATAAATAATTCCAACGGATTAACAAAATCATTGGAATTTTAATATTCTAACCGAAATTCTGACACCTCGATAAACCATAATAATATTAGATCAAATATTTTTTAAAAAAATCATCATAAATATGCGATTATCATTTCACTAAGAAAATATTAGATCAAATATTTTCATCTCAATTTCTTCTTACATTCATTCGAATTTAAAACATTACGTTTTTCTAAAATAATTTTTCATCATTATTCTATTTCAAAATAATTAGGAATGAAATACAAGGATAAGAGTGATTGATTGGCATTTTTTGTTTGTTTTCATTTTTGTACTCACCGAAATATTATTTAACTAAAGTATATCAAAAAATAAAACAAGGTTTCAACAATATTGTTAATACACATACTAATATATATTAATTGTCTCAATAAACTGATGTTTAGAAAATAAAGTAAGATTTTGATATGATATTAAACTCTTAAGTAAAATTTGATAAAGAAAATATACACTTATTAGGAAACAAATATTCAAATTTATTAATTATAAAAAAAAATATTAATTAGTTTTTTTCCTTTTATTTTCTCTTTAGATTGCATTTCATAGTTTATGCAAATGTTTAGAAAATTTTGAATGATTTAATTTTTCTAAAGAAAACAAAAAATAGAAGTTTCAAGCTAAAATTAAATTAGAAACCAGAAACATTTTTTTACATTGGATTTTCTAGCACTCCGTCATTATCGGACCACTGATTTTTTCTAGAAACATAAGCCCCTTTTTCTATTTGATACGCTTGTTCGCTCGTCGCGCCGCCACCCACGGCCACCCCGTCTTGTTTCTTCTTCCTCTTATTTTTGTTTTCTTTTATATTCTCGAGGCATTTTAATAATTTTAGTATGAAAGAATCCATTTCTCTGTCTTTTGGTTCTAATTGTCTCTTGGAAATCACTAAACTCAATAAACACCTTTTCATTTAGCCTTGTTTATGTCATTTTTGCCCATAAAACTAATAAAACACAGGGGTGTGTTAACATCTCTTGGTAATCACCTTAACTCATCCAAATACCTTTACGTTTGTCCTTGTTTATGAATGACATATTTGCCTATAAAATTAATAAAATACGGGGGTATTTTAGGCTAACCAAATTTGATAGAATTATTCATGCTTTTAGAGTAGTATAGATATAGATATAGATATAGATATAGAAAGATTTTTCTATTCAATATATTTGACTAATGATTTTGCACATGAGCTTTTTTGCCATTTCCCCAACATGGGACTATTTATGTAATTAGCTTCTTTCTCATGGATACATAATATTATAAGGATTAGTATATATTGTGGTAACTCTAACTTTAAATTGTATGAATAAACCAAGAAGGCATCCACTAATAGACTGAATTCTCAAACACAATTTATGTTAGAAATTGTTGTTCCTTTAAAAATTTAACTTAAAAATTATATCATGAGATGTCTAGTTTCTTTGTACTTTATAAATATTATGTATCATGTCACCACTTTCTGCCTCAATCTACAGACAAAACCAATATCACATAAACGTTTTTGATTATACACTTGTAAGTTGGTATATTAAAACCAAAATAAAAAAAACAAATAATTAATGAGCATTGTCAAGACATGGTGGTTGTTAGTATTGGAGACTCTGTAACAACTCTATTAATTGTTCTGAGAAGAGGTAATTATATGCATTAAATACAATGACCTACACCAGATGTGTCGATTTCATAAATTTTCTTACTATGATCCCACCTGTATGCCGACACTATAAGAAAAAAATTATGTGAAGATAATGAAAAATTTATGTAAAGATTTTTCCAAATTTAATACTCGTCTATTTCCTCTCCTCGTCTTATAAGGTGTTTATAAACCTTCGTGTTTATAGACTATTTATCTATCCTTACTCCGTTTATACCCTGTTCACATTGAAAATGAACAATCATAAAGAGAAAAACATCATGGATTTCAATCAGTCAATGCAGTTCTCATCTACATCTAGACCAACTTTACAACTGCATGATTTTATGCCGATCGGACTCTACATTACATGATAACCATCGAGGTAATGATTTAAATTATTTTTTGTTTATTGTAGATGTGAAAGTTTTATAAGTGCAATCCTTAATGAGTGATAACCATTAGATAATCGTGAAATATTTATTAAATTTGATGTGAATTTATGCCGATGCCACGATTTTATATGTTGGCCATTGATTTCCTTTGATAAATACAAAACCTTATTCGAAAAATGGAAAAAAAGAATCATTTTATGTTTTTGCTTTTTGTTTTTTGGTATATGATAAGTTACAAATACGTGGCGGATCGAAGAGGTCGAAATTTTTGTTTTATGAATCAATTGAGACAAAACATGGAAGGCTTCCGGAAAGAACGCAATTCATCAAGTATGCGAGGCTCTAAGTGGTATATATATTTTTTTATTCCTATTTGATGTTTGGCTAGTTTCTTTTATTGAATCGGTTTTTAATATTTAAAACCCGCAACAAATGATATTGTTCTTAATTTGCCCTTAATATTTCCTTTTGTCTATATGTCTACAAGTAATTGTGAGCCAACATTTAATTTGCTCACAAGTATAATCATTGAATTTGTACTTAGTTTTCATATGATCTTGTATTCTTGCCTTGGTGACTTGTTAGCCAACAAGTTCTTACACACTCTGTTTGTTAAGATCTTATGTTTTGTTAGTATTGATAAATAACACATCGAGATTTGGTCTTTGTGCTTTAAGCCTTAAATTTAAACTCATTTTTATTCTTATAAATTAATTAAAATTATATATGGAGATTTCCTATTTAAATGGATTCCTATTTGGTAATAAAGTATAAGGAAACAATTTTTCTATTTTTAGATAATTCATAAAAACAACAAAGTGTAGCTTTATAACAAAAACTGAAAATCTTGTTTCCATCTATTCATATTCATTTGTTTGGATAAGAAAAATAATAATGTTTTATTTTATGATAGAACAAAAAGTGATATTTTGTCGTAACATATATCATTAACGTTATTTATACTTGATTCTAATTATTCGATCTTGTCACTATTTTGTAGATGTTCGTGGTTCACACATGCTTCCATTAGCACGCATAAAAAAAGTAATGACATCTGATGAACAAGTTATGGTATGTTTATATATGATGCATTTTTTATATGTATACAAATATTATGTAGTTGATTCACAACCGAGAAGATGTATATTACTCAAAACTTTTCGATGCAATATTTGAATTTTCAAATTAAACAAAATTATGTTATTATATCCAAAGGTCCGGAAATAGCCTAAAGAACTAATATACTTAAATATAATATGCAATCAATGAGAACTATGTAGCTAATCCAAAAATTCTAGTATTGAAATGATTATTAAATAATCACATATATAACTTTCTCAACGCTTGTTTTGTCAAGCTTTTTTCAAAGTTATTGATCAACCTATTGCAACTTACATTTAAATTTTTACCTTTGTTTCTCCATTTACTTTATGGCATGCTCTATACATGCACCTATTAATCCACACAAGATTCTCTATTCTATTTCTTATTCCATCTTGTATTTCAACCATACTGGATGAATACCACATGTGAAAAAGATTATGTCATAATTGCACGTGGCATTTATCTAGTGATATTGAACACCAAGTGAAATAGACAATAGAATACGAGATCTTAGATGCTATTACTCAAGGTAGAAGATCCTTTTCAACAAATTATTTTAATGTACGCAATTATTTCTCTAATTGAAAATATTGATCTGCTTGGGTCTACGTGACACCGACGAATTATAATCTATACAACTCTTTAAATCGAACTTCATAAACAAATATCTCATTCGACGATCTATTGTTTACTTATTTATTGGTCGCAAATTTTTATGTGTACATGCAGATGATTAGTGTTAATACACGGTGGTGTTTGCTAAAGCTTGCGAGATGTTTATTATGGAATTATCGCTACGTGCATGGATGCATACGAGAAAATAATCGTAGAACCCCGCAACGTAATGATGTTGCCGATGCAATTAGGAATGATGACCTCTTGGGCTTCCTAAAAGACATCGTGCCCATTGAAACATATCAAAGTTATCTTTATCGTCCCTTCATTTTTACAAGTATTATATGTTATTTCCACTTCTTGAGCGAGTTTTTTTTTTTTAATTTTATGTTGTATTTCGCATCGTATCACATATACGCGCCAAATGTACATATATAATTCATAAAAACGCCCTACTTACTATTAATAATGGTTTTGTTAATTAATCGCTAATCACATGAACTTTGGAAGGATCCACCTTCACTAGATAACTATTCTGGAGTGTGTGTTCCTATCCCAATCCGAGAAACCCCGCCTATCCATATCAACCCAAAATTTTAGTGCAACTTTATTTTGCACTAAAATAGTACAACTTCGCACCGCATTTAAAAATCCATCTACAACTGACTATTTCATATTTTGCACTAAGATGTAAATTCTTTGTTGTTCAATCTACAAAAACTAATTTTATTTCATCATATATTTATTAGCATAATAACATATCACATATTTAATTAATTATGTAATATATTTCATTATTATAATCATTAATTGATATTAATGTATTGCAATTCTCACTACCACTTGTAACTAAAATTTCAAACTTACTAGTTACAACTAATTTTAGTAATATTAATAATTATTTATATAAATATAAATAATTTAACTTAAATATATATAATTAATAATTATTTTTATATAAATTCTTAACATAAATGTGTTAAATATATAAGAGTGTACAATTAGAATAAAAATTAAATTCTATTACATTTTTGAAATATAAAAGATTTGATAAATCTACGAAAAAATGGAAAAGATAGTGCATGAACAATGTTGCATCGAGAATTGGAGTAACACCATAGACATCAAGCGGACACATGGGGTGGGGGGCTTCTACCCACAAAAGTTTTAACATTTTTTTGAACTATGGATCTTTAGAAATTTTAAAATTATTTATCAAGATTTAGTATTCAGCCCCACTATTATTATATTTCCTTTTGATCGCCCCCAACTATAAATCTTCCGTCCGCTAGTGGCAAAGTGACTATATAGAATCTTCAAAGTAGCACGGTGATAAGCAGCCTTTGAGATTGATTTTTAGCACTATTTTAACATTTTGTGTGGGGATAGAGCTCCCGTTGTAGATGCTCTTAGGATCTCGCAAATGTTTTATACCTTATTATGTCATTGTATGTTTTGTGTGTATTTATACGTGTTATTGTGGGTGTATAAAACATGAATTAATTTGTCTAAACTATAAATCTTTTCAGGATTTTTGCAATGAAAGAGTACAAATGAAATTTGGTGGTAAGAGGTGAAAAGAGTTGAGCCGATTGAATTTCTGTCTTCCTTTAAAAACTAAATAACAATAAACTTTTGCCGTTTAATTTATTGGTGCGATAAACATTGTGGCGAATATAAATCTATTGTGTTGAACAAGTAGTTTTGCTCCAGTTTGAGCAATTTGGTTTCTGCTTAGAGCAGTTATTTTACATTGATTAATGCATTGAATTCTTTAATTGTCATTAATTTCTTCTCCACTTTGAAGATCTCCCACCTTTATATTATATATGTTCACGAAGTATTATGAAAGTGTTTGCAAACCATAAAAATATTTTTTTTTCCGGAAACTGCTATACCTTTATATCATACCCTGAGGACTTGTTTGGGAAACTTGATAGGCCAGCGTAAATTATTTAGTTCTGGTTTATTAATTGTTTAGGATCTTTTTGTAATACCCCACATTCTATAAACCTAGAATTTTATTTGAGATAATTATTATATTATATTTCTAATATTTTATGTTATTTAATTTAGTTAGATTTATTAAGTTAAGATGGTTTTCTTTTTTTTATATGACTTTATGATTTATTATTGTGATTAATTGAATAAAACTAAAATTATTATTAGGACTTACTAATATATTTTAGTTAATTATTATCAGATAGTTGAGATTGAAATCTTATTATATTTAAACAACTTATTTAATTATTTGCTACATCAATTTTCTTTCATAAGATTTGAATTTATTTATTTAATAATTTACTTAGCATGTAATTTAGTGGACTTGGCCTTTTAGAACTTAAATTAATTCTAGCCTTTTCGCTATCACTAAATAGACTTTAACCCAAGCCCAACATTTGCGATCCAACCATTAATTTCAGCATTTTTAAAACTTAAAGACTAAGCTCATCCAAGCTCAAACCTAAACACAAGCGCATCCAATTGCCAACCCCTTTATATACCCCAAAACCCTAACTCTCATTTCTTTTTTGATTTTCACACAAACTAACACACACTTAGGGTGCATCTCTTTCTCTCCTTTCCTCACCGGGCGGGCGCCATTGCCACCGACCACCCCCATTTGTTTTATGTCATTTTCATTTTTTTGCCATTCTTCCCCCTTACCTTTTTTTCTTACCTTCTTTCTTTTTTTTTTTTTTTTAGCCCACCACCACCACCGTCCACCTGGAAATATTTTTTTCTTTCTTCCTCATTTTCTTTTTCTTCTTCTTTTCTTCTTGTCTTTCTCTCTTCCTCTCCCTCCCCCACTGCCGCCACCACCTTCACCGCCACCACGCCCGCCACCGGCCGCCCCCTCCCGCTATCTTTTAGTTTTTTTTTCTTTTTATTCTCCTTTCTTTAGCGTTCCCCTCCCTCCCCGTCTCTTCTCTCTCTATATTTTAAGCCACCCATTGCATTGTTGGAACCTACTTTGTAACCACCACCACTCCACATTATTTTTTTCTATTCTCGGCGATTTTTCCCCCTCCCCCATCCGCCCAACGCCACAACCACCACCACTACTATCGACTGACTGGAAAAATAAGTCTTTTTTCCATGTTTGATCGTATGTAGCAAGTGTTTTCTTCACAGATAAGACATACATGATGTCCCTTGACACTATACCCGATCAAGTTTCCATATCTTTGGAAAGTCATTAATGGTACAGAGTAGCATTGCGCGCATCTTGAAACTATGATGTCGATAACCATTAAACACATCAACCCGTTCCTCCTACAACATTCTCAAGTCTTCAATCAAGGGACTTAGATAAACATCTATTTCATTTCCTGGCTGTTTTGGGCCAGAAATCATCATAGACATTATCATATATTTACGCTTCATGCACAAATAATGAGGTAGGTTGTAAATTACAAGCAAAACAGGCCATTAATCGTGGTTACTACTTAAGTTACCATATAGATTCATTCCATCCGTAACAAGTCCAAGCATAAGGTTTTCGCCTCACTCACGAAATCTAGATACAAACGATCAATTTTCTTCCTTTGTGGAGAATCAATCGGATGGCAAAGTTGTCCATCACATTTTCTCGCATCCGCATGCCATGTAAGGTTCATTGCATCATGCGTTCGCAAACAAACGCTTAAACCTTGGAATTATTGGAAGATACCGTAACACCTTCGCAGGGAACCTTGTTTTCTGCTCTCATCACTACTAAAATCACCATGCTTGACTTTATACCGTGATGCCCCTCACTTTCGTGGGCACTTACGCAATGATTAATATTATTTTTCGTACAATATGCAATCATTAGGGCACGCATGTATATTCTTATACACCATACTCATCGTACCACGATATCTTCTTTGCCTCATAGTTACGGACCAACAATGTGTTATCTCGGAAAGATCTCCTTCAACAACTCAAGCAATTCAAAGTGAAGCTTTTATCACTCCACCGTCATGAATCATGCACTCTAACCGATCGTCCATATCATCATCATGCCGCTTTCGGTCGGAATGTCTACCAACTCACCATGCCATATCCATGTTGTATAATTCTTATTTATTCCATCATAAATAAGGTGTTTCTGTATTTTGTCAACTTCATGTCGTCTCCCATTCAAACAATTGATACAAGGACAATAGTATTTTCCATCGGGTGATGTTCGATTTAGTTGAGCAAATTCGTAAACATTTCAACTCATCTCTCATACTCATCGCTTATGCGACTTGTATTCATCCAACTTCGATTCATTTTTGTCCTCTTATCAATTGTGTCAATACGTGCGAAAATAGCTATTAACAACAAGAAGAAAAATTTAAATGTTTATTTAAATATCCTGGAAAACAGTGAAGTGCTAATGAATAGATATTATTAATGAGGATGATTATATAGTGGGAAAATGCTTTTCCATATTTTAGATATGACCAGTGCTAGCTGGTATTCATCTTCCAATACTTTTCTACTTTAATCATTTACTTTGTCATTTTATATTTAGATCATAACAGATTCTTGATGTTTCAATCATCAAACAAGTGGATTAATAATCTAACAAATTAAAATGATAACATATATCTAAACTGTAGGTGTGTGTATAAGGCAAGGACCCCTACTTACATGGGCGGAGGCATGTATTGCCCGCACTTGGCTCAAGCCCAGTGCAAAATTTTCAAAAAAAATTATTTTTAGTATTATAATTTCTACAATATTCAAAATTGGCCCACCCAAAATTCAATGCAAAACACAATTCCACCCTAAAGTCTAAATTCAATTTAAAAATCAAGAATGAAGAATGTAAAACTTTTGTGTTATCATGAGATTTATGCTATATTTAATATATTTGTGATTTTGGACTATTTTTGTGATCCTTACTTATCATTTGTACACTTATCATGTTAGAATATGTATCTAATTATCAAATATATTAAGGAAGTCATATATTTTATTAGTTAATGGCCTAATGATCCTAACTAAATCAACTTGAGTTTTGCTTATTGTGTTTAATGTGTCGTACCATGTTTTTCTCGTGTTTTTAGTGCGTCGTGTTTGAGTTTAAGTTTTAAGCCCAATAAGGTCATCGTGTTGTGCACGAGCTTGAGCTTATCGTGTCGAGTTGTTGTTTATTGGGCCGACATGAGCGATTTGTCACCCATATTTGCCATGATCAAGCATAAAATTAAAAAGGTTATCTATTAGATTTTTTATATTTAGTTATTGGCTTCTTGTTATTTTGGCCCGACCAGCCCCGCCCCCAATATCATCCCTGTATATAGATAGTTTTCCTTAGTTAAATTTTTACTTCTTAGCTCACCCTACTACTAATTTCTGGATCTGACCCTGCATACTTATGTACAGCCCAACAAGACAAGGAAGAGAACACCAACTTATAAACTATGTTATGTACTACCTCAATTACTAGCAACTAGAAAGTATTCGTTTAATTTCCATTATGGAAATTTATGGCACTTAGTGAATATTCACATTAATCATCAAGATGCAAACTTGGTATCTTACACACATAATCCAGAACTCATGTAAAACAGACATCTCAACAATCTAACCAACCGAAGAACAATTCATGTTATTTTAGAGTCGATCATCTCTAACCACTTCATTCACTTCATGTTTGAGTAATAATAAATCGATACAAGCAAGTCTTATTCTTTGGAGAAATAAGACGAGGAAATCCAATTTATCATATCCCACACTCCATGGGCGTAGCCAAGATTTCCGCTTGATGCGGTCAAAAATTTGAAAATAGAAAATAGAAAATATTGCAATAAAACCTTGCAACAATTCTTTGAGGGTTTTCATACTTTCAAATTCTAGCTTATCTAGATTTAAGTTTTTGGAGAAGTGATTTATCCGAAAGGTTATTATTCAACCACAAACAATTATTATTATTACGGAAAATGGACTTTTAGATCTAAAAGTTCATTTGAAAAGTGCTCCAAAAACATTATCCATTATCAAGGTTGGAACATACATCTCTTTCTACATAATAAACAATTAAGTAAATAATTCATAAACTCATATAGTCATACTTAATTGGCAAAGATGATTCTTAATTCATTTGGCCTTTTATATATTTTACTCAATTTTTTTTATATGGACTAGACGTTGGACTGAATTTTCAGTGCGGTCCAGGCCAAATTTATTAGGGTTGGTACGAGATCCAGTGCGGTCTGTTGACCGCACTAGGCTTAAGGTGGCTACGCCACTGCCACACTCTAATCATGCCATCATTTGATCCAGAAAATAATAGATATCCATCAACATTAGCAGGTTACTGATTTGCATTTTCATAGATCAAATAATATCCATTAATATTCAGAAAATCTGAGGAAAAAAAATAATCAACTCGTAGCTAAGAGGGTGAAAAGTTTCATATATTATCATTCAAAAATCTGGAAGAATCGGAACTTTATAACTATTCGAGAAAAAAATAACATCAAAGCATTCCAAAGAATTTAGTTTCACTCATTAACATTCAAAATTTAACATCCATCTTTTGGTCTCATTCATTAACATCCATCTAACTATTTACTTGTCAGCAAAAAAAAAAGATGTTTGGATAATAACTATTTAGCATATATCATGCAGGTTAGCTAATGTGATTTCCATGTAGTTTGGTATTCGCAAGTCTCCACGGTTAAAAAAGACATCCTTATGTGAACAAATGTGAGTCATTCTCAAGACTACAACACCGATAATTGATAGACAAATATATATAGAGAAACAGACTCAAATTGTCAATAACTCAAAGTCACTGTGCACCATCACTACAAAAAAAAACTGTGTTTAGTGACGCTAAAATTTTCACTTAGTGACGCTTATTAGCGTCACAAGGTATATTACCTACGCTTTTGAAAGCGTCATGAGTTGCGTTGTTAAATTTGATGTCACGAAATTATTTGTGACGCAACATCTATGCGTAGGTAAATTTCTTTTACTGACGCTTTTATCAAATGCGTCGTTATGTGGTGACGCTATTTTCTGTCACAATTAATAAAGATATAATATATTATAAATAAAGTTTTGCTTACATTAAAAGTGTCGTTAAATTTAGGGACGCTATTAAGCGTCTTAAAGTCGCGACGCTTTTGAAAATTAGTGTCATTAAAATTATGACGAATTTTACATTTCCAGCTTTTGTGAAATTTATTAAAGATCAATTATCTAAAAAAAATTAAAAAATTTAAACTTAATATTTAATTTTTGACTCATTTTGAATATATTTGTTGTTAGTTAATTATACACCACATAATCTCTATTTATTAACTCTCAAAGTCACCTCAACACTTTAATCTTTCGATGTGGGATAGATATTCCAACTTTTCACTTTGTGACGCTTTTTAATAAGTGTCGTTATTTTAATGACACAAGCAATAAAAGTGTAAGTAAATTTTTAAAATTTGGCGACAAATAAAAAAATGCGTAAGTAAATTAGAAAGTGTCATCAATTTTATGACGCTTAGTGTATCTATGAGTGTGATCATTAGTCCCTTTAAAAACCATTTCATGAGGAATTACAAGCACTTAAGATAATTGTCTTGTAACAAAATCAAACCATATGATAAAACTACATATTCTGGAGGAAAGTGGAACTATAAGCTTGACTCTCCATTTCCAGAATTTGTGGATCACACGTCAATTCTTAGCAAAATCATTTCACTATTTGAATAACACAATGCTATATAAATACAGAGGACTAATAAGACCTCAACCAGTTTGTTCTGTTAGAAAAATGAACTACATAAAAGTAGAAGATAATTCTAGGAGGAAGAGGAATTTTATTGACTTGATGTCTTGCAAAATTCTAAGTACAAATGGGTATTTATAGATGCATAAAGACCCTTCAAACTAACTAATTTAATGTAGTAAACCAATGGACTCATCCATCTACATGCATCTCAACCAATCTAGAACATTCCCCATTCTTGTACATACTCTAGATTCATGAACTTAAAAGTTGCAATCAACTAATATGACGTGCCACGCCTTAATGCAAAGACATAATCTGGAAATTCTAAATTACTACTAACAAAATCCTCCCTTAATTTAAAATTTCCTTCTTCACTCCAAGTCTTGCCCTTAATCTTGAAAATCCTCAAATTTCAGCGGCTTTGTGAAAATATCCGCAACTTGATCTTGAGTCTTCATAAACTTAAGTTCCACTTCTTTGTTGGCAATGTATTCTCTAATAAAATGGTACCTCGTGATCGATATTCTTGATTTGATTATGGAACACCTGGTTCTTGGCAAGTGCTTGTGCTGACTTGTTATGAATGCAAATTTACGTAGCTTATACTTGAGATAAGTGAAGCTCCTTCAACAATTTCTTTAGCCATATAGCGTGACAAGTACACGAAGTTGCAGCCACTTATTCTAACTCACAAGTTGACAATGTCACAATAGGTTGTTTCTTCGAACACCCAAAAATAGCACAATCACCCATGAAAAATACAAAACCAGACGTGCTTTTTCTATTGTCAATATCTCCAAGAAAATCACTATTGCATAATCGTTTAAGTGTAAAATCATCAGATGAAATATAAAATATCCCCAAATCAAGTGCGCCTTTTAGGTAGCGAAGAATCCTCTTAGCAAATTTCATATAGGTAGAAGTAGGAGTTTCCATGAAACGACTTATTACCCCAACTGCATAAAGTATATTCGGTCTTGTACATGTCAAATATCTCAAACTTCCCACAAGACTTTTAAACAAAGTCGGATTTTTCTTTTTCTTAATCCCCAAACTTGGATAACTTCAAACTAGTCTCCATAGGTGTGTTCAAAGGATTGCAATCAATCATATTAAACTTCTTCAAAATTTCTTTTGCATAACCAGTTTGAGAAAGAAATATACCTTCCTCCATTTGTTTCACCTCACAGGCCCAAGTAATATGACATGAGGCCTAAATCGGTCATCTCGAATTCAAAACATATCACTTTCTTGAACTCGTCAAATAAGCTCGGTTTATTACCGGTATAAATTAGATCATCAACATAAAGACAAACGAGCTAAACATCGCCATTGTGATATACTTTGATGTAAAGAGCATATTTATTAGGATAACGAACAAACCCAATCTCTTGAAAATATTTGTCAATGCGGCTATTCCACGCTCGTGGGGCTTGCTTTAAACCATATAAAGCCTTTTTCAATGTCAATACTTTGTCTTCACGTCCATCTACGACATACCCCAAAAAGTCGCTCAACATTAACCTTCTTCAAGATTGCCTTTCAAGAAAGCTGATTTAATGTCAAGTTGATAGATTTTCCACTTCATTTGAGCCGCCAAAGAGATGACTAAACGAATAGTTTCCATGGGAGCAACCGGTGCAAAAACTTCATCGTAGTCAACTCCATGTTTTTGCTTGTAGCCCTTGACTACAAGTCTCGCTTTGTATTTCTCTACTTCCCCTTTAGCATTCTTCTTCACCTTGTACGCCCATTTGACACCAATAACGTCATGAGCCTTGCGAAGAGTGGTTAATTCCCAAGTATGGCTTTTCTCGGTCGAATTAATCTCCTCATCCATGGATTTTCTACATCGTTTGTCATGTCTTGCTTCATCAAAGGTTAGACGCTCACTATCCGCAAAACGACAATATAATTCATCATTGTCAAGTGAAACTTAATGAGTTCTTTCATATATGTCATCAAGACTTCTCATTTTTAGTGGCCTTTCACTTGAACTTTCTCCATGAGTAGGTGATGGAATTGGAGAAGGAAGTTGTGTAGAATTATGTTCAAGCTCCAAATCACCTTGTTCTCAAAAAAAAAATAAGAAAAAAAAGCATAAGACGTTTTTTTCTTGAGCTTCCCAATTCCACGTGGATTCTTCATCGAATTGAACATTACGACTTATCACGACTTTGCCATTGTTCGGATTGAACAACGGTAACCTTTTGAATGATAATCATATCCAACAAACATGTGCTTGACACTTCGATCATCAAGTTTGGATCTCTCTTGGTGGGGAACTTGAACATAAGCAATGATCCCAAATACTGCAAATGATAGCGTTCAGCTTCTTTCCGTTCTATGCTTCTTGTGGTGTTTAATTTTTGACATTCACCGGTGGTGACTGATTTGACAAATACACCGCACATGATACAACTTCAGCCCAAAACTCCTTCGGCATATTTTTAGCTTTGAGCATACATTTGTCCATGTTAAGAATGGTTCTATTCTTCCTCTCGATGACATTTGTTCTTTTTCGCGATCTAGAACTGTCATAGGACGATGAATTCCATGAGTTACAAAAACTCATTGATTTCCTTTGAAGTGAATTTTGCTCCTCTATCGGATCTCAATGCTTTGATTTCGTAGACACTTTCTTTTTCAACAAGTGTCTTGAAATTTTTGAAAGTAGCGAAGGGCTCCGATTTTTGCTTCAGAAAGTAAACCCAAGCCTTTCGGCTGAAATCATCCATAAAGAGTATAAAATATTTACTCTTACCAAGTGATTGTGGATTAATTTTTCCACACACATCTGTATGCACAAGTTCAAGCGGCTTGGTCGCTCTCCATGTTGCTTCATTGAGAAAACTCTTTCTTGTATATTTTCCGACAAGACATGCTTCACACCAATGATTGTGATGGTTAATCGAAGGCATCCTCTCACCATATTATTTTCTCCCATCGCTTTAACAACTCCAAAATTCAAATGCTCAAATCTCATGTGCCATTGCCATGCTACATCTTGCACATTAGCCTTCAAATACTTTGCATCAATTGATTTCATGTTCAATTTGAACATCCTGTTCTTTGACATAACCACTTTAGCAAGCACATTCTCGATCTCAGAGGCAAAGACAATTATCTTTCATGATAATTTCATACACATTTTCAAGAAATTGACCCAAACTCAAAATATTGGTTTTCAATTAAGATACATAATAACCATCGGAGATCAATTTATGGCTGCCATCTTTGGAAGAAATTAGAATTGTACCTTTCCCTTCAATATGAATATTTGAGGAGTCTCAGAAAAAGACATTACCTCCAACCTTCTCATTTATCCAAGTCCCACAAATGTTGTTGTCATTTCGTCATCTTTGATTGTTAACAACAACGTCGACTCTTCCGCTTCTTGCTTGTCGTCAAGAAGATTGGCCCAAATCCAAATTGATGTTTTCATAGGTATTTTCTTTAGCATCGTAATTATTATTGCGGCACTCCCAGGAAGATGGCCAACTCTATGACAATCGTAACATTCAATTTTAGACTTGTCATACCTCATTTTGTTTGATCTTTGATAATAGTCTCGTTCTCTCTTCCTCTTGCTCTTCCACGGCGTCGTTGTGATGGTTGGCTTCTTTCTTCATTGTTGGACTTGTCTCCACTGTCTCTTCCAGGCCTATTTTGGTTATTTGCACGACCTCTTCCTTGTTCATAACCCCGCCGATGTCCACATCCTTTCGATTGTTTTTCTTTTTTTCGCATCATTTCTCAAAGTAGTTTTAACTTTGAGAACTTGCTCCAATGGCTCCTCTTGTCTCCTCTTGATCTTTTCTTCATGAGCTTGTAGAGAACCCTCCAATTCTTCAATGCTCATAGAATCTAGATCTTTCGTCTCCTCAATGACACACAATATAATCAAACTTTGGAGTCACGAAACAAAAAAATTTCTCAAATACACGTACATCTTCGATCTTATCTCCATGTCTCTTTAATTGATTCATTACAGACTTCCACCTTTGAACAATAATCCAAAATCACTTCGGAATCATTCATCTTTAAAGCTTCACAATCACCCCTTAGTGATTGAAGTTTCACATTCTTCACTTTATCAACACCTAGTAGAGATTTAGCCAAAATCTTCCATGCTTCCTTTAAAGTAGTATCATCGGCTACTTTCTCGAACATCGAATTATCCAAACATTGATGGATAAGGGTGAGGGCTTGTTGATCCTTCTTCTTTGTCTTTGACAAAGTATCCTTCTCGGTTGGAGATAACGTAGCTTCATTTTAAGGCTTCTCGTATACCTTCTCTCGACCTCCCATACATCTTGGGAGCCAAGTAAGACTTTCATTCATAGACACCATTTTTCATAGTTTTCTTTAGTGAGATGAGTGAATTTGAATGAAGTTACTCCATTATTTGCCATCTCAAAGGATTATATGGCTCTGGATACCACTTTGTTAGAAAAATGAACTACATAAAAGTAGAAGACAATTCTAGGAGGAAGATGAATTTTATTAACTTGATGTCTTGCAAAATTCTAAGTACAAATGGGTTTTTATAGATGCATAAAGACTCTTCAAACTAACTAATTTAATGTAGTAAACCAATAGACTCATCTATTTACATGCACCTCAACCAATCTACAACATTCCCATTCTTCTACATACTCTAGATTCATGAACTTAAAAGTTGCAATCAACTAATATGACGTGCCCACGCCTTATGCAAAGACATAACTGAAATTCCAAATTACTACTAACATGTTCACCTCCTAGTTAGTGATAAAATCTCAAAGCCACCAAGTGGAATCTAAACATTGCAGCCATTTCCAATCACATAACATCAATCACTAAAATAATGAGAAAAAGAAGAATACATTGAAGGATAAGCAAATACCCATTGGATTGTCTTGTCGGTGACGGGGCATTTGGGTCCGCTAGCCCTCTTCTTAGTGGTCAGTACACTAGCTTCCCTAATTAATTAACGGAATCAAAACAAAATCATTAAAAAATGAATGAGAAAAAACAAACGTTAATGGCCATAGTCCAATAACTCGCACTTCACTTAGTGGCCCACATCCTTCCTAGTTTTACCACATCATCATCGCCGCGTGATGCCGCAACCCCTCATTTAAAGTCGGCAGAGCTTAAAACTAGGTTTAGCGTGAAGGCGACATGGGGTTTAGGGTAGGGTTTGCTAGAAGCGGTTCTAAATCAAAATTCGGCGAGAATCAATGGTAAGGTGTTGGGGATGGTGGTGTCGATTGCAGAGAGATCGAATGGGAGACGAGAAGATGTATGGATGAGGGAGATGGTAGAGAAAAGATGGAATATGCAGAGACGAGAAAAGAGATCGAGGGAGAAGCTTTAACATAAAAGATTTCTATATCGTTTATTTGAGGGAACCGGTGTAAATAGTGTAACTAGTACTTTTATATCGGTTCTCTTACTGAACCGATCTAAAGATGCATGTGTTCTAAAGTGGTTTGCAAATGGTGTAAAAATTAATTTAATAATAATTTTACATCGGTTCCTTCCGTAATCAGTGTAAATTTCTTAAGTACTTCATATTTATGCCACCGGGTACTTAATTACAGCGGTTACTTAAGGAACTGATGTAAAGTGCCGATGTAAAAGCCCTATTTTGTAGTAGTATGATTTCACGTCTCTTCATTCTCCTATTTAGTTGTGAGTTTATTTTGTTGAGACTCTATATTTTGATTATTGTTGGTTAATAAAGTAAAACTCAACAAACCATATCGGTTCACCCTTAAGGTGAGGAAAAATCTAAAACCCATGTAAATTTATAAATCTTATAAATTAGTTGACTTTATTTCGAGAAGTCTATAATTTGGGACCGTTATGTAGGAATTTCGAGAAGCTATGTTGAAGTATTAACCGTTTCATCAAATTGAACTTTAAACATCCGGGTAATTTTTTTAAGTGAAGGTCATTTTTAATGAAAAAGATGAATCACGGCTTGTTGCATACATCAATTTTGTTTATGCTTGAATTCGTTAATCCCATGAGATTTGATATATTTGATGATGAAATTGTAAATTGTGTTGTAGGATTATTATTTATTTACCAAGTTATTAGATTAGATAATAACTAAGGATTGAACTTGATTGGACTCACTTATATTGCTCAAACATCACGAGTTTTTGGAAGACACTAAATTTCAAATCTAGGATAAGCCTAAAAGTCACATGTACTTAATATAATTTGTTAAATTAAAAGAATTATCCCGATACTTAAAAATATCTCATTTAGTCAATCCAATTGATCAAATAACTACATTAGTATTTCACTAAATTTGGAACTAGAGTCGTGAATCTTTTAAATAGAGTTGTGTTGATTTTCCCAAAGTACGTAACTTGTTAGAGAACTTGTGCTACTTAATGTGAAAGAATATATATACATACAATGTGTCTTTAATTTTAACTTTAAAGTTGTTTTGACATAATATTGGACTAATTATATTTTAATAAATTGGACAATATTGCATTTCCCTTAAAAATTGAGAATTTACCTTAGCCGTGATAAGATGAATTACCCACGTTGCACCATTACTTTTACAAAATTAGAGAACTTCTCACGTGCGAGATAGATGAATTCTATTAATAATCGTTAAGATTGAGAATTTATATTCTTATATTGTAATGTGTGCGAGTATTTTAATTGCTCTATAACATGTTTCATTGGAAATAAATGATATTATGTATTATTTCCTTGTATTAAAATTCATTTACATTTTTCGTTATCGTTCTCGTTAACTTGTCATTCAAATTGATTTATCGTTAATGAATTGTTTCCGTTTCTCGTTTCCTTTTGGCGTGTGTGGTTTGAGCAATCAATCGAACGGGCGCTGTTGGTGTTTGCTCGACCACACATATGCCTATTCTCATTTTTCTAATCGGGCCGAGACAATGGCGAACTTGGATCGTACTATTGGTATATTCCAAAATATGACAAACTCTCAGTGTAAACCCACGGCTAAAGAGTCGTTGAGCCACTAGGGAGGAATAAGGTGAATATGAGGCTTGACTGGTGCATGGGAGAACACAATTGGGTTTGGTGTTTGATCAACATCGACCTGTGTTTGTTTTGTGTACTAATAAACAACAGAACAACATTGAAAACTATATAGAAACAACCCAAAAATAATAGAAAAATATAAAAAAAACCACATGAACTAAAATAGCTTAAAGACTATTGAAACATCGAAACTACATTGAAACAAGGAAACATCGAGACAACATTAAAATGGTATAAAAACAACACAAAAACACATAAACTATATATAAATTACCACATCAATAAAAAGAGCTTAAAAATAGGTAAAAGCGCTTTCGACATTGAAAACTACATGGAACAACAAAGAAACATTACAAAATTATAAAAAAGTAACTCGAAACAACATAAACATTATGTAAAACAATACATGTACAAAAAGAGCGTAAGAAATGAGTAAGTTGTATTGAAACATTGAAACAACATACAAACAACCAAGAAACAAATATAAACAAAATCGAAATAATAGAAATAACATGTAAAGCAATATAGGAACAAAAAAAAAACCAAAAAACCATAAAATAACCAAAAAATATATAGCGCGTAAAAAATCAAAAAAGTAAACCGGGAATTGAAGGTACAAAAGTGAGTTGAGCGTAAACAGAGTCCTTTTTCCAAAAAGCGAGATATTTCCGCCAATTTCTCTATTTTTAATTTATTTATTTTTCCCCATGAGCTTCATGGCTTGATATGAGTATGAGCTTCATGGCTTTATACTTATAAAGTATGAACTCAATGAGAGCTTAGAGAGTTTCTTATTTTTTCGTGATATTGTAAACAATTATTGTAATATTTGAAAATATATTGAAATGTTTAATTTTATTCATATTAATTTCAACTCACTTTTAGTTTCGCACGATTTTATGTGTACTAATAATCAACAAAATCCCAAAACATAAGTTATAAAAACTATAAATATCATCATTTGTTTTCACTAACTACATGATTTCAAATTTAATATGATATTCATTAATTTAACAAACTTGAAAAAGAAATAAAATTTATAGTTTGTTAGAAATTTGTTATATTATAAATAGTAAATTTGTTATATAACGTAAAAATGAGGCTTTTCTTTTAATTTGAATCGTTTGGTCATTTTGATGAGTGTAAAATACACGAGCATAAGGGCTTAAAATTATATATATTTGATGCATTTGCATGCATATTGATGTGTTTTGGTTGGTTTCCTTTGTTGGGTGTGATCGCATATTCTTGTAACTTCTTACAGAAATGGAGCTAAATTGGATAAAAAGAGATATCACGTTCCAAAGTATAGGTCAAGAGCTAAGCTACGAGGAAATATGTGAAGGAGAGAAGCACAGACGATTGAACAAAAGGAAATTTCCTTCAAAAATGTCCAAATGCGCTAACAGTTTCAAAGACTGCACGGTTTAGTATTGTGGCCATAACTTTCTCTAAACGATTGCTATTTAGGCGATTCAAGTGCCTATGGAAAATTAAGAGAAAGGGCTACAACTTTCATGGAGACCAAGGAACAAATTCAGACAATATCATGGACAAAAACACGTCACACGTTCGGACCATGTGGTATCACACGACCGTGTGAAAATGCCAATGTGAAAGTGACACAACCGTGTGAATAAGGGAAGAAAACAGGGGACAGACCAGGCTACACGGCCGGACCGTGTGAAGCCCACACGGGCGTGTGGAAAAGGCAAAAATCCTGGCCGTGTGGGGCCCATTTGCCAAACGCGTTTTTGGAGTTCTTACCCGTTCAAACTCTACAAGTGACCTCTCCAAGCACCTATATAAAAGGGACCAAGGCTTGCACGAAAGAAATATAATTCCATACAGCAAAAACACATCAAATAATACAGAACACAAGAATCGAAGATCTTCTCGAGCAAAGAAGACTAGGCCGCGAAGGACACCACAAGGCTTTGGCATCTAGGGAGCACAAGAGCTTCAAAGGCTTAGGAGGGGAATCTATCGACAAGAAGGGTTTTTTTTTCTATGTCTATGAACTCTTGTGCGTGCCTATATGATATCATAATATTGATTGATTTGTCTATGAGTTTATAATCAATATTTGGCATATTTTTCGGATCTTAGGGGCATAATCAAAATTGTGGATTTGTATTAAATATGATTACTTGTTTTCTTAATTAATTCATGCATTCTATTTTATGAATTCGAGTGCTTATTCTTTAATTATTTTTTATCCGATCCATAAATTTTATGTCATATTTGTTATTGCAATATTTGGGACGATGAGTTCTAACAAAGATGGAAATCGAACTCAAACATGAAACATGTGTGACGGGCGTGTTTGTGGGGAGTCATTCAATTCACAAATCTTTTTAGAGTTAATAAGAATTGTAACGATCCGAGAGGACTACAATTGTTATTAATCAACTCTTTACGCACCACCTGGACATTATTAATATCGAATTTCGAGGACGAAATTATATTTAAGGAGAGTAGAATGTGATAGCCACTAATTAAGTAGGGGTTATTTTAGGGTCTTAGGGGTTATATATATATTAGGGGTTAATTTAGGTTAGATATTTAGGGGTTAAAAATAAGTAGTATAAATATGTGGAGTTTCAACATAATTTTACACCCAAATTTGCGTATTATTAAGGTAATTATATTTTCTCTCTAATTATCATTCAAGTTTCATATATCTATATATATATATATATATATATATCTATTCAAAATTCACAAGCTTATTTCAATATTTTTCACATATTCTTTCATTAATTAGTTTGATTTGTTAAAATCACATATTAATTATAATTTTATTTAATGTAGAAAACGAAGGGATCGTGGATTAGGACTTTTTCTTGTTCATTTTCTACATCGAATATCTGCGATTATTAAGGTAGGGATTTCTATAGTATTTGTCTTTATTTAATGTTTCATGATTGTATTTCATTGATTGCAATATATGTCAAGAGGAAATAAATTCATATAAGCTAGGGGCCATGAAAAGGGTCCAGGGATCAAACGTATCTTCGGGGTGAACCCGCAATGCTATATGCACGAGAACGCGATCGAGAGGAAAAAGAGGAAATGAATGAATTTTGTTGTAATTATGTGAATGTTTTTCATGTTATATTAAATATTGACAGATATATCCCTACTTGAGCGAGATGAAGCTCACCCTATTATTATCATGACTTTGGTTGAGGAATCCTTTGAAGATATGATGTTGTGGATGGTGGAATAAATCATGCTATATTTTAAATAATTATGACCGCAGACTAAATTTTAGATTTATGTCTTTAATTTTTCTGGTTTATGCTTGGAACAATTGTTGGATATTTTAATTTGGAAGATGTATTATTATTATTATTATTATTATTATTATTATTATTATTATTATTATTATTATTATTATTATTATTATTATTATTATTATTATGTTTTTTTCCTTAAGAATTAAAATTTCTCAATCAACCTTTTTGATCATTATTGGGATAACTTTAATTTATAAAATTATGTTTTTTTAAAAAAAAATATTTTTAGAATATTTTAAATTAATAAAATTAGGATGTTACAATTAAAGGCCAATTTAAACGAAAAAATATAAGAAAATGATAATTAGATTCAAATTTTATGTAATCATGACGACGTTAAAAGTCACGTTTCAAAAGTTGAGTGCAAACATTCTAAAACTTAAGTAATAAGATCTACTACAGAAACAGAGGCTTTTGCGGCGAAGTATTAGTGACAACACAAAATCGCCGCAAAATATAAGTTTTTGTGACAACATTTTGTCATAAATAACTCGGGCAATGAATTGACAAAAAATATTTGTTGCCAATACCAATAGCTACAAGTCAGGTTTTATTAAATTGAGTTAACTTGTTAAGGTGTTCAATCCAACTTGTGGTTGCTGAAATCACTGAGCAGTCAAATACAGCTGTTTGCAACTTGGAAGTTGGTAAAAATAATACTGTAGAAGATGTTTAATCGTTGGGGTTTAAGGATTCATTTACAGATCAGTAACCTTGTTCATTAGAGTTGTAAATGGTTTTTAAGCCGACTTTAAGTTGATGATAAGTCTGATTTTAAGTTTTTTCGAGAATGAGTAAATAGTAATAAATTGTTTACCATATATTGCAATACACAAATCAAAAAGGAAGCAGTTTGTTTTAAAATTTCAACATAGCGCCTAGATTTGATATTTGATTGAAATTTTGATTTCTTAGAAAATGTACCATTCTTCTTTTGGAAAATAGTAATAAATTGTCATGGTCGGGAAGTTGGTTGTCATTGAGGAACAACATATTGGAAAAATAATGCTAAACCTTTTGTGCAAAGAATAAGTATGATAAACAAAATCATTTTATATTTAAAATTAAGATTTTATAAGCAATTATGATACAAATATATTGTTCAATTTCTTTAACGTTGACCGGCCGACACCAGGACGCAAGAGCCCTTGTTAATAGAAAATTGAAAGACATGCACACGCACGCGAGGGTGTTTGCCACCATGAGAGACATGCTCACATAGTTGCATCCAAAACATACCCCGCGAGTTGTCCGCCTCCGCCACTTCCCCGCTTTTGGTGCGGTGCTCTTTCGTCGGCGAGATCTTTTGGAGATAATCAAGGCGAGAATTTAGATGATTAGTCTTAGAAGAGACGATATCTCATTTGTATATATGCACTTGTTATTTTGGATAGATTTGTGTTTATATGAATGGTTAATTTGATATTTAAAATGATGTGATACTTGTTTTTTGTGTTTGAGTTGATATTGTTGGTTGAATGAATGTGTTGGTCTTTGAGTAATGTTGATATTGTTGTTAGGTGAGTATATGTATAAATATTGGATAATAAAATAAAAATAAAAAAATATTTAATAAAGGGGTTTTTGCGATGACAAAAGTCGTCACAAATAATCTTTCAGACAAAAGCTTTGAGGCGATCGTGTCGTCACAAATAAATCGATGAAAACGTCCATTTCATCCTAACAAAAATATTGGTCTACATTTCCGACAACTTATTTTTGACAACATCATTTGTCGCTATAATATTTGTGACAACACCCTTGTCACAACGTGGCGACTTATTTGAGATGATTTGTCGTCATAAAAATAATTTTTTGTTACAACATTCGGTCTTTTGAAACAACTTTTGCCATCACAAAAACCTCTTTTTCTAGTAGTAGAAGATAATGACAATTACCAAAATTATGCAAGAGAATGATTGATGTAAATAGAACAATTTCTGGATAGAACAAAATTATGCTCTTGGTCTAATCTCTCTCAATTCGGTCTAAATAGAACAATTTCGATCATTCCCAATTCTTTTGATCAGAAGTGAATTTCTCGGATTGGGAGCCAAAGCCTTTCAAATTTCTTAACTGTTGGTTCCAGTTCCCCGGCTTCCATGAATTTGTTGAGCACTCGGGAGGAGCAGATTCAGAGTTGAAGGTTAGGGTGCTTTTGTCCTAAACAAAAACTCAAAATTCTAAAAAAGCAAACTCAAAATATGGAATCTTTGAGGTCTTTGGGAATCTTGATTTGAAAATTGAGGCTCTAAAGAATATAATCTCATAAACGGATTCTAAAGGTGAACATCTAGATTTAACAGAAGAAGAAGAGGTGGAGAAGAGAAAAAATGATTTCTTTGAGCTAAAAAGAACACTCAAAATGAGAGAGAGAGTCTAGCTTTCCCAAAACTGAATGAAATGGATGGTCAAGGTGATGCTAATACGCGTTTCTTCCACGATGCATTAATTGGAATCGCAAGAGGATTGAAATTTGGTCTTTAAAAATTGATGGTGAATGGGCGGCTAAATTGCAATTATAGTCTTGTAATTATCCGAAGTTGGCAATATTAGTCATATAACTTTTTAATATGCCGTTTAGTTCATTAAAGATTTTAACCTTTAGTTAAACTAGAAACTCGATCATGTAATTTTTAACATCGGGTATTTTGTCACGCCCAAACGGGACGCGATGGACGATTCACAACTTAAATACAAATGGACTAACATTCCGGACAATACCAATGAGAACCCAATAAGACAGAGTCTAAATAGCAGCGGAAATAAATAATGAGATACAAGTTATCACTTAAAGTCTACATTCCAACATCCAAATTACATCCGAAATTCAACAAGGTAGTAACTTAAAGTCAAGGGATCATACGCCCCTCAATTACGGACCGAATTGATTAGGATACAAGAGTCCAACAACAACATAATAAGAAAAGAGTCCGATCAACAACAAGATGCGATAAATCCAACAAGCGTAGTACAATGTCTCAATCCGATCGAGCCGGTTCGGCGTCCAAATAAATCCTCATCTAAGGTTAGAAAACAAAGGGATGAGACAAAAATCTCGTGGATGGGGTGATGGGTAATGCGAGTGTGGCGTAATATAGTTAATGTGAGAAAACAGTTATACGAAAAACGCTGTGAGTATGATGCATGGTTTCACACATTCACAAGCGTCGGGATAAATTATTTAAATAATATATTTACGAGTTTAAGAAAACAGATTCATGGTCACACAGCACTATTTATGTGATACGGTCCAAGACAAGTAGGATTGCGTGCGGAAGTGTAACGCCAATCCTATGCAAGGCAATTAATGGTTGCGTCACGGACTTGTAGCGCCAACCAATGCAAAAAGTAGCGGTTGCGTGCACGGGAATGTAACGCCAACCAAAACGGGACGATAACTCGGAATCGTGTGGATGACAAGCGATTCCTTCGTTCTTCCTTGTAACTCCCGGTCAAGATGGTCCAAGACCGGCACCTTATCGCTCCGTAGGCAAAGACAAAATCCCAAAGAGAGCCGGGCGAGGCTCGGATCTGTCATAATCATGATTATACCTCGACTACGACCCGCTTCCCCTGGACAAACTCCGTCCCTCGCCATTGCGGGATTAGGGCGATGGGGCCGGAAAGAGTGGAATAGCAGCCGAGCTGCCGGTTCCATCCCCGACGTATCCATTCCGATCGTGAGCTTCGACACACCAAGTTGACTCAGCAGAAGTAATTACAATTACAGCGATCAACCGCAAATGATCAGTATTATTGATTCAGGAAGCAGTTTAGGAGCAATTTTTGAAAAACGCGAGTGGCAATTATGGTGTTGGTGGAGTATTTGGATGAAGATTATTATCGGAAGGATAAGCAACCTTCGATATCTTGAAAGATTAGGTGGAACATAAGTCCGTCATAGATTCCAAAATCGCAAGAGGCGGAAAGTCGCTCCCGCGATCGGGTATTAATCGGTCGAATTGATCCGATAAGTCGGGTTTTTGGAAAATTAAAATACTTAAATTAAATCTCCAAGTCAGAGAGTCCAGGGCGATTTTAGTAAAAGAGAAAATAATTTGAGTGAGGTCCTTTATAAAAGGAAAATTGTAATTTAGCCCCGTTTTGTAAAAACTAACACTTTTGGGGTTAAAAATTGAATAATTAAATATCCCGACCTTGAAAAATTATGAGGTCAGTTCCTAAATTCTCCAAATTGTCCAGAGATTCAGATTTTAAAAGCTTTGGGGTCGAGGTTTTGTAAAAATCTCACATTGGCCCCAAATTTGTAAAAATTGCCAATTTAGACCTTAAGTTTTAAAAATTCGGAACCCACAAACCGGAAGGGATTTTAATGTGGTTCCAGTTGGAAAATGTCACTAAGGTTAGTAGGATATTGGGACAAAAGCAGTGTTTAAAAACAATATGTGTAGGTCCCTCAATTTTTGAAAATATCATTTTTGTCCCATTTTAAAATAATTGCCTTTAAGGCTTTTAGGGGGTCCAATTATTATGAAATTTGAACCTTGGGTCCAAAATACAATTAAGTTATAGTTAAGTTAGTATTTCCAGGTGCATGGGCTGCATAAGTCCTGGAAATTTCATTTGGGTCCTCAAGTTTAATATTTTTCACATTAGTCCCTCAATTTTAGTAAAATTGTTTTCCAAGCCCTAACCACTTGGATTTTTGGAATACTTTTAAAATGTGTCAAACCCAGTAACTTAAAAGTAAAAATTTCAATTTATAAAGTTTAGGTCTGGTACAGTTTTAAAAATTTCAAAGTAGCCCTTAAACTTTCAAAATTTTACAATCTAGTCCTTGGGCTTTTAAAGGTTGATTTTATTTAACTTAAAACTCTTAAAACATTATTAAAAAGTCCAAAAGTTATTTTTGAACCTGAGTACAGTCCCAAAATTCGAAATTTGCAGAGGGTCCTTTAACTTTTATTTTCTTGCAATTTAGTCCACCAACTTTCCATTTTTGCATTTTTAAGTCCAAAATTGAAATTTAATCAATTATGCTCGACTTTTCAAGGTTATAAGGCATTCAAAACATAGATTTTAAAGATCATACACATGCATGTCCAATACATACAATAATTCATCAATTAAAGCATTAAAGTATACATGCATGCACCTAAAATTCAATAAATAGCAAATTTGAGCAACTCTTGAGAATTTTCATGATTTGATATATAAAATTGATATGCAATACATAGATTATATATATCTCAAGGCTCATGATCAAATTTTCTACATGCATTTTAATAAAACACCTAAAAGTTGGAAAAATAATTTTCTACCCACCTTAATTTTGGAAATTGTGAAATAAAGGGATAATTTCACAATTTTGAGTGAGGCTTCTTAGGTCAGCCCCTAAGTCAAGAAAATATCAAAATTTGGAGTTAGAAAAATGAGAGAAAAATTAAGGAGAAAAGAAGAAATTAAGGAAATGAAAAGGACTACACTTTACCTTGTGTAGTAGATATTTGGAGACTAGTTGAAGCTCAAAAATTGGAAATTTGGCTCAACTCCAAAAATCTCCTAAGGTCAGCCCCTATTTCTCAAAAATGGAAAAGGGGTGTTAAAATTTGAAAAAAATAGGAAGAGTAGGAAAGAAGGGGTCTAGTACACAATTCTTACCTTGTAGTCAAATTTTCTCTACTATTTTCTTCTTCAAGCTTGAGGTCCTTCTTCAAAATATTGTCAAGCTCTAACCTTTAAAGTCTTCTAAATGTACCTCCAAAACCAAATTTAAACTTAAGTTAAAAGGTGGAGAGATGAATAATGTGATATCCAAAATGGATTGAAGCTAAAATTTCTTACCTTTTAGTATAGTGGTTCGATTTTTTTATGAAGGATAAGGAGGAAAATGTTGAAATTTTTCTAAGTATGGGAGAAGAAAGTGAAAGAAAGAATAGAGAGATGTTGGGAGTTTTTAGAGAGAAGGAGGGAAGGCTTTGAGTATTAGAATGTGTTGATGAGAAATGAGATGAAAATTTGATGAAAAATTGCCATAATGGCCGTGTAGTATGAGAGAGAGGGAGAGGAAATTTTGATCAAATTGTGTCTTGTAATTTGTCTCTTGCATGGAGACAAAAATGCAAGTCAAAGTGTGGGTCAATTTGAATTTGAGAGGAATAAGAAGAATGTTGGTTAAGTGGGAATAAGTTGGGAAAATAGTAATAAAGAATTGGTGTATAAAATGATGTGTATAATGTTTGAATTAATGATATAATTATACACAAGATGACTAATATATGGTGTATGTGTACAAGAGTTGGATGATATTTATATCCCAAAATATCCATCATGGTCGTCACTATGAGGGTAAAATGGTAATTCCATATATATTTTTTTTTTTGTCCCAATTTTGATGATAATAGATGAAATATATCAATCTCCAAAATAATTAGTGATTCCTTGATCACTTGTAAGTCTCATGATCACTTAATCTAAATCAACATCTTAATTCTATAAGGTAAAAATCTCTAAAATAAATAGTCTCTTAAAATTCCAAGGTGACTAATAAATACAAAAATAGTATTAATGATCAATCAAGTGATCATAAATGAGAATAGAATTAATGATGATCATGATCACAAGTAATTAAATAAAATGAAATAAAATACAAAATGTATATATTATTAATAATTACCCGTCAAAATGACGCGGTAAAATAGTCGATCAAAAGCTTAAACAACAATAAGGTTCAACTAATAGCTTCGGAAAAATCGGGGCTTCACATCCTCCCCTCCTTAAAAGAATTTGGTCCCCAAATTCTCTTGGCTGATTCTCGGATATTGATTCCTTATGTCATCTTCCATTTCCCACGTTGCGTCTTCATCCGGTTGTGGTTGTGCCACACCACTTTAACCATCGGAATTTCTCTCTTACGCAAGCGTCCGTATCTGGTGATCGATGATCGATTGGCCTCTCGGTGTAGGATAGATTTTCCATTAGAGGAGGAGTATCTCGGGTGATGATATGCTCGGGATCTGGTTGATACTTCTTGATCTCAAACGTGGAATACATCGTGCATTCCGCATATGGTCTTTGGTAACTCGAGTCCAGGCTAGCTTCCCGATCCTCTGTAAAATCTTGTAAGGTCCAACATATCTCGGACTCAACTTGCCTCCTTTCTTGGATGATCAATCCTTTCCGTGGTGAGAGTATAAGAAATACTTCATCACCGACTTCAAATTCCAAATCCTTTCTTCTCTTGTCCGCGTAACTCTTTTGGCGGCTCGAGCCGTGCGAATCCGCTCCTTGATCAGCTTGACCTTCTCCATGGCCTCCGAACTAAGTCGATCTTTGGAATCGAGGGCGACTTTCGTTTCTCTTTCGAGTCCATTGGTCATCAATCTCCCAGTGCGGTGGGGATCTACATTTTCGCCCATACAATGCCTCGTAAGGTGCCATCCCAATCGTGGCACGATAAGCTGTTATTGTAGGCGAATTCGGCTAATGGTAAGTGCGAATCCCAACTTCCTTGAAAATCTAAGGTGCGGGCTCGCAACATATCTTCAAGGGTTTGAATTGTTCTCTCGGACCGTCCATCGGTTTGTGGATGTCTTCTTTGTCTTTGAAACTTAGTGAGGTACCTAATTCCTCGTGTAAGCACTTCAAAAACGGAGACAAACCTTGGGTCTCTGTCGGATACTATATCGATTGGTACTCCATGCAATCGAATGATTTCTCGGATATAAATCTGTGCAAGTTTACGCAAGCTATCGGTTTTCTTGATGGGTAAAAGTGTGCGATTTCGCGTGAGTCGGTCTACAACGACCGGATAGCGTCCTGGCCTCTTACGGTCCTTGGTAGATCCGTCCACGAAGTCCATTGTTATATGTTCCCATTTCCACTGGGAATTCTCAATGGTTGTAGTAAACCGGATGGTCGTTGGTGTTCTCGCTTTTACTCGTTGACAAGTCAAACATCTCGCAACGAACTCCGCTACCTGGTTCTTGAGGTTTACCCACCAATAACCGTTTCAAATCTTTATACATCTTGTTTCCTCCAGGATGTATAGTGTATTTTGAACGGTGTGCCTCTGTTAGGATTCTATTCCTAATCCGCTCGTCATTCGGTACACACACTCGATTAGGAACCTGATAACTCCATCTTGGTCACCGAGAATTCGATCTTTCTCCTTTAAGTATCTTCTCCTTCGATTTTTGAAGATGTGTATCTTTCTCTTGTGCTTCTTTGATCTCATTGATAGATTGAGTGTAATCGAAATGTTAGCACATGAAATCGAAATCTTGGTTCTCGTCGATTCCAATTGCTCGGCTCTTTTAATGATTCCCACTCTCGAATCATAAGTCCGCTAAGCTCGCTTTACGCTTAGAGCGTGCGCTACGACGTTAGCTTTTCCAGGATGGTATTGAATATCAAAGTGATAGTCCTCAATCAACTCCATCCATCTCCGTTGCCTCAGATTGAGATCTTTCCGGGAGAATAGATACTTCAAGCTCTTATGATCCGTGAAAACCGTGAATGTTGCTCCATAGAGATAGTGTCTCCATTTCTTCAACGCGAAAACTATCATTTTGCCAATTCCAGTCATGCGTTGGGTAATTGGCCTCATACGGCTTGAGCTTTCGTGATGCATAAGCGATAACCTTACCTTTCCGCATGAGTCTTGCTCTAGTCCTTCTTTTGATGCATCATTTTGTAGACGACAAAGTTTTTCGTTCCCTTTGGAAGGGCTAAGACTGGAGTTGTAGTAAGTCGTTTCTTGACTCTTGGAAACTCGTCTCACACTTGTCGTTCCACTCAAACTTGACTTTATGCAGGTTAGTCGAGTGTGTGGTCCGGCTATCTTAGAGAAGTCCTGGATAAATCTTCGATAATATCCAAACTAGTCTAGAAACTCCGATTTCCGATTCTGATGACTCAGGTTGTTTCCATCCAACCACCGCATGCGTACCTTCAAGGATTTTTTGCAATCCCGAGTGCGGATACTATATGTCCCAAGAATGCGACTTCACTAAGCCAAAATTCGCACTTGCTGAATTTAGCATACGACTTATGCTCTCGTAGTGTCTCTAAAACGATTTTGGTGGCGTTCGTGCTCTTCTCTAGACTTAGAGTATACAAGTATGTCATCAATGAATATCACTCGAATTGATCCAAATAAGGTTGGAAGACTCGATGCATCGAGGTCCATAAATCTTTGCTGGTGCATTCGTCGGACCGAAAAGGCATTACTACAAACTCGTAGTGTCCATATCGGGTTTGAAATGCGATTTTGAAATGTCTCCTTCAGCGGATTTTCAGTTGGTAATATCCTTGTTGTAAATCAAACTTCGAGTACACCGTTGCTCCTTGAAGTTGATCAAATAGTTCGTCTATCCTCGGGAGGATATTTGTTCTTGATGGTCACACTATTAAGTCCACGATAATCTATACATAGTCTTAATGTGCCATCCTTCTTTTTGACGAACAGCACAGGTGCTCCCCACGGAGACGTACTCGGTCGGATAAATCCCACATCCATCAGTTTTTGTAATTGCGTTTTCAACTCTTGTAACTCAAGAGGAGCCATTCTATACGGTGTTCGGCAATAAGGCGGTCCTCCCTGGCAACACCTCGATGGTGAACTCGACTTCCCTATCCGGAGGGACAGTGGTGAGTTCTTGTGGAAATACGTCCGTATATGCTGATACTATAGGTACTTGGTTGATTTGTATCTCAACATTGGGTTTGTTAATTACAAACGCCAAATACCCCCGAGCCCCTCGAGTGATCGCCCTTCTCGCTTTCATTGATGAAATGATTGGGGCAATCTTAACTCGTGCCCTTCCGAAATCTCCACGCCGGGTTTTCGGGTTCACATAGCTTAATGGACTTGTTATGGCAGTCCATTTGTGCATGGTGTGCGGATAACGAGTTCATTCCCAATATTACGTCGTATTCGGATATAGGTAACAAGATCAAATCGGCAGGAAGTTTATCTCAAAGAATCTTAACTTCGCATGCATTATAGATAATATACATTATCCGACTCGCACCCATAGGAGTTGGCACTTCTAAGCATATAGGCATATGTTCCATGCATGCATGCGGTTTGTGTACAAAATGCGGTGCAACAAATGAATGCGTTGATCCAGGGTCGAACAATATTTTAGCGTAGTGGTTAGATACTAGAAGTGTACCTTCCACCACGTCCGCATTGCCTCAGGAGCCTCTTGTCCGGCTAGTGCAAATGCTTTCGGCGGGCATCCTTGCCGATTACCCTGGCCGTTCCCGCTTACGCGGGTTGCGTTGGTTTGGATCGGTCATTGTACCGGGCAATCTTGCGGTGAGTCTTGATTACTACCACAGCGCAAACACCTTCCTTGTTTACGCCCGATTTGTCGGCAAAGTATGTCCGTTTTACGGCAATGCGTACATTCACGACCCGCTTTCCTTATCTTGGTCTCTTTCCTTTGTCGTCTGTTATTAGGTCCCTTAAAACTTAGCGGCGGTTTAGATGGTATCCCCGGTGGCCTCTTAAAAGCTGTTCCATGGCCTACTCTGTTTGAATCATCCAATACGGTTGATCCCGAGGCTCAATGCGAGAGCCTTACTGCTTTGGCCGAGTAGGTTGCGGTTCAACGATCGGCAAGAATCTGCTTTTAAAGTTCAGTTTCAATCCTCGAGTGAACTTGTAAAGCTTATCCTCTTGATCGATTGTCCCAGAGCATACTTGGACAATCGGTGAAATTGAACTTCATCTTGAGCCACGATCGGAGTTCCTCTTGCCTTAATCTATGGAATTCATCCCGTGCGTGCTTCCTTCACGACTGGGAATATCTTGTTCATTGAACTCGGCCAAAAATCTTCCCCATGTTACGATTACTCGGTCTGTTCCCATCTCCTTTCAAGCGCCCTCCACGGTCTCTAGCGGTGATTCAGGCATTTAAATACGAGTGTGACTCTGCTTTCGTCGGAGTATTGAAGAGCATTGAAGATATTTTCCAACTTCTCTATCCATTCTTCCGCTTTCACATCGTCGGCTCTCCCAAGAAGGTTGGTGGGTCGAACCACAGGAATTGCTCCAATGTGCGATCGTTCGCCTCTCGGGCGGAGTTCGGGAGCACGGGGTTGAGCTGCACATTGCCTCATAAACACCAGATATTTCTTTGCAATGCTTGTGATCGGATTGTCTCTACGGTGGAGGAGGTGGTGGTAATTCGGAGAGGGTACCGGTTCTGGGTACATCGTCGTCTCCTCGTGGAACGCGACGAGGTCTCCCACGTCCTCGATGTTCCGCCGTTACGTATCTTGGAGAGTTAGTTGCGATTTGCGAGTAAATGAATACAATAATTATTCGCGTAAAGTAAAAGATATCGCAGGGATAGTAACATCAACACAAGGTATTTGAATAAATAGTAAAAGGTATATCCATTAATACAAAATTGAATACACCCAAAGTACATCATCGAATACTAAGTGGATACATGGAATCAAAATACATCCGAATCTAGTACAATAATGTAAGGTACAACACTGGACTACACGGCTACAACAACAAAAGTACAAGCGACAATCTGCTAGCTAATCGGTGAGATCGCCATCATCATCGCCGCACTATGTCATGATCGGTTGGGTCGGGTTGAGGCGGCGCCTCAACCTCGGGCCAATCCACAAAGTCCAACCACTGCTCAAAGTCCGAGCCTCATCGAGTGGAGCAGCCTCCGGCTCTCAATGTCGATTGGATCTCTCGGGATCCTCCTCGGGATCCTCTTCGGGATCTCCTCGGCATCAGTACGGAGGTTCCGCCTCGGGCGGTGGCAATGGCGGCGTTTCTTGCTAAAAGCGACCTCTAGTGCGGCGTCCCTACGAGTTAGGGCCTGTAAGGTCCTCAATGATGTCATGCTTGATGAGGGTCTCTCCAAGCAATCAAGCGTCTACGGGATAGACGGGCATCAATCTCCCATTTCGCGACCGTCGCTCGTCCTCTTCATTTTCTCCCGCATGTTATCCAAGCGCTCTGGATACTTTGTATTTGGTCCTCCGCGCTCTTATGGTGTTATCGCGGTCCTTGATGACAGTGGTCAGTTCGTTCTTCTCATCTTGGCTTATCGCCAAGCGCTGAGTCAGGTCTCTGTTGCGTTGGCGCTCTTGGGCTAGTTCTGTGGTCGTGCGTTCGCTTTCCCGGTGCCAATGAATCATCAGTGCCCGGTAATATTCCGCTCAAAGACGGGCATGGAATACATCCCACCACGTAGGCGGCGTCGGCTCCATCCTGATAAAACAAACTAAGGCGGATCAGTCAAAGGTAGAGGAAAGATAAGAAAGAATAAGGGAGAACGAGTAAGGGAAATCAGTCAAAATCAACTAAGTCAAGACAAGTATGATTATGAATCTCAAAGTATGCATTCTAACTTAGTTCAAATATCAATAAGACGGTTATATGCCAATTTGAAATCGATTTCACACTTAATTAGTCAAGTCGCGGTACTACCCAAAAACACGGACCGGGGTCCTATCCGGGTCAGCTCGGTGTAAGTTTCCATCTTACTAGCCGAGCTCTGATACCACTCTTACTGTCACGCCCCAAACGGGACGCGATGGACGATTCACAACTTAAATACAAATGGACTAACATTCCAGACAATACCAATGAGAACCCAATAAGACAGAGTCTAAATAGCAGCGGAAATAAATAACAGATACAAGTTATCACTTAAAGTCTACATTCCAACATCCAAATTACATCCCGAAATTCAACAAGGTAGTAACTTAAAGTCAAGGGATCATACACCCCTCAATTACAGGACCCGAATTGATTAGGATACAAGAGTCCAACAACAACATAATAAGAAAAGAGTCCGATCAACAACAAGATGCGATAAATCCAACAAGCGTAGTACAATGTCTCAATCCGAGCGGTTCGGCGTCCCCGGCGAAATCCTCATCTAAGGTTAGAAAACAGCGAGGATGAGACAAAAATCTCGTGGATGGGGTGATCGTGTGCGAGTGTGGCGTAATATAGTTAATGTGAGAAACGATTTATCAAAAACGCGTGAGTATGATGCATGGTTTCACACGATTCTAGCGTCGGGATAAATTATTTAAATAATATATTTCTGATTTAAGAAAGCAGATTCATGGTCACACGAGCACTATGTGATACGATCGAAAGTAGGATTGCGTGCGGAAGTGTAACGCCAATCTATGCAAAGCGATTAATGGTTGCGTGCGGACTTGGCGCCTGACCAATGCAAAAAGTAGCGGTTGCGTGCGGGAATGTAACGCCAACAAAAGCGGACGATAACTCGGAATCGTGTGGATCGGACAGCGATTCCCGTTCTTCCTTGTAACTCCCGGTCGGTATGGTCCAAGACCGGCACCTTATCGCTCCGTAGGCAAAGACAAAATCCCGAGAAGTGGCGAGGCTCGGATCTGTCATAATCATGATTATACCTCAGTACTACGACCCGCTTCCCTTGGACAAACTCCGTCCCTCAGTTGCGGGATTAGGACGATGGGGCCGGAAGAGTGGAATAGCAGCCGAGCTGCCCGGTTCCATCCCCGACGTATCCATTCCGACTGTGAGCTCGACACACCAAGTTGACTCAGGCAGGAAGTAATTACAATTACAGGCAGTCAACCAGGCAGTCGAGTATTATTGATTCAGGGAAGCAGTTTAGGAGCAATTTTTGAAAAACGCGAGTGGCAATTATGGCGTTGGTGGAGTATTTGGATGAAGATGATTATCGGAAGGATAAGCAACCTTCGATATCTTGAAAGATTAGGTGGAACATAAGTCCCGTCATAGATTCCAAAATCGCAAGACGCGGGAAGTCGCTCGCGATCGGGTATTAATCGGTCGAATTGATCCGATAAGTCGGGGTTTTGGAAAAGTAAAATACTTAAATTAAATCTCCAAGTCAGAGAGTCCAGGGCGATTTTAGTAAAAGAGAAAATAATTTGAGTGAGGTCCTTTATAAAAGGAAAATTGTAATTTAGCCCCGTTTTGTAAAAACTAACACTTTTGGGGTTAAAAATTGAATAATTAAATATCCCGACCTTGAAAAATTATGAGGTCAGTTCCTAAATTCTCCAAATTGTCCAGAGATTCAGATTTTAAAAGCTTTGGGGTCGAGTTTTGTAAAAATCTCACATTGGCCCCAAATTTGTAAAAATTGCCAATTCGGACCTTAAGTTTTAAAAATTCGGAACCCACAAACCGGAAGGGATTTTAATGTGGTTCCAGTTGGAAAATGTCACTAAGGTTAGTAGGATATTGGGACAAAAGCAGTTTTTAAAAACAATATGTGTAGGTCCCTCAATTTTTGAAAATATCATTTTTGTCCCATTTTAAAATAATTGCCTTTAAGGCTTTTAGGGGTCCAATTATTATGAAATTTGAACCTTGGGTCCAAAATACAATTAAGTTATAGTTAAGTTAGTATTTCCAGGTGCATGGGCTGCATAAGTCCTGGAAATTTCATTTGGGTCCTCAAGTTTAATATTTTTCACATTAGTCCCTCAATTTTAGTAAAATTGTTTTCCAAGCCCTAACCACTTGGATTTTTGGAATACTTTTAAAATGTGTCAATCCCAGTAACGTAAAAGTAAAAATTTCAATTTATAAAGTTTAGGTCTGGTACAGTTTTAAAAATTTCAAAGTAGCCCTTAAACTTTCAAAATTTTACAATCTAGTCCTTGGGCTTTTAAAGGTTGATTTTATTTAACTTAAAACTCTTAAAACATTATTAAAAAGTCCAAAAGTTATTTTTGAACCTGAGTACAGTCCCAAAATTCGAAATTTGCAGAGGGGTCCTTTAACTTTTATTTTCTTGCAATTTAGTCCACCAACTTTCCATTTTTGCATTTTTAAGTCCAAAATTAAAATTTAATCAATTATGCTCGACTTTTCAAGGTTATAAGGCATTCAAAACATAGATTTTAAAGATCATACACATACATGTCCAATACATACAATAATTCATCAATTAAAGCATTAAAGTATACATGCATGCACCTAAAATTCAATAAATAGCAAATTTGAGCAACTCTTGAGAATTTTCATGATTTGATATATAAAATTGACATGCAATACATAGATTATATATATCTCAAGGCTCATGATCAAATTTTCTACATGCATTTTAATAAAACACCTAAAAGTTGGAAAAATAATTTTCCACCCACCTTAATTTTGGAAATTGTGAAATAAAGGGATAATTTCACAATTTTGAGTGAGGCTTCTTAGGTCAGCCCCTAAGTCAAGAAAATATCAAAATTTGGAGTTAGAAAAATGAGAGAAAAATTAAGGAGAAAAGAAGAAATTAAGGAAATGAAAAGGACTACACTTTACCTTGTGTAGTAGATATTTGGAGACTAGTTGAAGCTCAAAAATTGGAAATTTGGCTCAACTCCAAAAATCTCCTAAGGTCAGCCCCTATTTCTCAAAAATGGAAAAGGGGTGTTAAAATTTGAAAAAAATAGGAAGAGTAGGAAAGAAGGGGTCTAGTACACAATTCTTACCTTGTAGTCAAATTTTCTCTACTATTTTCTTCTTCAAGCTTGAGGTCCTTCTTCAAAATATTGTCAAGCTCTAACCTTTAAAGTCTTCTAAATGTACCTCCAAAACCAAATTTAAACTTAAGTTAAAAGGTGGAGAGATGAATAATGTGATATCCAAAATGGATTGAAGCTAAAATTTCTTACCTTTTAGTATAGTGGTTCGATTTTTATGAAGGATAAGGAGGAAAATGTTGAAATTTTTCTAAGTATGGGAGAAGAAAGTGAAAGAAAGAATAGAGATGTTGGGAGTTTTTAGAGAGAAGGAGGAGAAGGCTTTGAGTATTAGAATGTGTTGATGAGGAATGAGATGAAAATTTGATGAAAAATTGCCATAATGGCCGTGTAGTATGAGAGAGAGGAGAGGAAATTTTGATCAAATTGTGTCTTGTAATTTGTCTCTTGCATGGAGACAAAAATGCAAGTCAAAGTGTGGGTCAATTTGAATTTGAGAGGAATAAGAAGAATGTTGGTTAAGTGGGAATAAGTTGGGAAAATAGTAATAAAGAATTGGTGTATAAGATGATGTGTATAATGTTTGAATTAATGATATAATTATACACAAGATGACTAATATATGGTGTATGTGTATAAGAGTTGGATGATATTTATATCCCAAAATATCCATCATGGCCGTCCACTATGAGGTAAAATGGTAATTCCATATATATATTTTTTTGTCCCAATTTTGATGATAATATATGAAATATATCAATCTCCAAAATAATTAGTGATTCCTTGATCACTTGTAAGTCTCATGATCACTTAATCTAAATCAACATCTTAATTCTATAAGGTAAAAATCTCTAAAATAAATAGTCTCTTAAAATTCCAAGGTGACTAATAAATACAAAAATAGTATTAATGATCAATCAAATGATCATAAATGAGGATTAGAATTAATGATGATCATGATCACAAGTAATTAAATAAAATGAAATAAAATACAAAATGTATATATTATTAATAATTACCGTCAAAATGACGCGGTAAAATAGTCGATCAAAAGCTTAAACAACAATAAGGTTCAACTAATAGCTTCGGAAAAATCGGGGCTTCACATATTTAGGGTATTTTAGCTAAAATACGGGGAATTATAGGAGCATATGAAATATAGAAACATGCAAAATTACATTTTTGGTCCTGTAACTTAGAGGTGTTTGCATTTTTGGTTTTGTTCGATATCGGAGTTGCAAACATGTCTGTAATTTAGAAGAATTCACAATTTGAGTCCTATTTTCGCCGGACATTGCACGTGAGAGGCACATGTTTACTTTTCCGGCACCAAAAGCTGATGTGGATTATTTTTTTATTGTTTTAATTACATGTAATATTACCTTTTTGCGACATCAATTAAAAATCATAGTCGTCTACATAATGGAGGAAAATTGCTCTAACATTCCCGCATGATAAAAAAAGAAACCCCAAACCCATTTGGAAGAACCTAACTCTGAAAAAGCTCCCATTGTGCAAGGAAACTGAAGAAAATCGTTGTAATGTCTGAATCTTCTCAAGACTCGCACGTCACCGGTACTGTGGAGTGTTTTTGTGGCGCAAGGGCTGTGATTCGAACCTCCTGGACCAACGAGAACCCAGGTAGAAGATTTCAGTCATGCCTTAATTGTAAAGTAAGATAAAGCCTTTAAATTTCTGGTTTGATTTGGTTTGAATTTTTGGTTTGGTTTGCTCAAGCTAATTATTTTGATTTTTCTTTCATTATTTTCGGGAATTCTTGAAATATTAGAGAGGAGGTTGTTAATTTTTCAAGTTTGAGGATCCACCAATGTGTTATCGATCGAAGATTATAATTCCTATATTATTAAGGAAGGTTAATGCATTAGTGGAGAGAGAACAAAAGGATGGAAAAAGCTCTAGAAGAAGATGGATTAAGGAAGGTTAATGCACTAGAAAGAGGAGAACAAAAGGCTAAAAAAGCTCTCGAAGAAAGTGAAAAAAATTACAAGGAAAAAGTGACTCCCATTTTGATGTGGTTGCTAATGGTTATGAGCTTGTTTTGGTGGATTTCATCAAAGATGATTGATGGTTATGGAGATGGTGCAAATGGTTATGGATTTGGTGGCATGAAGATGGAACTAGCTTAGTTATGTATTGTTAGATTAGTTGTTGTAATGGAACTAGTTTGTTGTTAGTTGTTATAATGGAACTTCATGAATGTTTTTAATGCATTAATTGTAATGGAACTAGTTTGCTTCCGGTATTAAACAATGATGCACATATTTTGTCTCTTGAACGAACAAGAATTTGTTTCTATTTGGAAGTTAGATTCGGTGGGTACATAAATTGTAATCCATAAGAATATGTCCCTTTGAGTACATAAAGTTGCAATCCATATATAAGAAGTGCACAAATCATTTAGAATCCAAAAAGTGATTATCTTGAATACATACATGCCTTAAGCGCCAAAATACACAATAATAAGTGTCAAAATCACTTAAAATCGAGTTGTTCACTTAGTACATAAATTGGAATCCATAAGAAGTGCCAAATCACTTAAAATCCATAAAAAGTAACTTGCACTGAATACATAAGTTCCATAACTACCAAAAAGTGCCAAAACACTCCAAAACAACTGGAATCCATAAAAAGTTTCAAGTGCCAAAATACTCCAACACATCACATTTGTTTCTTTCCCTTCTCCATCTTAATATTCTTGATTACCTGGCTTGATTGAGAGAAGTTGAATGCTTGGGAAGAATTTGGTTGTTCAAATGTCCTTGACCCTTGAAGTTGTTGGTATGGTGTAGGTCAGTAAGTTTGGGACTTGAGGAACATTTTGTGTAGAACAACGGCTTAAAATATCACCAATCTCATTTTACATTGCATTATCTTTTGGCTCTTCACTTACTTTGGGTGGCAACAAAATATTCTTGGCCACCTAAAACATCAAACAAGTAGACAATTAAAATATTGGGATTTAGTACAATTAAATAAACACTTGGATGATGAGTACAATTAAATAAACACTTACATTACGTGTAATGCCTCCGATTGAAGTTGCAACATCTTTAGATTTCATCCTCTTGTGCTTGTTGTAATTATTTGCTGACATCCCTCTTCCTTTGAATCGAGGTTAACAAATTATCAAACAAATGAGCGAGTTAACAAAAAAAAAAAGAAAAAGTAATTAACACTTACAATTGTTCTTCTTGCTCTTGTCAGAAGCGGTTTCTTCTTCTCCAACTTAAGTCACTTGACTCTGCATCACTTCAACATCATTGGGGTTGCTCTTGTAGCCATATCTTTATTTGGGAGGACCTTGCATTATGCCCACTAACACCACAAACCTTGCATTTTATAGTTGCCTTCTCATCTTCATTGTTGCTTTCCCTTGCCCTTTTTTTGTTTGTTAGGCATTTGGTTCATCCTGGTTCCCTTCTTCTTGCTCTTGATGACTGCCAACACCTCTCCCAAAATTGGGAGGTAAAGGGGGAACAATAAAGTGCGGCTCCATAGTTGTTCCCCATTGATGCCCATTATAGCTGGTCTATACACTTTCTTGTACACCTCGGTACTATAACAATGATGCACATAATCCTCGGTTTGTAATTTGGTCAATTAATGCTCTACATGCATGCTTGCGGGGTATTCTGTGAGTTCCCACATCCTACAAGAACAAGTCAACTTCTCTAAATCTCTACGGTGAATTGACCCCCATCATAACATGAGATTTGGTAATGCTTATCATCACTTTTAATGGGCATACAATCAGACACCTTAGACTGATGCTTTTGAAGGATTTCACTGATCCTAGGACATATTTTTCCCTTCCACTTGGCCTCAGCCCTATCCCCTGTTCTTTTGCAATCTTTCGGTCATGTATTCCCTAATCCACTCAGACATTGTTATAATTGGCTTCTCCCTAGCTTCCAAGATATTACTATTAAATGTTTCACACACATTATTTAGTAACATGTCACATTTTGGCAAGGCATTGAAATGGGACCTTGACCATTGCTATGGGGTTTATCATTGAACAATTAGCGACTTCCTCACTCATATCCCACATTTCTTTCATCCTATGATTGAACTCACCAACAATACTAGCTTGAGCTGCCCTCCATATGGCATGTTTAAAACTACACCCTGAACCCAGCATTCTTAAAGTTATTGTGTAAATGCCTAACACAAAACATATGGGATGCACCTGGAAAAACAAGTTCAAAAATCTGAATCAAACCTTTTTGCTTATCGAGGAGATGAATGTGAGCTTTGTGATTGGACTATGTTCAAATCACTCTTCAAAACAAACAAAAACCATTCCCAAGTTTCTCTTGTCTCTCTATAAACTACGCAAATGCAATAGGATATAGATTGTTGTTTTAGGTCTACCCTAACTGTGATTAGCAACACACCTCCATGGGTTCCTTCTATGTGGCACCCATCTACCTCAATCGGTGGCCTACAACTAGCCTAAAATCTTCTTTTAATGCACCAAAACAAACATAAAATTTTTGATCCTTTCCTCTCCATTCGATTTCTTTGGCAAGACAACTTAGAGTATTGTTCATTAGGGTTGCCCTCAATCATTGTTAAAGCTCTCTTTTAGCTCTGTATGCTTGATCATTTGACACATTACATCTAATCTCATTGATTACATCAAGTCTAAAACCCCTCACATTTCTTTTAAGATCAGTTGAAATTTTTGAAGATACTTTTCACTTAACCATTTTGATTTGACATTCTTAACATTGTAGGTTTGGTGACATGAATGATTGGGGTAATATCTCTCACTTGAAAAGCTGCAGGAGTCCTTCATTTTTAAAGGCGACATTCTTCACTCACATCCTTCCTCACCACATCTAACATACATCCTGATTTTATCATTTTTTATCACTTTTAAAGTCCTCTTGGTTTTTAATGGCATGTGGATTGAATGGCTTTCTTAAATTCATCTTTTGTACCAAACTCCATTCTATGTCAAACACGGGGATCATACACCATTAAAGGATTAAACACTTTGGAATTTGAGTAATTTCATTTCCATCATCGGACACTATGCATTCATCAAAGTCGGGAACATCTACAACATCCTTTTCCCCACTCTCACATGAATCGACCCTATCTCTTCACCACATGACCATACTAATTGATCAACATGTTCATCAAATAGGGCATCATCATCCTCTTTGCCCTCTTCCCTTAAGTCAAAATCAGCATGCAGAAAATCATCAGATTCAACTCCTATATCCTCTACCACCACATTTTCCTCATTTTGCTATTTGATCTCTCAAAAATCCTCGGACTCGGCCCTATATCCCGATCTCCTATATTTCCCAAATTTCCAAAATCAAATTCATTCCCAACTACATTATTCTCATTCTTCGCACTCTCGGCTCCCTCACCACTATCTTCTCCTTCATCCACCTTTAACCACCCACCTTCATCATCATTTGAATTAACATTAAATGAACTCAGGTTTTCAACATACACATGCAATTCTCTAGAGAATAAATGTGTAAGGGACCATGTTCTAATATCATCATCCTCAGATATCTCTTTGAAACCCAACACTACTAATATAAAATATCTTCTACCACCTTTCACTCTAAGTCCGTCACTCATCTTTTTCAATAATCTAGCGAGTCATCTTTTTAGCTTGTACAAAGTCAAAAACTATTTTAACACCCCCACTATATCTTGCAAATGGGGCATGATGAAACACCCCACCACACCACATTATAACACTCATAAAGTCACTAGTACGATCCGTGGACACGGACCCCAAAAGAAAATCAAAAACAAAAATAAATATATTAGCATAAAGACCCACAAGTTCACATGCCATATACTGAGACAACCACAAACAATAAAAAACATTGGGGACCAACATCGGACTTTAATAGTCTTCCATGGACTCCAAAATATTAAACAAAAATACTAGGGTTTTTTCGGCTACATCAATAAAGTAACATTCAACAACAAGTAACTTCAATATACAACAAAAAAATTGAAGGCTTTTAGGACAACAAGAATAACGTTCAATAAAGTAATATTTAACACCATTAACATCAATAAACAATAAATCTTACCATAAGCGGGGTCCATTATCGCGATTAATCTTCTTCGAATTCTCACAATGTCGCCCATTACACCATAAAAAATTGTTTTACTTGCTATTAGTATTTGCTCCTCGTATTATGGTTTTGTAATTTTTAGGTTAAAGAGTAATTTTGGGAGAAGATGATTTTTGGGCTCGTTTTAGTATTAGGGTTGTTATTTTCCCTCTTAAAATTGGTGATGTGGAATTTTCATTTACAATAATGTTTTTTGAAGAATCATTTACAATAATTTAATACGTGTAATTAAAATAATAAAAAAATAATCCACATCAGCTTTTGGTGAAAAAAAAAGTAAACATGCGCCTCTCACGTGCAATGTCCAAGCGAAAATATGACTCAAATCACGAATTTTTCTAAATTACAGGACATATTTGCAACTCCTAAATCGAAACAGGACCAAAAATGCAAACACCACTAAGTTATAGGACCAAAAATGCAATTTTGCCTATAGAAACACCCAGTAGAGACAAAAATCGCACAAAATCGAGAACTTATAGGATCAAAGTTGCACAAATTGGAACTTTTTGGATCAAAATTGTTACCTAAAAATTCTGAGAACCAAAATTGCTAGTTTTCTATAGTTCTGAGGACCAATTTTGCATTCAAGCCGTGAATGGGGTGACATAATAAAAGGGATTAAAGAAGGGGTTAAGAATCATTTCCAAAACAGATTTTCGGGAAGCATTTGGTGTCCCCCAAATCTTAGTTGTCTCGCATTTTAAAACTCTCTGGTGACAACAACTTCCTTATGTCTCAATTCGGTTTAGAAGAAATTCGGCAAGCATCTTGGGATTGTAATCCGAATAAAAGTCTGTTATTGCAATCCGAATAAAAGTTTGGGCTTTGTTTAAGGAGGATTTTTGCCAATTTGTAAATGAATTTCACTCGAGCAGGAGCACAGGCTTGTTAAGGTTGCAATCACTCTTTCATTACTTTGGTCCCAAAGAAAGCTAACCCTTGAGAGGATTGAGGATTACGAGACCAATCTCTCTCTTAGGAAGTATCTACAAAGTCCTTGCTAAAATTTTAGCTAAAAGCATGGTTGCGAGAAATCGCTGGCGCTAGTCGGGCGGTGGACGGCGCTAGCGCTAGGGTGCTAGCGGGCGCCTAGGAACAACACTACTTTTTAAATTTGTTTTCATTTTTTTCTTTTTACCAATTTTTGGCGATTTGTCCCGCCAGGAGAGCACCTAGCTCCGAATTGGTGCCGCATAGGTTTGCCCTAGCCCACCAGGCGGGCGCTAGTCAATTTTTCGGCCAAATGATTTTTGGCCGATTTAGGAAAAATCGAATCGGCCTGGGCGCCTAGCGCCTGGTCGGTGCCTAGGCGACCGTCTAGGCTGATTTTACAACACTAGCTAAAAGAAGCGCAATGTGATCCACAATGTTATAGCCCAAATCGGTCAGCGTTTTTGGGTCGTAGACAAATTTTGATCTTGTTCTTATAGCAAATGAAGTGATTATTGATGAAGCAAAGAAGGATAAATAGACTACGATAATCTTCAAATTGGACTTTGAGAAAGCCTTTGACATGGTGAATTGGGAATTTCTTAACCTTGTCATGAATGAAATGAACTTTCACTCTAAATGGCGGAAATGGATCGGGGTTTGTCTCTCCTCGGCAAGCTGCGTCCGTTTTGGTTAATGGAAGCCCCACATCCGAATTCTTTTTGAAGAGGGGACTCGGGCAAGGAGACTCCATCTCTCCACTTCTCTTCCTCATTGTTGCGAGTCTCTTAGCAAACTTATTGAATACGAAGTTGAATCGGGCGTTCCTTACCATACAAAGTTAATAATCTTCAAGTTGGCATTTCACATTTACAATTTCTTGATGATACGATCTTTTTGGTAATGCAACATGGGAAAATATTTGATGCTTCAAGTGCATTCTTAGAATTTTTGAAATCATTTCGGGCGAAGATCAACTACCATAAGCGAGTCTTATTGGAGTTGGAGTCGATCAAGACATTCTCTCATCAATGGCCTCGTTTACGAAGCGCAAAATTGAGAATCTACCAGGCAATTATCTTGGGTCCCGATTGGTCTATCGTCTTCTCGATCGTCTTTTTTGTGTCCATTGATTAACAAAATAAAAAGTCGTATCCGTCATTTGGGATAATAATAATCTCTCATTCGGTGGGCGAATTTCGGTGCTTAACTCTGTCCTCAACTCTCTACCTCTCTATTTCATATCATTCTACCATATACCTAAATTGGTCCTCAACCAAATTATCAAGTGCAATGGGACTTCTTATGGGGAGCAAAAGAAGGGAATCATAAAATAGCCTGGATTAAAAAGGAAAAGTGTATAACTCTCTACGGATAACGGTAGGCATGGTATTAGGAATGTGGAACTTTTAATGAAGCACTTCTTCGGAAATGGCTATGGCGATTCTTAGCGAGAAAGTGAGAAGCTTTGGGTTAAAGTTTTAATCTCTAAATATGGTGGAAAGGGTTGGTTTGGAAATAAAGTAGGACTTGGTAGCGAGAAATAAAAAAGAGTCGAAATGGTGGAAAGATGTGGGAAAAATCCTTAAATAAAAGAGGGATTAACAATTGGTTTTGGATAGAATTGAGAAATCTATTGGGAATTGGAAGAATACATCAATATGGGAGGTTCCATGGTCCGGCCGGTGTCACAAACTTGTTGATCTTTTTGGTAGACCCTCAATATTGATTGTTCTAGAAATCTTAATATAGCGGAGAAAGGTCATTGGGAAGAGGGAAAATGGGTTTGGGATTGGCATTGGAGAAGAGAACTTTTGAATGGGAGAAATCTCTTCTTGATGATCTTTGTGCTCTTGTTGACGGTACCTCTAAATGATGGTAAGGAGGACTCTTGGAAATGGAACTCAAATTCCAAGGCAAATACCTTGTTAAGGAAGCATACAATATTTTGGGGGCTTCAAACTCTCTTGAGCAAGGCGATGAAAGTTTTCTTAATCTTGCACAGCGTAAAACTACTCCTCTAAAAGTGGCATTTGCATTTGTTTGTAAGTGTGTTGATCGGGATTCAAACTCGATATCTTTCGTTTCTTTGTAATTTATCCCATTTCCTCCAATCAATAGTCCCAATTGTATTAAAAAAAACTACAAAACAAAATTCTACAAAACATAACTTGAAAAAGCAGAGAAAAGTCCTAAAGATTTAAGATGTAATTTACGTAACAATGAAGAGGAATCGATCTCACATCTCTTCTTTTCTTGCCCTTTGTCCACCTCATTTGGATGAATATTTATGATTGGCTCGGTTTTGGATGGTTCTTTCTAATGAGGCAAAGCTCAATTTTCTCAACATTTAGGGTTGGTTTACGAATCCTCAAGATTGAATGGAAAGCTATTTGGCACCGAACCATTTGGAGCATTTGGTTGGCAAGAAACACCAAAATATTTCATTCGAAGGCCTTGAACGTGGACAAAATTGTTGACCTTATCAAAACGAGGACACTGGCTATGGGTTTTTATTTGGAAATTCTAATCTTAGAGTTGTTGCTTTTTCGGATTGGATGCTTGAACGAAAATTTTTATTGGTGTTGTTTAAACTCTTTGTATAAGGGATTGGGCACCCCTTGTTCTCTATAAATTTAATTCCTCCTTTTTTGATAAAAAAATTACTAATTTACTTTATTAAGATTTTAATTTTAACTAAATTTTAGTTATAATTTTAATTTGAGACAAAATCTGCTAAATTGACAATTTATGTTTCTAAAAATGAAAACTAGGCGATTGATTTCAAAAAAATATCTTTTAGCTATTTTGAGTAAAAGCGATAGTCATACCCTCCTTGTATTCTTTGGTGAGTTACTTGGTGACTCTCATCCAAAATTTGGACAACTCTTTCACTCTATCTCTAAAAGTTTTCCGATAATCGAGTTTTGCGATGCGGGTGTTTATCCCTCCATTCTCATCACTTTAATTCACTCCAAAACAAATTTATCTAAATTTGTTAAAAATATAATAATTAAAGGAAAAACTATTTCATATGCATTGTTAGATTCTTGTGTTAGTTTAAATGACTTGTCATCCTATTTTAATTTAGTTTTACGGAAATTTTTGCACATGTTTGTCTTTGTAGTGGTTATTTTCTAGGAACTAACTCTGACGACTAACCCATATTTTTATTATTTTATCCATCGTAGTTATACAATATTTTTAAACTATTTTCGCACTCTATTTAAGGGAGGTGGAGGTAGGATTAAACAATGAGTTACTGATCGATATAGAGCCAACAAGAGAAAGTCGACCGGATTAAACAACTTATTAGAATTAAGAATTAATTCATACCCCGAGAATCACATAAATTATCAAAAAACAAATAAAATACTAAATCTAAATCGGAGCGTGCCTTAAATCAAATCAGCAATATAATATATGCAATTGATACCTCGGTTTTGTGTTGACGCGTGTGAATCCTTAATTGGGTTAGCGTCTTCCACAACCAAATTCTTCGGTACTCGGTGGTTTCTCTCTTTAGATGGGAATAGGAGATGAGTGAAGGACTTATTTGACTTGGAGACCATAACCCTAATAAGAGTTTCTTATATACTAGGTCAATTAAGTGCCCATCAATTCTAATTAACTAGTATTGGTTCTCTATACATTGCAAAGTCCATTACCCATTAGATATCCCTAGAGCCTCATAAAATTAGACTACTTAATTGACTCTATTAAATTAGATTGTGCATAATATAATTTTAATTACATAAGTACACACAGGAAATTAATAAAAATTCCAACATTTGTGTCTCTTTGGGAGGTGTTTATTTAATTTGATTTGATAGAGTCAAGGGTAACGTAAATTTGAAAAAAGCGATAATAAATATTATTAATGCGAGAAAAAAAAAAAGAATGCGAAGTTCTCCTCGGAAAATCTCCGCGTGACTTAGAGTTGACAAACACAATTACTTATGATCATGATCATCATTAATTATATTTCACATATATGATCACTTGATTGGTCATTATTACTATTTTGTATTTATTAGTCACCTTTGAATTTTTAAGAGACTATTTATTTTAGAGACTTTTACCTTATAGAATTAAGATTTTGATTTAGATTAAGTGATCATGAGACTTATAAGTGATCAAGGAAATCACTAATTATTTTGGAGATTGATATATTTCATCTATTATCATCAAATTTGGGACAAAAAAAAATATATGAAATTACCAATTTACCACTATAGTGGACGGCATTGGTGTTGAATTTTGGAGTATAAATATCATCCAACTCTTGTACATGTACACCTTATGTAGTCATCTTGTGTATAATTATACCATTAATTCAAACATTATACACATCATCTTATACATCAATTCTTTATTACTATTTTTCCCAACATTCATTCTATTCCCATACCTTGCACATACCTTTGACCACCCTTTTGTCTCCATGCAAGAGACAATTTGCAAGACACAAAATTAATCAAAAATTCCCTCCCCTCTAGCAATGTGGACGGCCACATGAAGAAAATTGAACAAATTTGTTCATTTTTCATCCAACACCTTCATCTCTCAAGCCTTTTCTCCAACTTCTCCTAACCTCTCTCTAAAAATCATTTACATCTTCAAATCTTCAAACACAAAATCATTTACATCTTCAAACCTTCAAACACCAACTCTTCACATCTTCAAATCTTCAAACATAATTCTTCATATCTTCAAGTACCACTTCTTCACATCTTCAAATATTCAAACACAAGTCCTTCACATCTTCAAACCCATCTTCATATGTTCAAGATCATCTTCTTCCTAACATCAAACATACTTTCTTTCTTCAAACATCTAAACCAAAACAAACAATCTTTCCACTTAAACACCAAAAAATCGAACACCCCTATCTCAAGGTAAGAAATTTCACTCCTCAATTCAACTTAAAATCTTACTACTCATCACCTTCTCTTTTTAATATAAGTTTGAATTTTGGATTTTGAGGTACTTGGAAGACCATGCATGCATGGTGACCTAATTAGAAGACTTGAAGAAAAACTAGTAGAGAAATTTGGACTACAAGGTAAGAATTGGACACTAGAGCCCTTCTTTCTTCTTCTTCCTATTTTTTTCAAATTTTAACACCCCTTTTTCATTTTTGAGAAATAGGGGCAGACCTTAGGTGATTTTGAAGTTGAACCAAAAATTCCAAATTTGAAGCTTCAACTAGTCTCCAATCACCTACTAAACAAGGTAAAGTGTAGTCTTTCTCATTTCCTTATCTCCTTCTTTTTCTCCTTAATTTTTCTTCCATTTTTCTAACTCCAAATTTTTGATATTTCTTGACTTAGGGGCTGACCTAAGTGACCTCCTCAAAGTTGTGAAATTTATCCTTTTATTTCACAACTTTCCAATTTAAGGTGGGTGGAAAAACTCTTTCAAACTTCTAGGTGCTTTTATTAAAATGCATGTAGAATTTTGATCATGAGCCCTTGAGATATATAATCTATGTATGGCATGTCAATTTTATGTATCAAATCATGAAAATTCTCAAGAGTTGCTCAAAATTGCTATTTATTGAACTTTAGGTCCATGCATGTACAATTTAATGTTCTATTTGATGAATTCTTGTATGAATTGGACATGCATGTGTATGATCTTTGAAATCCATGTTTTGGATGACTTATAACCTGGAAAAGTCGAGCATAATTGATTAAATTTCAATTTTGGAATTAAAAATGCAAAAATGGAAAATTGGTGGACTAAATTGCAAGAAAATGAAAGTTAAAGGACCCCTCTGTAAATTTCGAATTTTCGGACTGCACTCAGGTTCAAAAATGACTTTTTGTCATTTTAATAAAGTTTTAAGAGTTTTAAGATAAATAAAATCAACCTTTAAAAGCCAAGGACTAGATTGTAAAATTTTAAAAGTTTAAGGGCTACTTTGCAAATTTTGAAACTGTACCAGACCTTAATTTTAAAATTTTAAATTTTCACTCTTAAGGTACTGGAAATGACATATTTTAAATGTATTCCAAAAATCCAAGTGTTTAGGGCTTGGAAAGTAATTTTCTAAAATTGAGGGATTTGAAGTGTAAAAGACTAAACTTGAGGACCCATATGAAATTTCCAGGACTTATGCAGCCCATGCACTTGGAAATACTAACTTAACTGTAACTTAATTATATTTTGGACCCAAGGTTCAAATTTCATAACAATTGGACCCCTAAAAGCCTTAAAGGCAATTATTTCAAAATGGGACAAAAATGATATTTTCAAAAGTTAAAGGACCTAAACTTATTTCTTTTTAAATATGTTTTTGTCCCAATATCCCACTAACCTTAATGACATTTTCCAACTAGAATCACATTAAAAGCCCTTCCAGTTTGTGAGTTCGATTATTTTAAACTTAAGGTCCAAATTGGCAATTTCAACAAATTTGGGGCCAATGTGAGAATTTTATAAACACTCGAACTCAAAACTTTAAAAAACTGAATCTCTGGACAATTGTGAGAATTTAGGAACTGACCTCATAATTTTTCAAGGTCGGGATATTTATTCATTTAATTTTTAACCCCAAAAGTTTTGGTTTTTTAAAACGGGGCTAAAGCGTAATTTTTCTTTTATAAAGGACGTAACTCAAATTATTTTCCCTTTTACTAAAATAGCCCTGGACCCTCTGACTTGGAGATTTAATTAAAGTATTTTATTTTCTCAAAAACCCTTGACTTATCGGACCGATTCGACCAGATTAATACCCGTCTTGGGCGACTTCCTCGTCTTGTGGTTTTGAATCTATAACAGGACTTATGTTCCACCTAATCTTTCAAGATATCGAAGATTGCTTATCCTTCCGATAATCATCTTCATCCAAATAACTCCACCAACGCCATATTGCTACTCGTGAATTTTCAAAAATTTTCTGAATCGCTTCCTGAATCAATAATACTCATTGCTGGTTGGTATCGTACTTGTATTTACTTTCTGCCTAAGTCAACTTGGTGTGTCGAGCTCACGGTCGGAATGGATACGTTGGGGATGGGCAGGCAGCTCAAGCGCTATTCCACTCTTCCGGCCCCATCGTCCTAATCCCGCAACCGAGGGACGGAGTGTCCAAAGAAGTGGGTCGTAGTACTTGAGGTATAATCATGATTATGACAAATCCGAGCCTTGCAAGCTCCTTTGTGGATTTTATCTTTGCCTACGGAGCGATAAGGTAACAGGTCTTGGACCATCTTGCCGGGAGTTACAAGGAAAAACGAAGGAATCATCATGCGATCCACACGATTAGGAGTTATCGGACCCGTTTGGTTGGCGCTACAAATCCGTCACGCAACCGCTACTTGTTTTGCATTGGTTGGCGCTACAAATCCGTGACGCAACCATTATATGTGTTGCATGGGATTGGTGTTACATTCCGTATGCAATCTACTGTCTTGCACGAATGACATAGTGTCGTGTGACCACGAACTGTTTTCTTGTCTTGTATAAGTATATTACTTAAATATATTTATCACGACGTTTGTGGATGTGTGTGAATTCATCTTTGTAGGTCCCGAGGGGTGTAAGTGTAAGGTTTAGAAGGGAGGGGGTTGAATAAACCTTACCAAATTTTCGATTTAGTCCTTTTAAATCTCTGAGAGTTGATTCTACACTGTTTGTGTCCTTGATGGACGATCGAATTAGTCACTCAGTAGAGTTAATCTCTCCATGACTCATTTGAGTTGTTGATGGAGTAACTCGTTTGTTGGCTATAATTTAACTCAATTGTGGTTTTATTTTACGGAAGACTTAACACCCTTATGTTTGATTAAGCAAGATTTTAGAGCTTGATTTAGTACTTATAATTTTGTCAAATGGATAGCAAATTTATCGTGAGATATAAGCGATTAAAAGCGAGGAATTTAAATCTTTGAAATGTAAATGACACGATAAAGTTTTTATAGAGGTTCGAAGATGGGGTAATTCTTCTACTCCTCTCTTCTCCAACTCTGGAGGAATCCACTAGGTAATGATCGGTTTACAAAGTGGTAGCAGTCCCGGATACAAGTCTTGATCACAACAGCCGACTTGATCCTTTGGGACTCGATGAGACGCCTTGATCACTCGGTGGCTTCTCCAAATGCGACTCGGCTTCTTCGCAGGGTAATTTGCGCTTGCTACTCTGACTCACTTGCTCAAGCTTTTTGGATTTGATCACGAAGCCCTCCAAAAGCTTAAGACTTGGTTGACCTTGAACCTTTCTACAATCCTTCCCGGAATGTAGACCCCTTGTTTTTTCGTATTTTCCTCTTCAAGCGATTGAAGTTCTCTTTCCTTCACGAGGTAAGTGTTGGATTGATGTACTTCGTAATGTAGGCTTGAGGATTGAGAATGTTTGATTTTCTAATATATTTGTTTATCTCATATGTGTGTCATCTATATATCTCAAACAAACTCCTCGGCCTTTTATAGTGAACTTTCAAAAATTTGCCCGTTGAAGAGATAGGCTTATTTTTGAAAGTCACTTTGCGATCGTTGGCTTGCGATCCTTGGAATTGCCATTTCCTCGTATGAATTGTTCTTTCACCTTTTCGAGTTCGACACGGTGTAGTGCTTCCCATTGGTTCATTTCTTTTGCACGCAGGGTCGAGCACTCCAAGAAAGGTGGTATGGAGATATTACTTGTTTAAGTAAATCTCTTGATTTACGTAGGCAGCGGTTCTTTTACGATTATCTCGACTTATTTGCATTTCCTTGCTTTCCCAGGTGACTTAGAGTCGACTTCCAATCATTGGATGACTCTTGTCACTTCAACTTGAGACTTGGCTTTTCTTGAGTTGACTTGGTGATGCTCCACTCATTGCATCTGTTTGCTTCTTGATAGAGTTCCGTCTACTCTTCTTTGCCACATTCATTTGTTTCACGGCAAGGTCTTTCTTCCGGTCTTGGTGTCTTCTTGCATGTTAGGCGTAGGCGACTTAACTCGGCTTGGCCGACTTTAATTTTTACAATACATTTTGACAAGAATTGGGGTGCCAACTTTCTATTCTAAGTTTTACATGGCATTCATCAAAATCTAAACAATAAAATTCCTAACAATTTCCCCTTTTTGATGATGCCAAAACTTAAATCATTCAAGATGCAAACATCAATGATACATACTGATAGTGTATTGACATAGAATGTATGCGCATAATCAATTCTTTTTATTGATCATATCATTCTTGTTCCTTAACACAACTGTTTACAAGGTGTATCAGAGCATATAATTGTCTTCACAAAAATCAAAGAATTTATACCTTTATTACAGAAGACTTACATTGTATGTATTTACATAATAAAATACACAAAGGGTTGGACAACAACACTTCATCTCCTTATTTGTCTCCTTCTTTCATCTTGTTCAAAGATCTTCTTCTCTTCTTCTCTTTTTTCGTCGTCATTTGCCTTCTTTTTCTTCTCATATGCTTTCCTGGCAGCTTCATCTTTTCTTATTCTTTCCTGTCTCTCCTGCCATAGCTGAGTTTGTCTCTTGTTTTCTTCTTCTATTCTTTTTGCATACTCAGCGTTAGTTTTAGCCACTTTCAAATTTGCCACTTGGTCAAGCCCGGCCCGATGAGATCCCTCCTTTCTTCCCTGGATCTACGTATTCAATATTCTTGGCGGAGGCTTCAGGTCCAAGCTTCTTCTTCCACTCTTCGCTTCTTCCTCTACCTCCGGGCGTATACTATCTTTGGGTCTTCTTCTTTCCGGTGAGTGACTAGCGGAGTGACCAGCAGATTCTTAGGTTGTCTCGCGCTGTCGGCTTCTTCACATAATGTGAGACCCTTTTCCCAAGATGAGTCCCAAGCTTGAGCCATAGACATATTTGCAAAGTATCCTCGGATTTCGAGCGTTCTAAATTCATCGACCGATCGTGGCTCGTCCCGACATCCGAGATGGCATAGGTGTCTCTGTCTCTTTGGAATGCCTCCGTGTTCTTTCAAGATGTTCATCACCACGACATCCATTCTTCCTTCCACTTCCTTCATCCTCGCTTCAATTGATTTTCTCTTTTCGACACCATAGATACATCGAGTGTTGGAGTGGAAGAGTCACGGGAGTTTTCGCTTATAATGTCACCATTTGTGACAAGACCTTGTTGGGGGTTTGTGCAATCATCAATGTCACATATGTTGATCCTTCCCCCTCAACATGCTTTCCTTTCTTTACGTTTCAAGACTTCCTCAGGTGATTTTCCCTTCTCGCTTGCTCCTTTCTTTTCGGCTTGATTTTTCTTTTTTAAGGTATTCCTCTTCCCCCTTTTTGGCATCATCAAAGGATAGAGGAACCCAGGGGGGAACATTGGCAAGCATGAAGTCGAAGTCTTCGATGGTTGAGTTACGCTTCAAGTCCGCTGCGTTGTATGCGGACGAATTCAGTCGAGTAGCGTTGGATTCTGCTGAAATCGACTTCATCTCACCATGAGAAGGCTGAATTTTCTTGTCATGTGTTCTTCCAAACGTTTGTAGATCATTTGTATTTTGCTCACGCAGCTGAGCCTTGATCTTGGCAAAGTGTGAGCTTCATGCATATGCTCAATGTGTTCTCTCAAACCGTCTTTGCATCGTATTTTCGACTCTCCACACCGTGACTTGTTGAACAATTGTGCGAAGTATCTCACCCTGTTCCACACGCATTGTTTCTTCTTTGTTGCCACCATTCCCTTATCCATCGCATGTCCAAAGAGGCACGATGCCTCTCCATCCTTTCAACCTCAACTCAAAGCGATTGCCTTGAACACTTCTCGAACTTGATTGATTAACATTGCGGTGATGGCCATACATCATCGAAGTCATAATCACCGAACGATGGTGTCGATGGAAGAATAGGAGCTGGTTTGTAATAGCGTGCTTGTTCATTTTTCGACTCTTCGTGGAGTTTCGTATCTCCAAAGTGAGAAAGGGAAAGATTCTACAAAAGATTCATCACCGCCAAGGATCATTCGATGATGAGCGGTGCGCGTGAAGTTCTTTTGGGAATCGATCTGCTGCAGACTTGAGGAGCCTCGGCGGTGGTCTCTTGTTCAAATTTGGGTTGTTGTGAAGTAGACCGGCTTCCGAGCCTCATTTGTCTTAACGCCTTCGTTGTTGGTCTCGGTGATTTCTCCATTTCGATGATCGGTCCTCGGCCTTATCGAGCGTCATCGGACGATGATGAGATTTCCATTGGTGGCTCATCATCAAAATTAAAGGTTTGACGAGTAGTCTTGGGATCGACTTGCTCGTGCTTGGAACATCCATGGTGAGTCTTTGGGATTTGTCATGGGGATGACTCGGCTTCTTCTTCGCCTTGTGATCCCAGAAATGTGACATCGGGGTTGTCACGGGAATCATGAAGTGCGCGATCTCCTTCTCGGATGGGTCGATGATAGCGGGAGGGATGTTCTCTACTTGACTTCTTTACCCCGGGAAGTCTCAACCTCCCGTGGGCCTTCATTACCTCCGGCAGTCTCTCTGCTGCGAGGCCTTAGTCCTCCTTTCGACAGTGTCGGTTGTCTTAGGGTCTTCTACAGATGGCATCCATTGGAGTCTCAACCCCATGGATTGCACTTTCATCGCCCAGTGTTAACTCCCCGGTACTTCCTTCCGTGCCTCGTTCGCATCAACAGCGTCATTAGCCTTCGTAGCGCTTGGCACCTCGGTGAGCAGTCTCAATGCCCGAGCTTCGTTGATGGCAACTTGTTGTTCTTCTTGTGTTTGAATTTTCTCTACTTCGCCTCCTACATTCTTTGTGGAGTCATCCGCAAAGCATCCTCCGACCTTGCTGCCGGTGGAGGGAGTTTCCCCTCGGTGGCGCACGGTGAGTGACTTGGAATGGGGTCACTCGTCTCCAAGCTCCCGGCTGTTTCGATTGATTGCTCGGCCGTTGGGCGGTGGTAGCACACCTTCAATAGGGGTTGGCTCGATTTGGGGTCCCCACTATCCCGGTTTCATCGCCATCTCCTTATTGCCTTCTTCGAGTGAGTGGGAAGTGGTAGCAAGCAACAACGGTGGCTATTTTTGAACCACTCCCATTGGATCGATTTCATTTGTGTTCGGAGGACTCTCCTGGTCCCTCCGTTAATCTTTGCTCGTGAAGGATTCTTGATTCGTGCAATGCTTGCTGCATTTGCAACTCTTCTCGTGGTAGCGAGAATTCTCCAGTTCCTCGTCACCGCCGTCGGAGAAGACATCAAGGAGAGGATGTGTGTGTTACGTGGTGCGGAGATAGGGCGATGCTTGCCTTCTCACGTGCTTCGGCTTCTTCAGCTTGTTTTTCTCTCTCCTTGTCCTTGTAGATCTGCAGGATTTACGTGCGATTGTCTTCATCCGTAGCGGGAGCACGAGTTAATCAAGGAAATTTAGCAGTTCTCTTCTTCTTCTATGAACTCGGGCCGTTGGAACTGTTTCCTTGACTTACTCAACTTCCATTTCCTCCACTCACGCAGACGATTTTGGATGTGCGGGTAAGGTGGAGATAGGATCATTACATCACTATCCGCTCGCGGAGTTCTTCTTGTGCTTGTTGTGTGAGCTACTGTTGTGTCTTGGGTTGCCTCTGCGATCGCCTTCTGAGACTTGGTGTTTCATCAACTACATCACGGAGACTCTACTTCTCCAAAGTAGTCTCCGGTATTTGTGCTAGCCGAGTAAGCCGACTGTTTGGTTTCTCTGTTCGGATCGCTTGACAAGTCTTCTTCGTCTCTAGTTTGTACGAGAGGATTTGGTTCGAGACAGTGTCCTCTCGAGTCTTGGGCGGTGGGGCAGTCTTTGGTGTTGGTTTACGAGGAGCTGGCCGTCTTGGCTTGTCGATTCTCCTCCTTTTGACGATCGGAGAAGGTATTTGTGAGTCCTTCTCGACCGGCTACTGCAGGGCGGAGAGACACTTTGAGGGGGGAGACACGCAGCCAGGCGGCAGTGACTCTCTGCTGCAGGGCGGGAGCATGTTTGGTTTTTTTCTTTGCTGGGGCAACTTTCTTCTTGGTTTGGAGAGGAAACATTGTATCTTCGGGATCGGTGATTCCCCCTCATCAGTGTCGCTCTCTTGGCGTAAGCTCGCACGAGCGCCGAGAGAGGTTAGCTCGAACATTCTCTTGTTAACATGGAAAGCCTTCCCATGCCTAAGAGGGACTCCTTTCACCTCCAATAGCCGCCAATCACAGGCCATATCCCGAGGATCCTCCAAATGTGCCATCTTCTTTGAAGGACTTGTTCCCATGTTGGGCAGAGTCTCTGTAGACAAACTCAGCCTTGATTTATCTTTTTTTCGATGATTGCGGCCATCACAATCAGCTTTGCCTTTGTGATTGGTCAAAGTTTCGCCAAATTTGATGTCGATACATTTGGCAACTATGTCCAACAATTTGTGATAATCCTCCTTGTGTGATCTCTTGTTTCTTGTGTATATTATTTTGTCAAAGAAAGTCGGACTTGTCTATTTCTTTCCATGCGTCACCAAGTTTACATCAGCCTCTTTAATCTCCGATGCTCCTTCTGCTGGTAGTGAGCAATATTGACCAAATCCTTGGCGGTGATAGTATTTGCTTCCGTGAGCAGATGACTTGATTCCTTCATCGTGAATCTCGGCATTCACGAATTGTGCGACCTCCTCCACATAGGTCATCGGATATTCTAGCGTTAGAAACGGTTTTAGTCCGGACGTTTCCAACTTCTCGGCGATTTTCTTCACTAGGGTGTCATCGGACCCTGCTTCACCATTCCGTCGAAATCCACCGTCGAACCGGTGTGGATTTGCTTTCCTAACTTGGTAAAGTCATAAGTTGGTGCCATTTCTCGGATTATATCAAGGAAAAATCAGAAATTGATTTGAAGGTTGATAGGGTTTGAGAGTATTTTGCCTTTGCCTTTTGAGAGAAAGAGATGAATAGTTTTTAGAAGTGTGAGAGAGAAACGGACGAAAATGGTTTAAATATGGTTTATGAAAGGACGTGCGGCGGTTTTTGAATTGTGATCGAAATCAACGGCTTGGATTTTGACGCCTATTGAGCATTTCATGTCTCGTATTTAATGCGACAGCATTTATATCCAATCATAAGCTTGGTGTGCGGCTTTATGTCCGTACACATCATCATTTTTGTCGACGTATTCCTTAAAACATTCCCGCTTAGTCAAAACGATTGCGTTTTTGTCACTTTGCTCATAAGTCATTCGGCTTATCTCTTAGCCGATTTAACTCTACTTCTCACAGAGTTCTCTTAGCGACTCAGCTATCGGTGACTCGGTGTAGTCAGTTGTCTTTCCGTCTGGTGATTTCTTGGTGATTTTGTTTTCAGCTCTTTTTCTCCCCTTTTCTCGTTCCATTTCTCTTCTTTGATTTGTCCGAGTGTCACTTAGCTCAATTAGCCCCCACTCATGCTTGAGTTCTTCAAATCTTGACTCACATAATGGTTTTGTGAAGATGTCGGCTAGTTGTTTATCGGTTGAGATATATTCCAGGATGATGTCCTTCTTTTCAACATGATCTCTTATGAAGTGATATCGACATCAATATGTTTTGTTCTTGAGTGCAACACAGGATTTTGAGTGATTGCAATTGCACTTGTGTTATCACACATGATTGGAATTTCTTTTTCTTCAACTTCATAATCTCTCATTCTTTGTCTCATCCATAGGACTTGGGCACAACAAATTTGCCCGCATCTATGTATTACGCTCATTTGTAGAGGTGGCTATTGAGTTTTGCTTCTTGCTAAACCAGGAAATTAGTCTGTTTCCTAGCATTTGACATGTGCCTGAAGTGCTCTTTTCTGGTCCACTCGCATCCGGCAAAGATAGAATCAATAGCCAATTAGCTTGAATCCACCTTCCTTTGGATACCATAGGCCTACTTCTTGACTTCCTTTCAAGTATCTCGGTATTCTCTTATTTCTTTGTCATATGGCTCTCTTTTGGAGCAGATTGAAATCTTGCACATACACCTACAACAAAAGTGATGTCCGGCTTGCTAGCCGTGAGATAGAGCAATGATCCAATAAGTGCTCAGTATCTTGTTTGATCTACGAGGCTTGCCATCCGCATCCATGTCCATTTTGGTGATGTGTTCATTGGTATTTTTACGAAGACTTCTCCTCCATACCAAACTTCTTCATTAAATCTCTCGGTGTATTTTGTTTGACTTATGAAGGTTCCATCCTTCAATTGTTTCACTTGAAGTCCAAGGAAGAATGTCGGCTCTCCCATCATGCTCATTTCAAATTTACTTTGCATGAGGTTTGAGAATTTTTCACATGACTCTTTGTTAGTGGATCCAAAAATGATGTCATCCACATATATTTGAACAAGCAAGATACTCTTCTTGTCTTGAATTCTGAAAAAAAGTGTTCTATCTACTTTTCCTTTTGTGAATCCATTTTCGGTTAGGAATTGTGACGGGGTATCATACCATGCTCGGGTGCCTGTTTCAATCCATACGGGGCTTTCTTGAGTTTGTATACCTTGTCTCCAACAGTCTTACGCTCAAATCCTCGGAGGTTGTTCAACATATACTTCTTTTTCCAATAAACCATTTATGAATGCACTTTTTACATCCATTTGATATACAATGAAATTATTGTGAGTCGCATAGGCAAGAAACATCCTTATAGCTTCCAATCTTGCTACATGAGCAAATGTTTCATCAAAATCTATCCCTTCTTCTTGGCAATATCCTTTGGCTACCAATCTTGCTTTGTTTCTTACCACAGAGCCTTCCTCGTTCATTTTATTTCTGAATACCCATTTGGTGCCAATAACATTTTGATGTATGGGTCTTTGCACTAATTCCCACACTTTGTTCCTTTCAAACCGATTCACTCTTCTTGCATAGCTTGAATCCAATGTGTGTCATCCAATGCTTGTGACACATCTTTTGGCTCTATTTGCGAGATGAAGCATGTGAACATTGCTTCTTGTTGAGTTCTGGATCTTGTCTTGACACCTTCTCTTATATCTCCAATGACAAGTTCTGGGGGATGGTCTCTCGGCCATCTTACATCAAAGTTGGAGTGAGTTAGCCGGATTGATCGACTTGCGGTAATTTTGTGTTCGCGGGTCGACTCTCTCGTTATTACTTAGCCGCAAATTTTCGGTGTTTTTGAGATTGACTATCTCATCTTCTTACGAATTGATAATTCGGCTTGACTTCAAAGATAGGGACTCTTACGTATGGTTGGATGATTCAAACTTATCGTTGATTCTTCAATGTCTTCTCCATTTACATTTTGCTCATCGAATACTACATGAATGGATTCTTACAGTAACCATAGTTCTTTTGTTGAGTATTCGTAGGCTTTGCTTTCAAATTTGAGTATCTAAGAAGATACCTTCATCGCCTTTAGCATCAAAAGCCTTTAGGTTGTCTTTGCCATTGTTGTGAATGAAGCATTTACATCCAAATATTACGAAATATGAAACATTTGGTTTTCTTCATCTAGATTTCATAGGGAGTCTTTGTCATTATGCATTTTATCATACATCTGTTTTGGGTGTAGCAAGTGTGTTGATTGCTTGACCCAAAATCTTTTTAGTAACCCCGTTGACTAACATGGTCCTTCTTTTTGCTTCTTTGAGAGTTCATTCCTTCTTCTTTCGCAACTCCATTTTGTGGAGTCCTTGCCGCTTATAGTTCATGACCAATACCATTCTCAATACAACATCGAGTTATTATTCCATTGACAAACTCGGTTCCTCTATCCGATCTTATTTTGATAATGGTTTGACTCTTCTCATTTTGAATCCTCTTCATCATTTGTGGTAATTTTTGTAGAGTTTCTTTCTTCTTACACATGAATATTGTCCATGTATATCTTGAGTAGTCATCTACTACCACCAAGGTGTATTTCTTTCCACTTATGTTGGCTGGTTCCCTTTGGGCCAAATAGATCCATATGAAGCAGATGCAATATTCTTGTTGAGGATGGGCATGTCTTTTCTTTGAATGACGACTTGATTTGTTTTTCCTTCTCGACATGCATCACATATACTCTCCTTCTTGTATCGAGTCCGGAAGTCCTTCTACAAGATGACTTCTTGCCCGGCTTGTTAATTGTTTTGAAATTCAGGTGACTCGGCTTTTTGTGCCATAGCCAACTTGATTAATTTGTATTCTTTGCTAGTAGACATGTCTTTGGGTGTTGCCGTTGACCAATCCACTACATACATATTTTTTGTCTACATCCTTGCGGTACCACTTCATTTGATTCAATATCTTTGATTTGGCAAATACCCATGTTGAATCCGACATTGTAGCCCTTGTCACGGTAGCCGATCGATACTCAAAGAAGTTGAAGTTGAGTCCTTCAACATATGCAACATCCGTGATTTCTAATCCATTCCTCTTGATGGATCCAATGCCTCTTATTTCACCAGGAGCTTCATTTCCTCCAAATATGACTTTTGCTCCTTTGACTTCCTTGAATTTTTTGATTTCTCTTATTTCTGTCATATGTCCGGAATGACCACTATCCATGTACCAGGTTCCTTGGCACTCATTTGTTCCTTGAACCCGCAATCAAGGAAATTAAGTTTTAGGTACCCATACTTATGCGGGTCTGAGGGGTTAGAATTGTAAGATGATCCAACCAACCTATAGCCAAATGATTTGACTCTAAGGGGTTGCCATCTATCAGTGCCATAATCATAATTAATCCTGGCAAATTGCTTGGGAATTCTAGGTTCATACAAATTGTCTCTTTTATCCGTATGCTGCATATGTGTTTTAGCAATTGCCTTCCTTGGGTAATTGTGGTGTTTTTGCGTGTAGTGCCTAGGTGCATATGCGTCTTTGATGAAAGCTCTTATACTTTTGGAATGGCCTTTCTTTGAGTTCTAGGCCTTTGCCATCCGGGCTTATATTCCATGAGTCGTCTTGGCGACAGTTTACATTATTCCAATCAGCTTGGCTTGGATATTTTCTACCATTCCCATCATATGTATTTCTTTTATGGGTTTTCTCGGGATGTTTGGTAGCTCGCTTCTTCTTTACTGAGTATTTTTGTTTGGAGTTTCTTGAGGACTCGGTGAATCTCTTCTCGGTTTGTCCTTTCAAAGACTCTCTCGGGCCATTTTCCTTTTCCTTTGTAACCAAGGCCGAGTTTTCTTAGTATTGTGCTTTGGAGTGAATGTGTGTGCAACATTTAGAGTTTTGGATTTTTCGGACTCTTCATGACTTGAAGATCCTTTTTCCAAAATTACTCTTGAGGTTTGACATGGCACGAGAGGAATTAAATCTAAGCTTTGTCTTGTCTCCACATTCTCTTTGACTCATAATAAGATCATCCAATGATTTAGACGCCTTAGTGAATGAGGCAATAACATTCTTGAGGTCATTCTCCCTCTTTTCTATAGCGGCAATTTTGCTACTAATTTAGCATTTTAAACCTTTAAACTTTCATTTTCAATGACTATTTGACTTAGAGTACTCGGCTCCTTAGTCGACTTTGAGTTTTGACTTTTGAGTAGGCTGTTTTCCTCATTCAATAGTGTGTGTGAGGATTTAATGTGTTCAAAATCTTTCATCATTTTGCCTAATGAATCATAAAGATCAGTAGGTGATGAAGTGTGTGTGTCATGATCACTATCACTAGTGTTTGAGCTTGTTGAGTTAGATTGTACCTCATCTTCTTGATCTTGTTCTTTGGCCATCAAGCGGATCGAGGCTTCTTCTTCGAGTCACTTGAGTAGTCAACTTCTTTGCTCTCGAATCATTTGTCTCTCTTGACTTGTTTGTCTCGCAGATCTCTGCAGCCATCATTGCTTTTTTTTTCTTTTCTTGTCTTCTTTCTCTCAAGACCTTTTTTTTCTTCATCATCTCTGTACTTGCGACTACAGGATATGAGCGATCAATGGCATAGTGACCTGGTTGTCTACAGTTCCAACATAGATATTCAGCCTTTTGATCGACTCTTTCCATTCTTGAGTTGTCACCCTTTGATACTCAACTTTTTGACGATCTGTTCTCTTGGTTGCTTTGTCTTCCCTTGATTTGGAGGAGGAGTGTCTTACGGAAGATTCACCCTTTCCTTTCTTGTAGTTCTTATTAAAGAACTTGTTGAATCTTTTAACCATCGGGCTAATTCTTCCGGGTCGATGACTTCTTTGACCTCGGCTCTCTTCCCATCTTTAACAATTAGAGCAAATTTGTTTTGGAGTACTTTTGTCTCTTCCTGGTCTTTTCTTCTCGGCTCAAACTCGTAGGCTTTGAGGTCCGAGAATAGTTCATGGTTGGATGTCTTTGATAGGTCCATGGAATGTCTCGGTGCCATGACCTTCATTTCCCATTCGTTTTGGAAGACTTTTAGGATCTTCATACACATTTCTTCTCGTGTATATTCCTTTCCAAGTGTAGAATGACTCATTTGTGATTTACGTAAACCGAGCATCCAGTTGATCCAGGTTTTCTCCCGAGATCATTTTGAAGTTTTCAAATCTTTTACCTGACACCGATAATTTGTTTTCTTTGATTTGCTCGAGCCTTCACAAATCAATGTCAACTTGTCCCTGATTTCCTTAGTCATTGTTTTGCAAGATTTGACTTTATTGAACATGGCTTTGTCCAAGGTTTTGTAAAGGATGTCCTTGGCTACATTGTCCCATTGTATCTTTTTGTCATCATTTGTCCACTCGGTTCTTGGTTTTCAACCATGGTGTGCGGGAGCAAAGATCTTCTTCTCCTTAATTTTGCAACTCTTAAATGATTGTGTTCACCTTTAATATTTGCAGAGGTCCATCTTCTATCACTATCCACATCTCATCATGTAATCTTTGATAGATGAGCACGCATACGAATTTTCCAATCATCAAATTCTTCAATAGTGAACATAGGGATGCGTGTCAAATTTGCTTCCATGATAATGACTTTTAATGATAAAAGGAGTTTTGAAAATTTAAGTACTAAAGCGAGACTTTGACAAGTTTGGAGATCTAGTTCAAGTAACCGGTGCGGAGGGTTCAATGAACCAACCGCTCACGATACCACTTGTAGGTCCCAAGGGTTGTAAGTGTAAGGTTTAGAAGGGGGGGTTGAATAAACCTTACCAAATTTTCGATTTAGTCGTTTTAAATCTCTGAGTTGATTCTACATTTGTGTCCTTGATGGACATCGAATTAGTCACTCAAGAGAGTTAATCTCTCAACAGACTGAAATTTTATTGATGGAGTAACTCAGTTGTTGGCTATAATTTAACTTGTGGTTTTATTTTCAGCGGAAGACTTAACACCCTTATGTTTGATTAAGCAAGATTTTAGAGCTTGATTTAGTACTTATAATTTTGTCAAATGGATAGCAAATTTATCAATGAGATATAAGCGATTAAAAGTGCGGGAATTTAAATTTGAAATGTAAATGACACAAGAAAGTTTTTATAGAGGTTCGAAGATGGGGTAATTCTTCTACTCCTCTCTTCTCCAACTCCGGAGGAATCCACTAGGTAATGATCGGTTTACAAAGTGGTAACAGTCCAGATACAAGTCTTGATCACAACAGCCGACTTGATCCTTTGGGACTCGATCCGGAGATGCCTTGATCACTCGGTGGCTTCTCGTACGACTCGGCTTCTTCACAGGCAAATTTTGCGCTTTGCTACTACTGACTCACTTGCTCAAGCTTTTTGGATTTGATCATGAAGCCCTCCAAAAGCTTAAGACTTGGTTCAGCCTTGAACCTTTCTACAATCCTTCCGGAATGTAGACCCCTTGTTTTTGATATTTTCCTCTTCAACCGATTGAAGTTCTCTTTCCTTCACGGTGAGTGTTGGATTGATGTACTTCGTAATGTAGCTTGAGGATTGAGAATGTTTTGATTTTTCTAATATATTTGTTTATCTCATATGTGTGTCATCTATATATCTCAAACAAACTCCTCGGCCTTTTATAGTGAACTTTCAAAAATTTGCCCGTTGAAGAGATAGGCTTATTTTTGAAAGTCACTTTGCGATCGTTGGCTTGCGATCCTTGGAATTGCCATTTCCTCGTATGAATTGTTCTTTCACCTTTTCGAGTTCGACACGGTGTAGTGCTTCCCATTGGTTCATTTCTTTTGCATGCTTTAGGGGCTGAGCACTCCAAGAAAGGTGGTATGGAGATATTACTTGTTTAAGTAAATCTCTTGATTTACGTGCAACGGTTCTTTTCTGATTATCTCGACTTGATTGCATTTCCTTGCTTTCCCAGGTGACTTAGAGTCGACTTCCAATCATTGGATGACTCTTCTGTCACTTCAACTTGAGACTTGGCTTTTCTTGAGTTGACTTGACCGATGCTCCACTGTTGCATCTGTTTGCTTCTTGATAGAGTTCCGTCTACTCTTCTTTGCCACATTCAATTTGTTTCACAGCAAGGTCTTTCTTCCAGTCTTCATTTGTCTTCTTGCATGTTAGGCGTAGGCGACTTAACTCGGCTTGGCGGCTTTAATTTTTACAATACATTTCTGACAAGAATTGGGGTGCCAACTTTCTATTCTAAGTTTTACATGGCATTCATCAAAATCTAAACAATAAAATTCCTACCTTGTTTTACAATACATTAACTATATATCGCCACACTTGCACACGATCACCCCATCCATGAGATTTTGTCTCATCCCCACTGTTTTCTAACCTTTAGATGAGGACTTCGTTGAAGACGCTGAACCGACTACAGATTGAGCCCTCGTACCCCGCTTGTTGGATTTACTATTCTTCCGTTGTTGATGTCATTTGGACTTGTTACTATTATTTGTTGTTGGACTTACTACTTCTTGTTGTTGTTGTTGGACTCTTTTCTTGTGTTTGTTGTTGGACTCTTGTATTTCTTTTCATTTACGGTTTTTGTAAATCGAAGGGCGTAGGACCCTTTGACTTTTAAGTTGTTATCTTTAGATCATATCGGGATGTAATTTGGATTATGGATATTGTGGACTGTAAGTTGTAACGTGTTTCTTTATTTCCACTACTATTTAGACTCTGTTCCATTGGGTTTTGATGATATTCGTCTAGAATGTTTGGTTTACTTGTATTTAAGTTGTGGATCATCATCGTGTCCCGTTTGGGCGTGTGATTAGAGTGGTATCGAGCTCGGCTAGTAAGATGGAAACTTACACCGAGCCGACCGAGGATAGGACCCTCGATGCGTATTTTTGGGTAATCTGCGACTTGACCAATTAAGTGTGAAATCGATTTCAAATTGGCATAGAACGTCGTCTTATTGATGTTTAAACTAAGTTTGAACGCATATTTGGAGATTCCATAGTCATATTTGTCTTGACTTAGTTGATTCTTGACAGAATTCCTTTATTCATTCTTTCCTTATTCCCCCTTATCTTTCCTCTGCCTTTGGTGATCCGCCTTAGTTTTGTTTGGTCGAGGATGGAGCGGCGCCGCCTTCTTGGTGGGACGTTTATTCGGCCCGTGCCAAACAGAGTACTACCGGGCACTTGACACCGGGAGAGCATTCGGCGATCTCGGAAATTTGTCAGGAGTGCCGGCGTAACAAGGACTTGACACGGCGCTTGGCGATGAGTCAAGAGGAAAAGAGCGGTGACCATTATCATTAGGGACCGAGACAACACCATACGGGCGCGTGAGGATCAAATACAAATTATGTTGGGAAATTATTTTTAGATTTTGATGAATGCCATGTAAAACTTAGAATAGAAAGTTGGCACCCCATTTTTGTTGTAAATTGCATTGTAATAGATAGGGTTGGTCGAGCTGAGTCAAGTCAGCTATGCCTGAACATGCAAGAAGACAACTGGAGACTAGAAGGAAGACTCCGCTGCGAGGCAGCTGAGTGTGGCAAAGAAGAGAAGACAGGAACTCGACTGAAGGTGCGGTGAGATTGGTGAGTGAAGTATCAGTCAAGTCAACTCAAGACGACCAAGTCTCAAGTTGAAAATGGAAGAGTCATCCAATGATTGGAAGCTGACTCGAAGTCACCTGGGGAAGTCAAGGAAATGCAGTCAAGTCGAGATAACTGAAAGAGATCCGTTGCACAGAAGTCAAGAAAATTACTTAAACAAGTAATACCTCCATACTGCCTTTCTTAAAGTGCTCAGTCCCAGAAGCGTGCAAAAGGAATAAACCAATGGGAAGCATCGCACGTGTCGAACTCAAAAGTGAAGAATCATTCATACGAGGAAATGTCAATTCCAAGGATCGCAACAAGACAAGCCAGCGACCACAAGTGTCTTTTGAAAATAAGCATATCTCTTCAACGGGGCGGTTTTCAAAAGAACACTATAAAAGGTGAGGAATCTATTTGAGAAAAATGTTGGTTACCTTGACAATCAGAAATCAAATACGAGCAAGAAAAGCAATATCTGTAACCAAAAATATTCTCAAGTTATTCAAGTTCAATCCTCAAGCCTACATTACGAAGGAAATCAATCCAACACTCACCTGTGAAGGAAAGACAACTTCAATCAGTTGAAGAGGAAACATTTGAAGAATCAAGGGGTCTACATTCCACGGAGGATTGTAAGAAGGTTCAAGGTCGAACCGATCTCAAGTTTTTGAAGGGCTTCGTGATCAAATCCAAGAAGCTTGAGCAAGTGGGCTGTAGTGTAGTAGCAAGCACGCCCTTTGAAGAAGAAGCCGAGTAAATGCGAGAAGCATTTGTGTGACCAAGGCATCTCGGATCGAGTCCCAAAGGATCAAGTCGTTTGTGTGATCAAGACTTGTATCACGGACTTATTAACCACTTTGTATATTGATCAATACTTAGTGGATTCCTCCGATGAGTTGGAGAAGAGAGGAGTAGAAGAATTATCACATCTTGAACCTCTATAAAAACTTATTGTGTCATTTAAATTTCAGCATTTTAATTTCGCATATTACTTTAATATATGTTGATAAATTTGCTATCCAATTGATAATCAACAAAGTGCTAAAACCAAGTATTAAAACAAACTTAACCAAATTCAAGGGTGTTAAGTCTTCCATTGAAAACATATCACGATCGAGTTAAGTCTTTAGTCAAAGCAAGTGAGTTATTCTATCAACGGCTCGATCAGTCTGTTGAGTGTCTAACTCACGATTAACTAACTTACTGTCCATCAAGGACTCGGTGTGAAGTATTAACTCAACGTTTTAAAAGGACTAAATCGAGAAGTTGGTACGGTTTATTCAACCCCCTTCTAAACCTTACACTCACACCCCCTGGGACCTACAAGTGGTATCGAGCGGTTGGTTCATTGAGCCCTCAAGATCGGTCATTGAACTAGATCTCCAAATTTTTCAAAGTTTGCTTTAGCACTTGATCTTTCAAAACTCTTTTATTCAGCAAAGTTATTATCATGGAAGCAAATTTGACACGTATCCCTATGTTCACAATTGAAGAATTTGATGATTGGAAAATTCGTATGCAGGCTCACCTATCAGCATTACACGATGAAATGTGGATAGTAATAAAAGATGGGCCACTCCAAATCTTAAAATTTGGACAAAGCCATGTTCAACAAAGTCAAATCATGCAAAACGGCAAAAGAAATCAGGACAAGCTAACCTTGATTTGTGAAGGCTCGAGCAAATCAAGGAAAATAAAATATCTGTTGTTGTACAAAAATTTGAAGACTTTAAGGTGTTTGCGGGAGAAACCTTGGATCAACTGGATGCTCGGTTCACGAGAAATTACCAATGAGCTATCTACACTTGGAAAAGAATATACACAAAAGGAAATGTGTATGAAGATTCTAAGAAGTCTCCCAAGGAGTGGAATATGAAAGTCATGGCCATGAGACATTCCATGGACCTATCAAAGACATCCAACCATGAGCTATTCTCGGATCTCAAAGCCTACGAATTTGAGTGAGAAGAAAAGACCAAGAGAAAAACAGTTTGTGCCCAAAACAATCGCTCTAATTGTTAAAGATGGCAAAAGAGCTGAGGTCAAAGAAGTCATTGACCAAGAGGAGATCGCACTGATGGTTAAAAGGTTTAACAAGTTCTTCAATAAGAATTACAAAAGAAGCAAAGGTGAATCCTCCAGAAGACACTCAGCTCCCTCCAAAAGACCACCCAAGAGAGCGAGCATCAAAAAGTTGAATATCAAAGAGCTGACAATCCAAGGATGGAAAGAACTGATCAAAAAGTTGAAAATCTATGTTGGAACTGCAGCAACCCGGTCACTATGCCATTGAATGCCCATATCCTGTAGTCAACAAATACATGAATGAAGAGGAAAAAAAAGTCTTTAGAGAAAGAAGACGGGGAAAAGAGAAAGGCAATGTTGGATGCGAAACCTCGAGGCAGTCAAGTCAAAAGACACACGATCTCGGAGAGTAGTGAAGCGACTACTCAAGTGACTACGAAGAAGAAGCCTTGATCTGTCCAATGGCTAAAGAACAAAACCAACCGACCAAGAAGATGAGGTACACTCTAACTTATCACATTCGGATACTAGTGATAGTGATTGTGACACACACACTTCATCACCCACTCGATCTTTATGATTCATTAGGCAAAATGATGAAAGATTTTGAATACATTAAATCCTCACACACACTACTAAATGAGGAAAACGGCTACTCAAGAGCAAAACTCACGGTGACTAAGAGCCGAGTACTCTAAGTCAAATAGCTGATGAGAATAAAAGTCTAAAAATTTGAAAATGCTAAGTTAATAGCAAAGATAGCTTCTATAGAAAAGAGGGAGAATGACCTCAAAAATGTGATTGCCTCATTCACTAAGACATCTAAATCCTTGGATGATCTTATTATGAGTCAAAGGAATGCGGAGATCTGACAGGCTTAAGATTTAATTCCTCTGTACTATGTCAAGCTCCAAAAGTGATTTTGGAAAAAGGATCTTCAAGTAATGAAACATCTCTAAAATCCAAAACTCCAAATGGTACACACACATTGATTCCAAAGCACAATCACAAGCAAACTGGCCTTGGTTATAAAGGAAAAGGAAAACGGCCGAGTTGAGTGTGTTGAGAGGAGGTGAGAAGAAATCGGCCGAGTTCCTCAAAAACTCCAAGCAGGAGACACTGTAAAGAAGAAAAACAGAGCTACCAAAATCCCCGGAAGGTCTATAAAAGAAACACATATGATGGGATGGTAGAAAGTACCCAAGCCAAGTGATTAGAATAATGTGAACTATCGGCAAAGACCTATGGAATATAAGCCTAAGTGGCAAAGGCCTAGAACTCAACAAAGGCCATTCCAAAGGCATAAGAGCTATCATCAAAGCACACATATGCACCTAAGCAAGTACACTCGGAGATATCACAACTACCCAAAGAAGGCAATTGCTAAAACACATGCACATGCATACAGACAAAAGAGACAGTTTGTATGAACCTAGAACCCCAAGCAATTTGCCAAAATTAATTATGATTATGGCACCGATAGATGGCAACCTCTTAGAGTCAAATCATGTGGCTATAGGTTGGTTGGATCATCTTACAATACTAACCCCTCAGGACCCAGGCAAGTATGGGTACCTAAAACCTAATTTCCTTGATTGCAGGTTCAAGGAGCGGTGAGTGCCAAGGAACTGGTACATGGATAGTGGCATTCCCGGACACATGACATGAAACAAGAAAAATCTATCAAAATTCAAGGAGGTTAGAGGTGCAAAAGTCATATTTGGAGGAAATGAAGCTCCACGAGAAATAAGAGGCATTGGATCCATCAAGAAAAATGGATTAGAAATTACGGATGTTGCATATGTTGAAGGCCTCAATTTCAACTTGCTAAGCATAAGTCAACTCGTGACAAATGCTACAATGTTGGATTCAATATGGGTGTATGCCAAATCAAGGACATCGAAACTAATGAAATAGTGTTGCAAGGATGCGGACAAAAGAACATGTATGTGGTAGATTGGTCAATTGCAACACCAAGCACTTGTGTCTGCTAGCAAAAAAACACAAAGTGAATCAAGTTGGTGGCACAAGAAGCTAAGTCACCACGAACTTCAAAACTATTAACAAACTCACAAGAAGTAATCTTGTGGAAGTACTTCGGACTCGGTATACAAGAAGGAGAGTATATGTGATGCATGCCGGATGGGAAAATAGATCAAATCATCATTCAAAGAAAAGACATGTCCATCTTCAACAAGAATATTGCACACTGCTACATATGGATCTATTTGGTCAGCTTGATTGAACCACCAGACATAAGTGGGAAGAAATACACCTTGGTGGTAGTAGATGACTACTCAAGATATACATGGACAATTTTCATGTGTAAGAAGAAAGAAACTCTGCAGAAACTACCACGAGTTGATGAAGAGAATCCAAAATGAGAAGAGTCAAACCATTATCAAAATAAGATCGCGAGAGGAACCGAGTTTGTCAATGGTATAATAACTTCGATCTTGTATTGAAAATGGTATTGGTCATGAATTATCTGCGGCAAGGACTCCACAACAGAATGGAGTTGCGAGAAAGATGGAATAGAACTCTCAAAGAAGCAGCAATGACCATGTTAGCTAAAGCGAAAGGTGCCTAAAGCGATTTTTGGTGAAGCAATAAACACAACATGCTATACTCAAAATAGATGCATGATAAACAGACGGTGACAAAGACTCCTATGAAATTTGGATAGGGAGAAAGCCAAATGTTGCATATTTTAGAATATTTGGATGCAAATGCTTCATCCATAACAATGGCAAAGATAATTTAAAGGCTTTTGATGCTAAAGCGATGAAGGTATCTTCTTAGGATACTCGGTGAAAGCAAAGCCTCTGAGTGCTAAACAAGAGGACAATGGTTACGAAGAATCCATCCATGTGGTGTTTGATGAACCCAATGTAAATGGAGAAGACATTGAAGAGTCGGTGATAAGTGAATCAACCAACGATGCGAGAAGAGTCCCTATGTTGAAGTTTGGAATTATAAGTCGGATGAAGATGAGATAGCCGAGTCTCAAAGACAATTTGGAAAATCTGCTGACTAAGTGATGATGAGAGAGCTGATCAAAATAACACAGTGCAAGACGATGAATCCGCCTAACTTACTCCAACGATGTAAGATGTGAGAGACCATCCACCGAACTAATCATTGGAGATGTAAGAGAAGGTGTAAAAACCAGATCCAGAACTCAACAAGAAGCTATGTTCACTTGCTTCATCTCACAAATAGAGCCAAAAGATGTGTCACAAGCTTTGGATGACACACATTGGATTCAAGCCATGCAAGGAGAGTGAATCGGTTTGAAAAGAACAAAGTGTGGGAATTGGTTCAAAGACCTACCCATCAAAATGTTTATTGGCACTAAATGGGTGTTGAAACAAGATGAATGAGGAAGGTTACGTGGTGAGAAACAAAGCAAAACTGGTAGCCAAAGGGTATTGCCAAGAAGAAGGAATAGATTTTGATGAAACTTTTGCTCCTGTGGCAAGATTGGAAGCCATAAGGATGTTTCTTGCCTATGCAGCTCACAAGAACTTTATTGTATATCAAATGGATGTAAAGAGTGCATTCCTTAATGGATTATTGGAAGAAGAAGTATATGTTGAACAACCTCCAGGATTTGAGCAGAAGACTCTTGGAGATAAGGTATACAAACTCAAGAAAGCTTTATATGGATTGAAACAGGCACCCAGAGCATGGTATGATACATTATCACAATTCTTGACTGAGAACGGATTCACAAAAGGCAAAGTGGATAGAACACTCTTCAGAATTCAAGATGGTAAGAGTATCTTTGCTTGTTCAAATATATGTGGATGACATCATATTTGGATCCACAAACAAAGAGTTTGTGTGATAAATTTCCAAATCTTATGACAAGCAAATTTGAAATGAGCATGATGGGAGAGCCGACATTCTTCCTTGGACTCCAAGTGAAACGGTGAAGGATGGAACCTTCATAAGTCGGACAAAATACACGGAGATTTAATGAAGAAATTTGGTATGGAAGAGAAGTCTTACGTGAAAATACCAATGAATACATCGATCAAAATGGATATGGATGCGGATGGCAAGCTGTAGATCAAACAAGATCTGAGCACTTATTGGATCATTGCTCTATCTCACAAAGAAGCGACCCGGACATCACCTTTCTTTGTAGGTGTATGTACAAGATTTCAATCTGCGCCAAAAGAAAGCCATATGAGCTATGACTGACAAGAGAATCTTGAGATATTTGAAAGGAAGCCAACAAGTTGGCTTATGGTATCCAAAGGAAGGTGGATTCAAGCTAATTGGTTATTCGACTCGACTATCTTTGGATGTAGAGTTCGAGGAAAAGTATCTCGGGGCACATGTCAAATGCTTGGAAATAGGCTAATTTCTGGTTTAGCAAGAAGCAAAATTCCATAGCTACCTCCACAGTGAAGCAAAATAAATAGTTGCGGGCAAATTTGTTGTGCCCAAGTCTTATGGATGAGACAAAGAATCGAGAGACTATGAGGTTGAAGAAAAGGAAATTCCAATTATGTGTGATAACACAAGTGTAATTGCAATCACTCGAAATCCTATGTTGCATTCAAGAACAAAGCACATTGATGTCGATATCACATCATAAGAGATCATGTTGAAAAGAAGGACATCACATTGGAATATATCTCAACCGATAAGCAATTAGGCGACATATTCACAAAACCATTATGTGAATCAACATTTGAAGAACTCAAACATGAATTGGGGTTAATTGAGTTGAGTTGACATTGAGAAGACTCAAAAGAAAAGAGATGGAACATGAAAAGATGAAAAAGGGTTGAACTCTTGAATCAACTAAGTGAATCACCAGATCGGAGAATCATTTGACCGAGTTGGGACGACAGTGAGTATCTATGTGCAAAGAGAGAAGAGTTAACTCAACTAAGGAATAAGCCGAGTCATTTATGAGCAAAGTGACAAAAATGCGTCATTTTTACTAAGCGGGAATGTTTTTAAGAATGACATTAGCATAATTATGACGTGTACTGATCAAAAGCCGCACACAAAGCTTATGATTGGATATAAATCTTTGCCGCATTAAATACGAGAAATTAAGTGTAAATTGGCGTTCAAAATCGAGCCGTTGATCTTGATCAAATTTCAAAAACCATCCGCACGTCCTTTCATAACCCATACTTATACCATTTCGTCCGATTTTCTCTCACTTTACCAAAACTGTTCATCTCTCTCGAAGGCAAAGAAAGAAATTTTCTCTCAAAACCCTACAAATTCTCAAGTTCATTTCCAAAGTTTTGTTGGGTAAAACATCGAGAAATGGCATCTACTCATGATTTCGTCAAGTTGGGAAAGTAAATCCACACCGGGTCTCTTTGTGGATTTCGACGGCATGATCAAACAGGGGTCTAACGATACCCTTGTGAAGAAGATAACACAGAAGTTGGAAAAGTCCGGGTGAAACCATTTTTGACGATGGAGTTTCCGATGACCTACGTGGAAGAGGTCGCACGATTCACGTGAATCTGAAGTTCACGATGAGGGCATCAAGTCCTCTCGTTCACGGAAAAGCTTTCACCATTGCGCCAAGGATCCGCGAGAACACTATTTGTTGCCCGCGGAAGGAGTGCCGGGAGATTTATGAAGGCGATGTCAACCTCGTTCGCTTGGAAGGAAGTAGCTAAGTCCGATTGTCTTTGCGAAGGTGGTCTACACGACTAACAAGAAGCTATTGAAAGAGGACTACCACAACTTGCTGGACATTGTTGCCAAATGCATAGACATCAAATTTGGAAGCTTTGACCGGTGTCCAAAGCTAAGCGATTGTGATGGATGCGATCATTGAAGAAAAGAAGGTGAAGCTGGTGAGTTTGTATACGTGATTTCTGCGAGAATATTGGGAATAAATCCTTCAAGGCGGATGGTACGTTTGGAGGTTCCCTAAAAGAAGAAGAATCATCAAGCGTTCGAGCTTGAGAAACCATTTGAGTCACCACTTAGCGAAACAAATACGGAGCTATTTGAAGAAGTAGATTCTCCGTAAATCATTGATGAAAATGACCAAATCTGCTGGCCGATCAGCAGAGGCACATTGAAGACACGATTGTATTAACGAGCAGTTACCGGCAGAAAAAGACAGTGAGAAAGCAAACTCTCTCTGTTGACGGGTTGTATCCCCTCCTACAACAGACGCGGCTGCGAGGGTGTGGAGCACCAAAGTTTGCTACCCTCAATCCCTAAGCACGAGGAACAACGGGAAGAAGATGACAAGGATGATGTGGTGATGATCCTATCCCCCCATATCCGGACATCCAAAATCGTCTGCGAGAATGGAGGAAATGGAAGGCCGAGTCGATCAGGGAACAGTTCCAAAGACAGAATTCATTGAAGAAGAATAAGAACTTTTGAACTTTCTTGGATTGACCAATGTGGTCAAGCTTTGGATGAAGAAAAGCTCGCATAGATATCTTGCGGATCTTCAAGGACAAGGAGAAGGAAAGATGGCGAGAGGAAGCGAGGCTCGTGAAAAGGCCGATATTTGTCCCTTTATCTGGAACCACTGATCATACACATCCTCATCTTGACATTATCTCGGGAGTGATGAGGATCGGACCTGCTGCTCTGAGAAGAATTGGAGATGCAGCAAGCCATGCGGGAATCCATGGCCCTACATGAGCAACGATTGTTGGAAGGACCGGGGAGTCCTCCACATCACGGTGGAGATTGATCCGATGGGAGTGGTACAAAGATATTACCACTATTGTCATTTTGCCACCACTCCCCGGCTCACTCGAGAAGAAGGTGATAAGGAACTGGAGATGGCGGGATTGTGGGGACCCCAGTCAAGCCAATCCCTAATGAAGGTGTCTTACCACCGCCCCAACGGTTGAATACTCAAAGGGACGGCTGGAGTCCGGAGACGAGTGACCCCATTCAAAATCACTCGGTGGTGTGCCGGTGAGGGGGAAACTCCCCTCGCTGCGGCAAGGTCGGAGGATGCTACGATTGACTCCACAATGAATCTCGGAGGCAAAGTGGAGAAGGAACAACAACCGAACACACATCAAGTTGTCTTGCGAGGCTCGGCGATTAAGATCGTCTCGGATGAAGTGCCAAGCGCTCTGCGAGCCAATGACGCTGGCGATGCGGTCGAGGCACGAGGAAGGAAGCGCCCGGGAGTTAACACTGCAGGCGAAAGTGCAATCCATGGAGTTGAGACTCGGTGGATGCCACCTCGAAGACCCCAAGACAGTGACACACCGTCGAAGGGGTATCCCCAGGCCTCGTTGCGATTGAGGCTCGCAGGAGATAATGAAGGCCAACGGGAGGTTGAGACTTCACGGGATAAAGAGGCGGACGCACAGTAACATCCCTCCTACTATCATTGATCCATCGAAAAGGAGATAAGTGCTCTTCACGATTCCTAAGATAACCCGATGTAACCTTTCGGGATCGAAGGTGAAGACGGCCGAGTCATCCCCTATTGCCGATCCAAAAGACTCGGTGAGGATGTTCTTCCAAGCACGAGTAAGTCGACCTTAAGGCTACTCGCCAAACATTTAATTTTGATGATGAGCTACGCATGGGAATCTCATCATTGTCCGATGACGCTTCCGATATGGCCGAGGACCAGTCAACTCATGTGGAAAAACCATTTGAGACCGACGAAGGCTGTTAAGACAACTGAGGCTCGGCAAAAGTCGGGTCAACTTCAATGGACCACCGGTGAAACAGTCAATCGCGCGGGCTCCTCAAGGCCGCAGCAAGATCGACTCCACCGGGAACTTCACGGCGAAGTTGTCATTGAGCGATTCTCGTTTCCGTGATGATCCTTCGTAGAATCATTTCCGTTCTCTCGGGAAGTACCGACCTTCCCGAATAATTAGCTAGAGATCAAGAACGCTTCCATAAACTCCGATCTGTTATTCCAACAGACACCATCATCCCAACAGACTTTGACTTTTGCTTTAGCGCCTTGGTGAGACAGAAGTGACAGGTGAGGTTCGGGAAGTTTTCAAGGCCATATTTGCGAGAGATAGAAAAGATGGAGAGGCACCAGGCCTCCTTTGGACATGAGGTGGATAATAGAGACGCAAACCTTATTGCCGTCTGCGAGGCATAATTGTCGGGATACGGGAATGGTGGCAACAACAAAGCAGAAAATGCACGTAGAACAAGCTCGATATTTGAGGACATTGTTCAATAAATTGCTAGTCCGGTGGGCGGATAATGCTGATGCGAGGACAAGAATGCAAGAGAACATCGAGCGAATGCATGAATCTCACACCACGAGAGATGCATTGCTGCTGCGTGAATATAATAACCAAGAGCTCCTGCACGTAGAGGAGAACATGGATCGGAAGTTCAGCCTCCTCATGGCTGAGATGAAGCTAATGAATTTGAATCCAACGCCACCCGCTACGAATTCCGTGCAAAGCATACTCCGCATCAGATTGAAGCATAACTCGGCTATCGGCCGCTTAGACTTCATGATTGCTAGCTTGTTTCGGGGTTCCTCTCTCCTTTGATGATGTCAAAAAGGGGGAATAGGAATACCTAAAGGCATTGAAAGGATCTGAAGCTGAAAAGGAGGACGCAACTGTGAAGGGAAAGACAGCTGAGGAAGAGAGAAGAGAGAAGAAAGGAAAATCTATTGAGGGGGAAGGTTCGAAAGATATGACCTTGATGATTGCTAGAACCCCCCAACAAGGTCTTGTCACAGCTGATATCATCAGCAAACTCCCAGTGACTCTGCCACTCCAACACTCTGCAGTACCCATGGTGAAAACGAAACATAGTTGAAGCGGGGATGAAGGAAGTGGAAGGAAAGATGGATGCCCGAGTTATGGATATTCGAAACAACATGGAGGCATTCCAAAGGCAGAGACACCTATGCCATTTCAGATGTCGGAACCGAGCCAAGATCTGTTGATGAATTCAAGACGCTCGCATCTGAAGGTTACTTCGCAAATATGTCCATGGCTCAAGCCTGGGATTTGTACTGGGAAAAAGGTCTCAAACTATGTGAAGAAGGCGACGGGCACGGACTCTCGGTCACTCTCTTGGTCACTCTGCTAGTCACTCAATTTGGGAAAAAGAAGGCCCCAAGACAATACACGCGAGAGGAGGAAGAGGAAGAAGCGATGGTGGAGGAAGAGGTTTCGGACACAGACCTGCGCCAAAAACATTGAGTACATAGATCCAGGCAAGAAAGGAGGGATCTATTTGGGTTTTGGATTCGACGAATTAGCTAACTGCAAGTGGCTAAAAACAATGCCGAGTATGTGAAGAGGATTGAAGAAGAAAATAGAAGACAAACTCAGCTATGGGAGGAAAGACAAGAAAGAAAAAGAAGAGATGAAAAGCGCGAGAAAGGCTTATGAGAGAAAAAGAAGGCGGCGATCAAGATGAGAAGAAGAGAAAAAGGTCGAGAAGATGACAGAGTGAAGAAGAGGAAAGAAAGGAGGCGGCGAAGGAGATGAAGTGTTCTTGTCACCCCTTCATGTATTTTACTATGTAAATACATCTTTATGTAAGTCTTACGTACATCAAATAAAAATTATATAATTTCTATACTTGCGTAGATATAGAACAACATGATTACCTTAAGTTCTTTAAGCTTTGATACACTCAGAACAATTTGTGTAAAGAACAAGAATGTTATGATCAATAAAAGATTGATTCTACTCATACATTCTCGTGATTCTACATTGTAATGCATGCGTATCTTTGTTGTTTTAATTATTGTATGAATGTTTTAAGTTTTGGCATCATCAAAAAGGGGGAAATTGTTGGGAAATTATTTTTAGATTTTGATGAATGCCATGTAAAACTTAGAATAGAAAGTTGGCACCCCATTTTTGTTGTAAATTGCATTGCAATAGATAGGGTTGGTCAAGCCGAGTCAAGTCGGCTATGCCGAACATGCAAGAAGACAACCGGAGACTAGAAGGAAGACTCGGCGCGAGGCGGTGAGTGTGGCAAAGAAGAGAAGACGAGGAACTCGATTGAAGGTGCGGTGAGATTGGTGAGTGAAGTATCGATCAAGTCAACTCAAGACAGCCAAGTCTCAAGTTGAAGTGATGAGAAGAGTCATCCAATGATTGGAATCTCACTCGAAGTCACCTGGGGAAGTCAAGGAAATGCAGTCAAGTCGAGATAACTGAAAGAGATCCGTTGCACAGAAGTCAAGAAAATTACTTAAACAAGTAATACCTCCATACTGCCTTTCTTAAAGTGCTCAGTCCCAGAAGCGTGCAAAAGGAATAAACCAATGGGAAGCACTTTGCACTGTCAAGATTACTACGAAAAGTCAAGAATCATTCATACGAGGAAATGTCAATTCCAAGGACTGCAACAAGACAAGCCAACGACCACAAGTGTCTTTTGAAAATAAGCATATCTCTTCAACGGGCAGTTTTTCAAAAGAACACTATAAAAGGCTGAGGAATCTATTTGAGAAAAATGTTGGTTACCTTGACAATCAGAAATCAAATACGAGCAAGAAAAGCAATATCTGTAACCAAAAATATTCTCAAGTTATTCAAGTTCAATCCTCAAGCCTACATTACGAAGGAAATCAATCCAACACTCACCTGTGAAGGAAAGACAACTTCAATCAGTTGAAGAGGAAACATTTGAAGAATCAAGGGGTCTACATTCCACGGAGGATTGTAAGAAGGTTCAAGGTCGAACCAGTCTCAAGTTTTTGGAGGGCTTCGTGATCAAATCCAAGAAGCTTGAGCAAGTGGGCTGTAGTAGCAAGGCAGCTGCCCTGTGAAGAAAGCCGAGTCGCACGAGAAGCCGGTTTTGTGTGACCAAGGCATCTCTAGATCGAGTCCCAAAGGATCAAGTCGTTTGTGTGATCAAGACTTGTATATCTGGGATGTTAACCACTTTGTATATTGATCAATACTTAGTGGATTCCTCCAGGAGTTGGAGAAGAGAGGAGTAGAAGAATTACCCCATCTTCGAACCTCTATAAAAACTTATTGTGTCATTTACATTTCAGCATTTTAATTTCTGCATATTACTTTAATATCTGCTGATAAATTTGCTATCCAATTGATAATCAACAAAGTGCTAAAACCAAGTATTAAAACAAACTTAACCAAATTCAAGGGTGTTAAGTCTTCGCTGAAAACTTATCACAAGTCGAGTTAAGTCTTTAGTCAAAAGCAGTGAGTTATTCTATCACGGCTCGGTGAAAGTCTGTTGAGTGTCTAACTCGCTTATTAACTAACTTAGCTGTCCATCAAGGACTCGGCTATGAAGTATTAACTCGAATGTTTTAAAAGGACTAAATCAAAAAGTTGGTAAGTTTTATTCAACCCCCCTTCTAAACCTTACACTCACACCCTTGGGACCTACAAATTATCGGGGAGCGCTGGATAACGTGCGAGAGAAAATGAACAGGAGCAAGTGACGGATGCGAGGAGTGGGAGATTGACGCCCGCATATCTTGCGACACCGTTGAGCGCTTGGAGGAGACCCTTATCAAGCAGATGACAATGATAGAGGAGCTTATCCAGGCCCTAGCTCGGAGAGACGCGCTTTTAGAGGTGCTGCGGCGGCTAATGCACAACCATTGCCACCACCCGAAGTGGAGCCCATACCCGACGCGAGGAGGACCCGAGGAGGACCCAAGAGGATCGAGGAGGATCAATCGAGGTTGGAGAGCCCGAGGCTGCTCCGCTGATGATGCACATGGATTCGAGCGGTGGTTAGATTTCGTCCCGATTGGCCCAAGGTCGAGGCACCACCTCGGCGACCAGGCCCGGTTATGGACGTAGCTACTAGTGACGATGGTGGCGATCTCACCGATTAGCTAGCTTGATTGTCGGTTTGTTCTTTCATTGTTGTAGACATTTCTCCATCATGATGTACCTTGCTTTTGTTGTATTAGATTGATTGTATTTTGGTTGATTGTATTTTTGACTACGATTACTAGTGTTGTACTTCATGGGTGTATTCAAATTTTACATTAATGGATATGCCTTTTCTATTTATTCGAGTGTCTTGTTTTATGTTGTTACTTTCCCTACGATATAACTTGCTTTACGCGAATAATTATTGTATTCATTTACTCATGGATTGCAACTAACACTTGAAGATACGAATGGATGAACATCGAGAACGTGAAAGATCTCGCCACGTTCCCAAGTGAATGACGATGTGCCCAGGGGACCGGGTACCTCGCTGAATTACCACCGCCTCCTCCACTGCTGCGGGAGACAACTTGACCGCACAGGCTCTACAACGAGATATTGGTTTTCATGAGGCAATAGGCGGGGCCTCAACCCCGTTCTCCGAACCCACCATAGAGGCGAACGATCGCACGTTGGAACGATTTCTACGGTTCGACCCACCAGCCTTCTTAGGAGAACCGGATGATTTAAAGGTAGAAGAATGGATGGAAAAATCTGGAGAATATCTTCAATGCTCTCCAATATTCGGATGAACAGAAAGTCACACTCGCCGTATTCCGTCTAGAATCATTTGCTAGAGCGGTGGAGGGCAGTTGAAAGAAGGTTGGAATAGGACCGAGTTGCGAACATGGGGAAATTTCTTGGCCGAGTTCAATGAGCAGTATATTCACACAGGTTGTGAAAGAGGCACGCGGGATGAATTCCATAGGTTGAGGCGGGGAACATGATACGACCGTAGCTCAAGATGAAGTCTGAATTTCATCGATTGTCCAAATATGCTCTGGGGACAATCGATCAAGAGGATAAGCTTTACAAGTTTACTCGAGGATTGAAACTAGAACTTCGTAAAAACAAGCGTGGATGTTGAATTGACAACCTACTCGGCCGCGAAAGGTAAAGCGGCTCTCCATTGAGTCGGGACTTAACAAAGATTGGGATGATTGATAGAATAGGCCATCAAATAGTCTTAAGAGGACATTTGTGGGACGATCATCTAAACCGCCTGCTAAGTTTTGAAGGGACCGATTAATAAAACAGATAAAGGAAAAGGACGATACAAGGAAAGCCGGGTCAAGTGTGTGCACATTGCGTAAACAAGGACATACGCCAATGACTCGATGGCGTAAACAAGGAAGGTGTTTACCTTTGGTAGTAATGTCGGCACCGGTGAAAGATTGCCGAACTACGATGACCGAACCAAATAGACGTGGCCGAAAAAGCCGGGAAATGGCCAGGGTAATCGGGCAAGGATGCCCGCTCGAGCATTTGCACTAGCCGGACGGGAGGCTCGGAGGCAACAGACGCGTGGTGGAAGGTGCGATTCTAGTATCTAACCACTACGCTAAAATATTGTTCGACCCTGGATCAACGCATTCATTTGTTGCACCGCATTTTGTACACAAACCGCATGCATGCATGGAACATATGCCTATATGTCTAGAAGTGTCAACTCCTATGGGCGCAAGTCGGATAACAGATATTATCTATAATGCATGCGAAGTTAAGATTTATGAGATAAATTTTCCAACCGATTTGATCTTATTACCTATTTCCGAATACGACGTGATACGGGAATGAATGGTTGTCGCACACCATGCACAAATGGTGCCATAACAAGTCCAATAAGCTATGTGAACCCGGAAAGCCCAAAGTGGAAATTTCGGGAAGGGCATGAGTTAAGATTGCCCCAATCATTTCAGCAATGAAAGCGTGGAAGGCGATCATAAGGGGCACAAAGGGTACTTGGCGTTTGTAGTCAACAAACCCAAGGTTGAGACACAAATCAACCAAGTACCTATAGTATCGGAATATACGGATGTATTTCCACAAGAACTCACCACTGTCCCTTCAGATAGGGAAGTCGAGTTCACCATCGAGGTGTTACCGGGGCGCCCGATTGCTAGGACACCGTAAAGAATGGCTCCTCTTGAATTGCAAGAGTTGAAGACACAATTACAAAAGCGATGGATGTGGGATTTATCCGCCCGAGTACGTCTCCGTGGGGAGCACTGTCTTTATTTGTCAAAAAGAAAGATGGCACATTAAGACTATGTATAGATTATCGTGGTCTTAATAGCGTGACCATCAAGAACAAATATCCCCTCCCGAGAATAGACGAATTATTTGATCAACTTCAAGGAGCGACGATTAGTGTACTAGAAGTTTGACTTACAAACAAGGATATTATCAGTGAAGATTCGCGAAGAAGACATTTCCAAAACCGCATTTCAAACCCGATATGGACACTACGAGTTTGTAGTGATGCCTTCGGTCCGACAAATGCACCAAAGCAACATTTATGGATCCGATGCATCGAGTATTTCGACCTTATTTGGATCAATTCGTAGTGATATTCATTGATGACATACTCGTATACTCTAATTCTAGAGAAGAGCATGAACGTCATCCGAGAATTGTTTTGGAGACACTACGAGCATAAGTTGTATGCCAAATTCAGCAAGTGCGACTTTTGGCTAAGTGAAGTCGCGTTCTTGGGACACATAGTATACGCACCGGGATTGCGGTAGATCCTTGAAGGTACAAACGGTGGTTGAATGGAAACAACCCGAGTCGTCAGAACGGGGATCGGGAGTTTCTAGGACTAGTTTGGATATTATCGAAGATTTATCCAGGATTTCTCCAAGATAGCCGGACCACTCACTCGACTAACCCTGCAGAAGCAAGTCAAGTTTGAGTGCAATGACAAGTGCGAGGCGAGTTTCCAAGAGTGAAGAGACGACTTACTACGACTCCGGTTTTAGCTCTTCCAAAGGGCTCGTAAAGCTTTGTCGTCTACAATGATGCATCAAAAGAAGGACTAGGAGCGGTGCTCATGCGGGGAAGGAAAGGTCATCTCTTACGCATCACGAAATCTCAAGCCGTATGAAGCCAATTATCCAACGAATGACTTGAACCGGCGATATAGTGTTTGCTTTAAAGAAATGGAGACACTATCTCTACGGAGCAACATTCACGGTTTTCAAGGATCATAAGAGCTTGAAGTATCTATTCTCCGAGAAAGACCTCAATGCGAGGCAACGGAGATGGATGGAGTTGATTGAGGACTATCACTTTGATATTCAATACCATCCCGGGAAAGCTAACGTCGTAGCGGACGCTCTAGCAGTAAAGGCGAGCTTAGCGGACTTATGATTCGAGAGTGGGAATCATTAGAAGAGTGAGCAATTGGAATCGACGAGAACCAATACTTGGATTTCATGTGCTAACATTTTGGTTAAACCCGATCTCTTTGAATGAGATCAAAGAAGCACAAGGGAAATATGCACATCTTCAAAAAGTGAAGGAGAAGATACTTAAAGGAGATAGTTCGTAATTCTCGGTACACGAAGATGGGGTTATCAAATTCAGGAATCGAGTGTGTGTGTCGAATGATGAGCTTGATTAAGAATAAAATCCTAGCAGACGCACACCGTTCAAAATACACTATACATCCTGGAGGAAACAAGATGTATAAGGATTTGAAACGGAGTTATTGGTGGGTAAACATGAAGAACCAGGTAGCGAGTTCGTTGCGAGATGTTTAACTTGTCAACGAGTAAAAGCGAACACCAACGACCATCCGGTTTACTACAACCGTTGAGAATTCCCGAGTGGAAATGGGAATACATAACGATGGACTTCGTGACGGATCTACCAAAGACCGAGGAGGAGGCCATGATGCTATTTGGGTAGTTGTAGACCGACTCACGAAATCGCACACTTTTTACCCATCAAGAAAGCGATAGCTTGTAAAACTTGCACAGATTTATATTCGAGAAATCATTCGACCGCATGGAGTACCGATCGACATAGTATCCGACAGAGACCGAGGTTTGCCTCCAAATTTTGGAAGTGCTTGCACGAGGAATTGGGTACCTCGCTAAGTTTTACCACAAAGAACACATCCACAAACCGATGGACAGTCTGAGCGAACAATTCAAACCTTGAAGATATCTTTGCTAGCCTGCACATTGGATTTTCAAGGAAGTTGGGATTCACACTTACCATTAGCCGAGTTCGCCTACAATAACAGTTATCGGCCACGATTGGGATGGCACCCTACTAGGCATTATATGGGCGAAAGAGAAATGAAAGTCGCCCTCGATTCCAAAGGTCGACTTAGTTCGGAGGCCATGGAGAAGGTCAAGCGATCAAGGAGAGCGGATTCGCACGGCTCGGAGCCGCCAAAAGATTTACGCGGACAAGAGAAGAAAGGATTTGGAATTTGAAGTCGGAAATGAAGTATTTCTCGGACTCTCGCCACGGAAAGGATTAATCAACCCGAAGAAAGGAGTCAAGTTGAGTCCGAGATATGTTGGACCTTACAAGATTTTACAAAGGATCGGGAAGTTAGCCTACCGGCTCGAGTTACCAAAGCACCATATGCGGGAATGCATGATGTATTCCTCGTATCAAGATTGAAGAAGTATCAACCAAATCCCGAACACATCATCACTCGAGACGAAGACGCAACATGGGAGATGGAAGAAGACATGAGGAATCAATATCCGAACTATTCGAGGAGAATTTGGGGACCAAATTTTTGAAGGAGGGGAGGATGTGAAGCCCGATTTTTGCGAACATATAATTGATTCTTTTGACGTCTATGTATTTGATCAACTATTTTACGCGTCACTTGACGGGTAATTATTAATATATATATATATATATATATATTTGTATTTTATTTCATTTTATTTAATTATTTATGATCATGATCATCATTAATTCTATTTCACATTTATGATCACTTGATTGATCATTATTACTATTTTGTATTTATTAGTCACCTTAGAATTTTTAAGAGACTATTTATTTTAGAGACATTTACCTTATAGAATTAAGATTTTGATTTAGATTAAGTGATCATGAGACTTATAAGTGATCAAGGAAATCACTAATTATTTTGGAGATTGATATATTTCATCTATTATCATCAAATTTGGGAAAAAAAAATATATGGAATTACCAATTTACCCCTATAGTGGACGGCATTGGTGTTGAATTTTGGAGTAGAAATATCATCAAACTCTTGTACATGTACACCTTATGTAGTCATCTTGTGTATAATTATACCATTAATTCAAACATTATACACATCAACTTATACATCAATTCTTTATTACTATTTTTCCCAACATTCCTTCTCTTCCCATACCTTTGACCACCCTTTTGTCTCCATGCAAGAGAAAATTTGCAAGACATAAAATTAATCAAAAACATTCTCCCCCTCTCTAGCAATGTGGACGGCCTCATGAAGAAAAATGAACAAATTTGTTCATTTTTCATCCAACACCTTCATCTCTCAAGCCTTTTCTCCAACTTCTCTCTAACCTCTCTCTAAAAATCATTCACATCTTCAAATCAAACACAAAATCATTCACATCTTCAAACTTTCAATCACCAACGCTTCACATCTTCAAATCTTCAAACATAATTCTTCATATCTTCAAGTACCACTTCTTCACATCTTCAAATATTCAAACACAAGTCCTTCACATCTTCAAACCCATCTTCATATCTTCAAGAACATCTTCTTCCTAACATCAAACATACTTTCTTTCTTCAAACATCTAAACCAAAACAAATAATCTTTCCACTTAAACACCAAAAATTCGAACACCCCTATCTCAAGGTAAGAAATTTCACTCCTCAATTCGACTTAAAATCTTACTACTCATCACCTTCTCTTTTTAATATAAGTTTGAATTTTGGATTTTGAGGTACTTAGAAGACTTGAAGGTAAGAATTGGACACTAGAGTCCTTCTTTCTTCTTCTTCCTATTTTTTTCAAATTTTAACACCCCTTTTTCATTTTTGAGAAATAGGGGCTGACCTTAGGTGATTTTGAAGTTGAACCAAAAATTCTAAATTTGAAGCTTCAACTAGTCTCCAATCACCTACTACACAAGGTAAAGTGTAGTCTTTCTTATTTCCTTATCTCCTTCTTTTTCTCCTTAATTTTTCTTCCATTTTTCTAACTCCGAATTTTTGATATTTCTTGAATTAGGGGCTGACCTAAGTGACCTCCTCCAAAGTTGTGAAATTTATCCTTTTATTTCACAACTTTCCAATTTAAGGTGGGTGGAAAAAACACTTTCAAACTTCTAGGTGCTTTTATTAAAATGCATGTAGAATTTTGATCATGAGCCCTTGAGATATATAATCTATGTATTGCATGTCAATTTTATGTATCAAATCATGAAAATTCTCAAGAGTTGCTCAAAATTGCTATTTATTGAACTTTAGGTGCATGCATGTACAATTTAATGTTCTATTTCATGAATTCTTGTATGAATTGGACATGCATGTGTATGATCTTTTAAATCCATGTGTTGGATGACTTATAACCTGGACAAGTCGAGCATAATTGATTAAATTTCAATTTTGGACTTAAAAATGCAAAAATGGAAAATTGGTGGACTAAATTGCAAGAAAATGAAAGTTAAAGGACCCCTCTGCAAATTTCGAATTTTGGGACTGCACTCAGGTTCAAAAATGACTTTTGGACATTTTAATAAAGTTTTAAGAGTTTTAAGATAAATAAAATCAACCTTTAAAAGCCCAAGGACTAGATTGTAAAATTTTAAAAGTTTAAGGGCTACTTTGCAAATTTTGAAACTGTACCAGACCTTAATTTTAAAATTTGAAATTTTCACTCTTAAGGTACTGGAAATGACATATTTTAAATGTATTCCAAAAATCCAAGTGTTTAGGGCTTGGAAAGTAATTTTTCTAAAATTGAGGGACTAAAGTGTAAAAGACTAAACTTGAGGACCCAAATGAAATTTCCAGGACTTATGCAGCCCATGCACCTGGAAATACTAACTTAACTGTAACTTAATTATATTTTGGACCCAAGGTTCAAATTTCATAACAATTGGACCCCTAAAAGCCTTAAAGGCAATTATTTCAAAATGGGACAAAAATGATATTTTCAAAAGTTAAAGGACCTAAACTTATTTCTTTTAAAAACTGTTTTTGTCCCAATATCCCACTAACCTTAGTGACATTTTCCAACTATAATCACGTTAAAATCCCTTCCGGTTTGTGAGTTCCGATTATTTTAAACTTAAGGTCCGAATTGGCAATTTCAACAAATTTGGGGCCAATATGAGAATTTTATAAAAACTCGACCTCAAAACTTGAAAAACCGGAATCTATGGACAATTTGGTGAATTTAGAAACTGACCTCATAATTTTTCAAGGTCGGGATATTTATTTATTTAATTTTTAACCCCAAAAGTTTTGGTTTTTACAAAAGGGGCTAAATTGTAATTTTTCTTTTATAAAGGACCTAACTCAAATTATTTTCGCTTTTACTAAAATAGCCCTGGACCCTCTGACTTGGAGATTTAATTAAAGTATTTTATTTTCTCAAAAACCCTTGACTTATCGGACCGATTCGACCGATTAATATCCGATCGCGCGACAACTTCCTCGTCTTGCGGTTTTGAATCTATAACAGGACTTATGTTCCACCTAATCTTTCAAGATATCGAAGATTTCTTATCCTTCCGATAATCATCTTCATCCAAATAACTCCACCAACGCCATATTGCTACTCGTGAATTTTCAAAAATTTTCTGAACTACTTCCCTAAATCAATAATACTGATCATTGCTGGTTGTTGCATCTACTTGTATTTACTTTCTGCCTGAGTCAACTTAGTGTGTCGAGCTCACAAATCGGAATAGATACGTCGGAGATGAAATCGGGCGGCTCGGCTACTATTCCACTCTTTCGGCCCCATCGCCCTAATCCCGCAATCGAGGGACGGAGTGTCCAAGGGAAGCGGGTCGTAGTACTTGAGCTATAATCATGATTATGACAAATCCGAGACTTGCAAGCTCCATTTGTGGATTTTGTCTTTGCCTACGGAGCGATAAGGTGACAGTCTTGGACCATCTTGCACGGGGGAGTTACAAGGAAAATGAAGGAATCATTGTCCGATTCACATGATTCGGAGTTATCGGACCCGTTTGGTTGGCGCTACAAATCCACGCAACCGCTACTTGTTTTGCATTGGTTGGCGGTACAAACCGTGACGCAACCATTATTTGTCTTGCATGGGATTGGCGTTACATTCCGCACGCAATCGCATCGGTCTTGCTGAATCACATAGTATATGTGTGACCACGAATCTGTTTTCGTGAATCGTATAAGTATATTACTTAAATATATTTATCACGACGCTTGATGGTGTGTGTGAATTCATGCATCATACTCACACGTTTTCATATAATCTGTTTTCTCACATTAACTATATATCGCCACACTTGCACACGATCACCCTATCCATCGAGATTTTGTCTCATCCCCACTGTTTTCTAACCTTTAGATGAGGACTTCGTTGAAGATGTTGAACCGACTACGGATTGAGCCCTTGTACTCCGCTTGTTGGATTTACTATTTTTTTGTTGTTGATGTCATTTGGACTTGTTACTATTATTTCTTTGTTGGACTTACTACTTCTTATTGTTGTTGTTGGACTCTTTTCTTGTGTTTGTTGTTGGACTCTTGTATTTCTTTTTTATTCCGATTTGTAATCGAAGGGCGTAGGACCCTTTGACTTTTAAGTTGTTATCTTTAGACCATATCGGGATGTAATTTGGATTATGGATATTGTGGACTATAAGTTGTAACGTGTTTCTTTATTTCCGCTGCTATTTAGACTCTGTTCCATTGGGTTTTGATGATATTCGTCTAGAATGTTTGGTTTACTTGTATTTAAGTTGTGGATCGTCGTCGTGTCCCATTTGGGCGTAACACAATTACATTATTGGCCTAATTAAAATAAAATCGTGCCAATCGGTCCGTAACAATTCCTCCGCCGTCAAAAGAACCTTGTTCTCAAGGGTGGAGGACGGACATCGGCAACATCCAACTAAGTCGCCTCATCCGTCTCATGTCCCTTCCAATTAATGAAAACCAATGACATCCAATCGCCATCCCACAAAACTTCCCGATTATACGTCAAAACTATACGGCTTTTATAAAAAAGAACGCCATTGATTAACGCATATGGGCATCAAGTCCCATCGCCCGCCTCTAAATCTCGGATAATTTTGCACCATTTCCGTCATCGTGCACCTCCTTATGCAACTTACGCCAATCAATCCAACAAGATAAGAAAATAGCGGACAACTTGTTGTCATCCTCTAATCGACTAGATAAGGCATCCACCATTGATTTATTGGTCTTGAGTGTATGATAAGTTCGAGATAGAGACAACCATGTAATATCATCATGAACAATAGGAAAATCCGGATGTGAGATGCAAAATATGTGGCCTACCGCCGCGCACAACCGGTTGTGCATGGGTAACCGAAAGAGATGGATCTCGATTCATCATTGCCATTGAGTTCCCAATTTTTGTTGCGCAAAACCAGGTGATTCACGGGAAACAAGGACGCTGAGTTTGCGCCGCCAATCGTAGACGACCCTTTTTGCGTAATAAAATCTTCAATAATTCCTCAACTCGATCTAGTTATGAAATTTTTGCATTGCTTTTGGCAATCTCCACTAGCAACTCTTCAATACCCTTCTCTATCGCCTCAACGCGTGAATCCATACATGTGATGGGCATGAATTTGAATCCGGTAGAAAAAGATTTGCTAGAAAAAGATCCGACAGAATAAGATCCGACCGAAAAATATACGTCGGACCATTTGATGAGTCAAGGGTAATGTACGTGGATTGGAAGAAAAACAATAATCAATATTATTAATGCATAAAACAAAACAAGAACGAAGTTCTTCTCGGGAAATCTCCGACTTAAAGTCGACAAACACAATTAATTCCAAAGTGTCCTATATGAAATAATAATACTTTCTTAAATGGCAACATAACCCTAAATCTAACCCTATAGGCCTAAAACCCACTAATTACTTAAATAAACATAATTAAAGCCTATTACAATATTCTTGGGCTAATTAAAATAAAAGCTGTGTAAATCGGTCCGTAACATAGGCTAAGTGCATAAGTGTTACGTAAGGCACCATTTACTGATTTCCTTAGTCTTGGTTCTTGTGACTTGTGAGTTTTTGTATTTGTCGAGAGTCTATTTGTAAAATGAGAGCAAAAATTAATACTCACATGGATGTTCGCATTATTGTGGAATGTACTTTGGCACAACATGATTAAAAGGGAGTTTTTGTCTTGTATGTACTTTATATTTTGATAGGAGTAATTTAATGTAATATTTTCGAGGATATTCGTTAGATTTTTGCTAAATATTACATTAATGGTGGTATTTTGTGATATTTGGTAATTTTAGGTGGAATGCAATGATTTGTTTAAAAGTGGAAAGAAAAACTTAATCGGGGTGACGAATTCACACTTTAGACATCACGTGGATATGCTAGGAATGTCAATTTGGATTGGGTATGGATTCGTGTGTTCGCGGGTCCGAATTAGCCAACTCGAACCGACTGTTTAATTATAGGGCTTATGTGAAATACCCACCTTTTAAAGTCAATACCTGTTACGCCCCAAATGGGACGCGACGATGATCCACAACTTAAATACAAATAACCAAACATCTAGAGGCGAATATCATCGAGAACCCATGAAATAGAGTCAATAGCGGAATAAAGAACAAGTACAAATTACGAGTCCACAATATCCATAATCCAAATTACTTAAAGTCAAAGGGTCCTACGCCCTTCGATTTACAAACCGGAATGGAAAGAAATACAAGAGCCCAACAACATCACAAGAAAAAGTCCAACAACAACAAGAAGAATTACTAAATCCAAAAGCGGAGTAAAGGCTCAATCCATGGTCGGTTCAAAGATCTTCAACGAAGTTCTCATCTAAGGTTAGAAAATAGGTGGGGATGAGACAGAAATCTCGGTGGATGGGGTGATCGTGTGCAAGTGTGGCGATATATAGTTAATGTCGAAAAACGATTATATGAAAACACGTGAGTATGATGCATGAATTCACACACGATTCGCAAGCATCGTGATAAATATATTTAAATAATATACATATCTGATTCGAGAAAAACAGATTCATGGTCACACAGACACTATGTGATTGATCAAGACGGTAGGATTGCGTACGGAAATGTAACGCCAATCCCATGCAAGGCAATTAATGGTTGCGTCACGGATTTGTAGCGCCAACCAATGCAAAACAAGTAGCGGTTGCGTCACGGATTTGTAGCGCCAACCAAACGGGTCCAATAACTCCGGAATCGTGTGGATCGACAAGCGATTCCTTCGTTCTTCCTTGTAACTCCCCGGCGGGATGGTCCAAGACCGGTCACCTTATCGCTCCATAGGCAAAGACAAAATCCACAAAGTGGAGCTTGCAAGGCTCGGATCTGTCATAATCATGATTATACCTCAAGTACTACGACCGACCTTCCCTTGGACACTTCGTCCCTCGATTGCGGGATTAGGACGATGGGGCCGGGAAGAGTGGAATAGCAGCCGAGCTGCCCGGTTCCATCCCCGACGTATCCATTCCGATTGTGAGCTCGACACACCAACTTGACTCAGGCGGGAAAGTAAATGCAATCTGAGACGATCGACCAAAGGCGAATCAGTATGATTGATTGAAGCGATTGGGAAAATTTTTGAAAATAACATGAGGGAAATTTTGGCGTTGGTGGAGTTTTTGGATGAAGATGATTATCGGAAGAATAAGAAACCTTCGATATCTTGAAAGATTAGGTGGAACATAAGTCCCGTTATAGATTCAAATCGCAAAGGCGGGAAGTCGCTCCGCGATCGGGTATTAATGTCGGTCAAATTGATCCGATAAGTCAAGGGTTTTTGAGAAAATAAAATACTTTAATTAAATCTCCAAGTCAGAGGGTCCAGGGCTATTTTAATAAAAGAGAAAATAATTTGAGTTAGGTCATTTATAAAAGAAAAATTGTAATTTAGCCCCGTTTTTTAAAAACAAACACTTTTGGGGTTAAAAATCGAATAAATAAATATCCAGACCTTGAAAAATTATGAGGTCAGTTCCTAAATTCTCTAAATTGTCCATAGATTCAGGTTTTAAAGTTTTTAGGTCGAGTTTTTATAAAATTCTCACATTGGCCCCAAATTTGTAAAAATTGCCAATTCGGACCTTAAGTTTAAAATAATCGAGAACTCACAAACCGGAAGGGCTTTTAACGTGATTCCAGCTGGAAAATGTCACTAAGTTTAGTTGGATATTAGGACAAAATCAGTTTTTAAAAGAAATAAGTGTAGGTTCTTTAACCTTTGGAAATATCATTTTTGTCCCATTTTGAAATAATTGCCTTTAAGGCTTTTAGGGTCCAATTATTATGAAATTTGAACCTTGGGTCTAAAATATAATTACGTTATAGTTAAGTTAGTATTTCCAGATGCATGGGCTGCATAAGTCCTGAAAATTTCGTTTGGGTCCTCAAGTTTAGTATTTTACACTTTAGTCCCTCAATTTCGTAAAAATTACTTTCCAAGCCCTAAACACTTGGATTTTGGAATACATTTAAAATATGTCATTTCCAGTACCTTAAGAATAAAAATTTCAAAATTTAAAGTTAAGGTCTGGTACAGTTTTAAAATTTACAAAGTAGCCCTTAAACTTTCATAATTTTACAATTTAGTCCTTGGGCTTTTAAAGGTTGATTTTATTTATCTTAAAACTCTTAAAACTTTATTAAAATGTCCATAAGTCATTTTTGAACCTGAGTACAGTCCGAAAAATTGAAATTTGCAGAGGGGTCCTTTAACTTTCATTTTCTTGCAATTTAGTCCACCAACTTTCCATTTTTATATTTTTAAGTCCAAAATTGAAATTTAATCAATTATGCTCGACTTGTACAGGTTATAAGTCATCCAAACCATGAATTTTAAAGATCATACACATGCATATCCAATACATACAAGAATTCATCAAATAAAACATTAAATTGCACATGCATGCACCTAAAATTCAATAAATAGCAATTTCGAGCAACTCTTGAGAATTTTCATGATTTGATACATAAAATAGACATGCAATACATAGATTATATATCTCAAGGCTCATAATCAAATTTTCTACATGCATTTTAATAAAAACACCTAATAGTTGGACATATTTTTCCACCCACCTTAAAATTGGAAATTGTGAAATAAAAGGATAAATTCCACAATTTTTGGATGAGGCTTCTTAGGTCAGCACCTAAGTCAAGAAATATCAAAATTTTGAAGTTAGAAAAATGAGAGAAAAATTAAGGAGAAAAAGAAAATGAGAAGGACTACACTTTACCTTGTGTAGTAGGTGATTGGAGACTAGTTGAAGCTTAAAAATTGGAGATTTTGAAGGTCAGCACCTATTTCTCAAAAATGAAAAAGGGGTGTTAAAAGTTGAAAAAAAAAAATAGAAAGAAGAGGAAAGAAGGGTTCTAGTGTCCAATTCTTACCTTGTAGTCCAAATTCTCTACTAGTTGTTCTTCAATTCTTGAAGTCCTTCTTCAAGATGATGTCAAGCTCTAATCTTCAAATGGTCTTCTAAATGTACCTCCAAATCAAATTCAAACTTATGTTAAGAAGGTGAAAGAGATGAACTAGGTGATATCAAAAATGGATTGAAGATAAAATTTCTTACCTTGTAGTATATGTTTGGTTCGAATTTTGTGAAGAATAAGGAGGAAAAAATCTTGAAAATTTTCTAAGTGTTGAAGAAGAAAGTAAGAAAAAGAGTAGAGAGAAGTAGGGAGTTTAGAGAGAAGGATGATGATTTTGTGTAGGAGATGAATGTGTTGGTGTAAAATGAAAAATTTTGTTCATTTCCTTGTATGTGGCCGTCCACATAGGTTGAGAGGAGCGGACTTTTTTATTTAAATTGTGTCATGCATTTTGCCTCTTGCATGGGGAACATTTTGAAGGTCATGAGAGTGTTTGAATGGAATGTTGGAAGACTTCCAACATGTTGGCAAAAATAATATTAAAGAAGTAATGTAAGAGATGATGTGTATAATATTTGAATTAATGGTATAATTATACACAAGATGACTAATATAAGGTGTAGGTGTACAAGAGTTGGATGATATTTTTACTCCAAAAATATCATCATGGCCAAATCCATACTAGGGGCTTTATGGTAATTCCATATATTTTTTTGTCCCAAATTTGATGATAATAGATGAAATATATCAATCTCCAAAATAATTAGTGATTTCTTGATCACTTATGAGTCTCATGATCACTTAATCTAAATCAAAATCTTAATTCTATAAGATAAAAGCCTCTAAAATAAATAGTCTCTTAAAATTCTAAGGTGACCAATAAATACAAAAATAGTAATAATGATTAACCAAGTGATCATAAATGCAAAATAGAATTAATAAAGATCATGATCACAAGTAATTAAATAAAATGAAATAAAGTACAAAATGTATATATATTATTAAAATTACCCGTCAAAATGACGCGGTAAAATAGTCGATCAAATGTATAAACGACAATAAGGATCAATTATAAGCTCCGAAAAATCGAGGCTTCACATCCTCCCCTCCTTAAAAGAATTTGGTCCCCAAATTCTCTTCAGAATAGTTGTGGATATTGATTCCTTATGTCTTCTTCTATTTCCCACGTTGCGTCTTCGTCTCGGTTGTGGTTCTGCCACACTACCTTAACCATCAGGATTTCTCTCTTACGCAACTGTCGTATTTGCTGATCAATGATCCGGATCGACCTCTCGGTGTAGGATAGATTTTCCATTAGAGGAGGAGTATCTCGAGTGATGATATGCTCGGGATCTGGTTGATACTTTTTCAGCCTCGACACGTGGAATACATCGTGCATTCCCGCATATGGTTTGGTAACTCGAGTCGGTAGGATAACTTCCCGATCCTCTCGTAAAATCTTGTAAGGTCCAACATATCTCGGACTCAACTTGCCTCCTTACTTCGGATTGATTAATCCTTTCCGTGGTGAGAGTCCGAGAAATACTTCATCTCCGACTTCAAATTCCAAATCCTTTCTTCTCTTGTCCGCGTAACTCTTTTGGCGGCTCGAGCTTTGCGAATCCGCTCCTTGATCGCTTGACCTTCTCCATGGCCTCCCGAACTAAGTCGACCTTTGGAATCGAGGCGACTTTCGTTTCTCTTTCGAGTCCATTGGTCATCAATCTCCCGGTGTAGTGGGGATCTACATTTTCGCCCATATAATGCCTCGTAGGGTTCCATCCCAATCGTTGCACGATAAGCGTTATTGTAGGCGAACTCGGCTAATGGTAAGTGTGAATCCCCACTTCCTTGAAAATCCAATGTGCAAGCTCGCAAAGATATCTTCAAGGGTTTGAATTGTTCGCTCGATCGTCCATCGGTTTGTGGATGTCTTCTTTGTCTTTGAAACTTAGCGAGGTACCCAATTCCTCGTGCAAGCACTTCCAAAACTGGAGACAAACCTCGGGTCTCTGTCGGATACTATGTCGATCGGTACTCCATGCGGTCGAATGATTTCTCGGATATAAATCTGTGCAAGTTTCTATCACTACCCAAAATAGCATCATGGCCTCCTCTCGGTCTTTGGTAGATCCGTCACGAAGTCCATCGTTATGTGTTCCCATTTCCACTCGGGAGTTCTCAACGGTTGTAGTAAACCGGATGGTCGTTGGTGTTCTCGCTTTTACTCGTTGACAAGTTAAACATCTCGCAACGAACTCGCTACTTGGTTCTTCATGTTTACCCACCAATAACTCCTTTTCAAATCCTTATACATCTTGTTTCCCCAGGATGTATAGTGTATTTTGAACGGTGTGCCTCTGCTAGGATTTTATTCCTATTCTCGCCCGTCATCCTAAGTACACACACTCGATTCGAATCCGATAACTCCATTTTCAGTACCGAGAAATCGATCTTTCTCCTTTAAGTATCTTCTCCTTGAGTTTTGAAGATGTTTATCTTTCTCTTGTGCTTCTTTGATCTCTTTCACAGATCGGTGTAACCGAAATGTTAGCACATGAAATCGAGTATTGGTTCTCGTCATATTCTAATTGCTCGCTCTTCTAATGATTCCACTCTCGAATCATAAGTCCGCTAAGCTCGCCCGCTTAGAGCGTGCCGCTACGACGTTAGCTTTCCGGGATGGTATTGAATATCAAAGTGATAGTCCTCAATCAACTCCATCCATCTCCGTTGCCTCAGCATTGAGGTCTTTCGGGAGAATAGGTACTTCAAGCTCTTATGGTCCGTGAAAACCGTGAATGTTGCTCCGTAGAGATAGTGTCTCCATTTCTTCAACGCGAAACACTATTGCCGCCAATTCCAAGTCATGCGTTGAATAATTGGCCTCATACGGCTTGAGCTTTCGTGATGCATAAGCGATAACTTTTCCTTCCCCGCATGAGCACCGCTCCTAGTCCTTCTTTTGATGCATCACTATAGACGACAAAGTTTTATGTTCCCTTTGGAAGGGCTAAGATCGAGCCGTAGTAAGTCGTTTCTTGACTCTTGGAAACTCGTCTCGCACTTGTCATTCCACTCAAACTTGACTTGCTTCTCGGGTTAGTCGAGTGAGTGGTCCGGCTATCTTGGAGAAATCCCTGGATAAATCTTCGATAATATCCGGCTCATCCTAGAAACTCGATTTCCATTCGACTCGGGTTGATTCCATTCAACCACCTGCCTCACATTCTTCAAGGATCCACCGCAATCCCGTGTCGGATACTATGTGTCCCAAGAACGCGACTTCACTAAGCCAAAATTCACACTTGTTGAATTTGGCATACGACTTATGCTCGTAGTGTCTCTAAAACAATTTTGAGATGACGTTCATGCTTTTCTCTAGACTTAGAGTATACGAGTATGTCATCAATGAATATTACTACGAATTGATCTAAATAAGGTTGAAAAACTCGATGCATCGATCCATAAATGCTTTGGTGCATTCATCGGACCGAAAGGCATTACTACAAACTCGTAGTGTCCATATCGGGTTTGAAATGCATTTCTCGAAATGTCTCCTTCGCGGATCTTGATTGATAATATCCTTGCTTTGTAAGTCAAAATTCGAAATCTGGCGTCGCTCCTTGAAGTTGATCAAATAGTTCGTCTATCCTTGGGAGGGATATTTGTTCTTAATGGTCACGCTATTAAGACCACGATAATCTATACATAGTCTTAATGTGCCATCCTTCTTTTGACGAACATCACAGTGCTCCCCACGGAGACGCACTCGGTCGGATAAATCCCACATCCATCGGCCAGTAATTACGTTTTCAACTAATGTAACTCACGAGGAGCCATTCTATACGGTGTTCGGCAATCGGGCGAGTCTTGAAACACCTCGATGGTGAACTCGACTTCCCTATCCGGAGGAATAATGGTGAGTTCTTGTGGAAATACATCCGTATATTCGATACTATAGGTACTTGGTTGATTTGTGCCTCAACCTTGGGTTTGTTAATTACAAACGCTAAGTACCCTCGAGCCCCTCTAGTGATTGCCTTCCTCGCTTTCATTCTTTGAAATGATTGGGCAATCTTAACTCATGCCCTTCCCGAAATTTCCACTTCGGGTTTTCGGGTTCACATAGCTTAATGGACTTGTTATGGCAGTCCATTTGTGCATGGTGTGAGATAACAGATTCATCCCCAATATCACGTCGTATTCGGATATAGGTAATAGGATTAAATCGGCAGAAAGTTTATCTCAAGAATCTCAACTTCGCATGCATTATAGATAATATTTGTTATCCGACTTGCCCCTATAGGAGTTGACACTTCTATACATATAGGCATATGTTCGTGCATGCATGCGGTTTGTACAAAATGCGGTGCAACAAATGAATGCGTTGATCCAGGGTCGAACAATATTTTAGCATAGTGGTTAGATACTAGTAGCGTACCTTCCACACATCATCATTGCCTCCGAGCCTCCCGTCCGGCTAGTGCAAAATCTCAGCGGGCATCCTTGCCCGATTACCCTCGGCCATTTCCCCGCTTCGTGGTGGCTGCGTCTGTTTGGTTCGGTCATCGTACCGGGCAATCTTGCGGTGGCCGACATACTACCACAAGCAAACACCTTCCTTGTTTACGCCAACAAATCATTGGTAGTATGTCCCGGTTCGGGTATCTTTCCCTTATCATTTTATTAATGGTCCCTTCGAAACTTAGTAGGCGGTTTACATGGCTGTCCCACAGTTGCCCTCTTAAGACTGTTTCGATGGCCTACTCGCTGAATCGTCAATACGGTTTGATCCCGACTCAATCCGAGTAGGTTGTCATTCAACAGATTAACAATTATTTAAGTTCCGTTTCAATCCTCGAGTGAACTTGTAAAGCTTATCCTCTTCGGTATTGATTGTCCCAAGAGCATACTTGGACAATCGGTGAAATTCGGACTGTCTTGAGCTACAGTCGATTCCCTTGCCTCAATCAGTGGAATTCATCTCGCACGCTTCTTTCACAACTCGTGGAATATCTGTTCATTGAACTCGGCCAAGAAATTTCCCCATGTTCGACTACCCGGCCCCTGTTCCCATCTCTTTTCAACGCCCTCCACCGGTCTCTAGCGGCCGATTCTAGATGAAATACGGTGAGTGTGACTTTCTGCTCGTCCCGAGTATTGAGAGCATTGAAGATATTCTCCAACTTCTCTACCCATTCTTCGCCTTCAAATCGTCCGCTCTCCCAAGAAGGCTGGTGGGTCGAACCGCAAAATCGCTCCAACGTGCGATCATTCGCCTCTCGGTGGGTTCGGGAGCACGGGGTTGAGGCTCGCCTGTTGCCTCATGAAAACTAGTATTTGATGTAACGCTTGTGCGGTCAAATTGTCTCTCCGGCAGCAGGTGGAGGAGGCGGTGGTAATTCGGGGGTACCGGTCCCTGGGTACGTCATCATCCCCTCGTGGAACGCGACGAGGTCTCCCACGCCTCGATGTTCGGCCATTCTCGTATCTTGAAGCGTTAGTTGCGATTCACGAGTGAATGAATACAATAATTATTCGCGTTAAGCAAGTGATATCACGGGAAAGTAACAACAAACACAAGATCTTGAATAAATATCAAAATGCATATCCATTAATGTAAAACTTGAATACACCCATAGTACAACAAAGAGAATCGAGTCAAGATACATCGGGACCAAAATATAATAGAATCTAGTACAATAGAAGGTAAGGTACAACACTCGGAATAAGCGTCTACAACCACGTAGTACAAACTAACAATCGCTAACTAATTAGTGAGATCGCCATCATCGCTCGCCGCAGCCTATGTCCATAATCGGGCCGGGTCGGGCTAAGGTGGCGCTCGACCTTGGGCCAATCCACGAAGTCTAACCTTTGCTTGAATCCGTTAGACTCATCAAGTGGAGCAGCCTCAAGTGCCTCAGGCTATCCGATGTCGATCGATCCTCCTCAGATCCTCCTCGGCGTCAGTACGGGCTCCACCTCGGGCGTGGCAATGGCCGAGCATTAGCCGCCAAAGCAGCCTCCAAAGGCGGCGTCTCTCTCGAGCTAGGGCCTGTGTAAGGTCCTCTATAACTATCATCTACTTGATGAGGGTCTCTCTCAAGCGCTCGACGGTGTCGCGGGATGGCGGGCGTCATTCTCCCATTTTCTCGCGGCCGTCACTTGCCCTCTTTATCTTCTCTCGCATGTTATCCAAGCGCTCCCGGATACTACTCAGATTTGGTCCTCCCGCGCTCTTATGGTGTTGTCGCGGTCCTTAATGACATGATGGTCGGCTCGCTCTTTTCATCTTGGCTCCTCTCCAGCGCCGAGTCAGTCCCTATTACGCCGGGCGCTCCTCGGCTAGCTCCGAGGTCGCGCGATGACTCTCCGGTGCGGTGAATCATCGTGCCGGTAATATTCCTCAGCAAGGCATAAAAAAATCCCACCATGAAGGCGGCGGCTCCATCCCGATCAAACAAAACTAAGGCGGATGGATCAGTCATAGGTAGAGGAAAGATAGGGAGAGAATAAGGAAAAAGAACGAATAAGGAAATCATCAAGAATCAACTAAGTCAAAACAAGTATGACTATGAAATCTCAAAATATGCATTCTAACTTAGTTCAAACATCAATAAGACAGTTCTATGCCAATTTGAAATCGAATTCACACTTAATTGGTCAAGTCGCGGTACTACGCAAAACATGACCGAGGGTCCTATCTCGGGTCAGCTCGGTGTAAGTTTCCATCTTACTAGCCGAGCTCGATACCACTCTAATCTGTCACGCCCAAAAGGGACGCGACGACGATCCACAACTTAAATACAAATAACCAAACGGTCTGAGACGAATATCATCGAGAACCCAATGAAACAGAGTCAATAGCGGCGGAATAAAGAACAAGTGTTTGATACATGTTTTTATCTTAATTTTGATGATTTTATTTTGTCACCAAAACAATGCTTTTAAAGGTTGTCCAAATACTCCTAAATGATTTAAAATGGTTTTAATATTTTCCGGAGTATTTCCTCAAGTTTATTTTTGATAATAATGGACAACACTTTTAATGATTTTATATCAATGGATTTTTCACTCCTAAACAAGGTTCCTAAATGTTGTCTAAATACTCTCGATTGGTTTAAAATGTTTTTACTAAATTTTCGGAGTATTTCTTGGGTTTTATTTTCGACAAAAATTGGACAACATTTCTGTCTCGTGGTCGACCGGTCGCCCTATAGGGCAACCCGTACCTGAAGATGTTTTTAGAAACAGAAAATGAGACGGAAGGAAAAACAAGCAGGTCGACCGGTCGCCCTGGGCGTCGACCGGTCCGGTCGACCGGTACCTGCAAGTTTCATTTTTGAAACAGACTTAACCCCTTCGTTTTTTTGTTTAGGGGGACCGGTTGAAACAGGGGTCGACCGGTCGAAGCCTACGTCGACCGGTCGCCCTGTTGTAATTTTCAAAGTGTTCTCTTTTTCTCTTATTTTAAATGCGACCGTCGCCTGTGTATTGACAGCAAAAATATGACCGTTTGACAGCAGACACATTTCCTTAAATTGTGGGATTGATTTCTAACAGCTATATTCTTGATTTTAATTGTATTTTTCTGTAGATTTTCAATCCCCAAGAGGAGCCTATGCTTGATCAATCATCTCCTATAAATAGAGGAAGTTTTGGAGCAACCAATACAACAATTGAGATACAACACAACAAGATACACTTCAAGCAAACACTTGGTCTTTCATTGTTATTATTCTTGTTGTAAATTTGCCTAGCTTATCACTTTCACATCTTTGAGGTCTAGGCTATTCTTGATTACACTTCGCACTCAAATTGTAATATTCATTATTGAGTTGTAATCTTGATTTTTGGTTATCATTCAAACACAAGATATCCTTGTGAGTGTTCTTGTGGTAAGAGCACACTTGGATGATCTAGGTGATAGGTGAAGAAGATTGTGGTAATCTTCTTATTGAGGTGTTGAAGAATTTGGTATTCTTCAAGGTTGAAGATTGTGGTAATCTTCACAAGGTGCCGTTGAAGGAAGATTGTGGTAATCTTCAAAGGGAGATTGTGGTAATCTCCAAAGGTGTTGTTGAAGAAGAGTGTGGTGCTCTTCAAGGTGTTGTAAGTTGAATTTGTATTAATTTTGGTAATTAATAAAATTCTTTTTCTTTTTCGAAATCCATCCCGGATATCTTTGGGGTGGTAGAGGATTAGGCCCTAGGTGGGTTGAACCTCTTTAAATCGACGTGTGTTGTTTATATTCCGCACCTTTATTATTGTATTTGAGCATTCGGTTTTAAAAAGAGGGCGAAATCGAAAGATGGAGATAATCTATTCACCCCCTCTAGATTATCGTAGCCGCTGACTTACAAGTGGTATCAAAGCCAAACTCTTTGGCAAACTCGTTTCACATCGCGAGTGAAGAGAAACGATCGTCGGCTACGAACGAAGCTCATCTTTCCGACACCTCCACCACCAAGCCACCTCGGTTTGATTCCAAAAATTTTATATTTTGGAAAGAAAGAATGGAATGCTATCTACAAGGTTGCGGGTTCGACATTTAGAACACCGTCATTAATGGAGAATCCATTCCGACGAAAGATACACCATACACCTCAAAAGGCTTCAAAAAGCTCAATGATGAAGAAAAGAAAATCATCTCCTTAAACGGTAAGGCTTTAAATATTTTGTATTGTTCATTTACTAATTTAGAATATGAACATATTGTAGGAATAAAGTCGGCACATGAAGTATGGCAAAAATTAGAAGCCATCTATGGAGTATTTGCAAATGAAAGGAGTCAAACAAAAGCATCTACATCTCAAGATCATACAAGCTCAAATCTAAGGAATAAGCCTCCTACAACTTCCAATTATGAAGAAGTTGAATATTGTTTTATGGGCATCAATGAAGAAAATGAGGTATGTCTTAAACCCTCTACTTCCTATGATATTGTCATTCAAAATGATTATAGTGATTTACAAAATGATTATGATGAACTTCAAAATGAATTCCAAAGCTTACTTGTTAGATACAAAAATTTGAAAAAGGAATTCAATATTTTGAAAAATGATAAGGATAGTCTATTTACTTCTTATGAATCACTATCATGTGCTCACACCACCACACTTGACAAGGTTAGAAACCTTGAAAAAGAAAATAGTACTCTTGTTGAGAATATTGATTGCATGAAAAAGGATTTATCCAACTTGAGTACCAATGAAATGTCCAATATTGTTGATATTAATAATTGTGATAAAGGACTTGATCATAAGACTAATGTTGTTAATCATATGAAAAAGGATCAAGTCACTATGCATATTGGTCATTATGCTCCTAGAATTATTACTTGTTTTTATTGCGGCAAAAAGGGTCATACGGCTAATTCTTGTCGGGCTAGAAATAACTCTAAATATTGTTGGAGACCTAAAAGTCTCAAAGCTAATCTTAAAGGACCAAACACATGAGGGTACCACAAAACAATGTGCTATTAGGTACCCGCAAAGCAAAAATCGGAGAAAATTCATGCCACCAAGAAAACATCAAATGAACGTTTCATTTGATCAAAGAAGGAGAAACTACTCTCAACAAAGCCAATTTCCAAGAAGAGCGTATAATCAAAAATGGGAAGAACACAATCCTTGAAATGGCAAAGACATCATCAACAAGATGATTTTCAAAGAAGAAGAAACCATCAACCATGGGAAGGTAACCAAACTTGGAAATGGAGAAGTCATCATCAACAAAGTGACTTCTCAATAGGAAGATATCATCAACAATGGGAAAGACACAACCCATGGAAACGGCGTAATTGGTAAACCGTATCTCTCTATTTGTCTATGCATTTTATTTTTAAAATCTATGCATACTTTTAATTGTGTCTTAATTGCAAAATGAATCTTCAAGTATTTATTTTTAATATAGGTCTCTTATATATTTATGAGTTTCAAAATTTTTAAGAGAGACCTTGCATGATTTTCTAAAACTCTTGAGCATTTTATTAGACTTATGTGGCTTATTATCTCTCATGAAATCTTATAGCATAAGCTCTTTTTGATATCTCATATTACTTGCCTACACTTGAATTTTCTATGAAAATGTTGTCTAAGAATTGTGTAGGATACATATTTCATACTCATTGGCTATTACGTCATCAAGTTTCCTAAACTATCAAGGTATGTCTACTCGTATTTTTCTTTAAACTCGATATTATGCTTATGCACATATCTTTCAAGATATTTCATTTTGACCCCTTAAGTGCCCCTAATTGATCTTGCAAATATTTTCTTTTAAGGCACTACTTGTTTAGTCTCGATTTTATCGGTTATATGTTTTCCGAAACCCATATTTGTTGGATATAGTCCAAACTTATATTTTTGCAAAGTTTTAAAACTTTTGGGGTGAAAAATCGAATTTTGGAAAACTCTGGGAGAAGAAAAATCACCTGGGACGGTCAAAGCAGGGGCGACCGGTCGCCCTGCACCTCGACCGGTCGCCCACCACCTCGACCGGTCGCCCAGGCTATTTTTCCTTGGTTAAAATCGTCTGTCTTCGTTTCTTTAAACAGACGCAGCAAAATTGTTAAAACCCTATAGCAGCGATTTTTCCCCTTTTCTTCAAAATCTTCAATTCTTCATCATTTTTCACGATTCTTGTTGCTAATCGTCTTATTTTCACAAGAATCTTACATATATGGCTCCCCCAAAGAATTCCACCGGTCGAAATCCCATCTCCAAGCGTAGAAGGGGCGGAGAGAGTTCGTCAAGAAATCGGCAAGAGGAAGCCGAACAAAGGGATATTCGAGCCGCTCAAAGAAACGTGGCTCAAGAAGGTGATGATGTTCAAAATCCCATTCTCTCTCGGGCCCAAATTACCGAGCTACGCGGAACGATTTCGCTCCAAAATTGCCGTTGGGCGAAAGGTAAAAAATCCTTTGTTACTCAAGCCCCTAATTCCCACAATGTTCTTAATTTCATTCATAAATATGCGGAATGGTATTATGAGGACTCGGGAATGGGAGGAAAGTCGATTGCTCGGACTAAAATGTGTCGTTTTAGTTCATTTACAAATGAGTATCCTACGATTAGAGGATTTTTCGAGGAGCAAGGGTGGATGTATTTATGGGAACATGCTTATGTCTTGTATGATGATGATATTATCCAACTCTTTTATGCCAATATGTGGGTCGAATATGATGTTGAAAGGAAGCCTATAGCCGTAAATTCTCTTATAAGGGGACGTCATTTTAGATGGACTCCCAATGATATTTTGCCGGTTTTTACATGTTAGAGAAGGTGGTTGGGATTATTTCTCTTGTGGGACTTGGAATGATGAAATGTTGGGGGTGTCAATGAAAGAAGTGAAGACGTATTTGGGAGTATGGCCAAAGTACTCTTTGTTGGCAATGACACTTGAGCATCGTATTTTGTCGGTCATTGTCGCATATTGCATTTGTGGTAAGTCGGGAAAGATGCCTAGCAACATGGATTATTTTTTGACGTATAAGATTGCTAGGAGGGAACCACTTAACTTTGGTGCCATACTTATTCAATGTCTTATCGAGTCCATCACTCAAGGTAATAAGAAGTTAGTTATGGGAAATTGGATTTGTAAACTTCTTATTCAATCGGGACTTCCTTCGTCGGAGTTTAACTCGGAAGATGTTAGGAATTTTATTGTTTAGATTTTGATGAATGCCATGTAAAACTTAGAATAGAAAGTTGGCACCCCAATTCTTCTTTGTTGTATTGTAACAATTAGAGCTGGCCAAGCCGAGTTAAGTCACCACGCCCTAACATGCAAGAAGACAAATCGAAGGCTTGAAGGAAAACTCACGAGAGACAGTGAGTACAACAAGAAGAGCAGACAGAACTCGATCAAGAAGCGGTGAGATGCGGTGAGTGGAACATCATCAAGTCAACTCAAGAGAAGCCAAGTCTCAAGTGAAGTGAGAAGAGTCATCCAATGATTGGAAGTCGACTCTAAGTCACCTGGGGGAAAGCAAGGAAAAGCAGATCACGTCGAGGTAATCGAAAAGAACCGTTTTAAATCAAGAGATTTACTTAAACAAGTAATATCTCCATACTACCTTTCTTGGAGTGCTCAGTCCCTGAAGCGTGCAAAAGGAATGAACCAATGGGAAGCACTACACCGTGTCGATTCGAAAAGGTGATAAAACAATTCATACGAGGAAATGGCAATTCCAAGAACGCAAGCCAACGATCGCAAAGTGACTTTCAAAAATGAGCCTATCTCTTCAACGGGCAAATTTTTGAAAGTTCACTATAAAAGGCCGAGGAGTTTGTTTGAGAAAGAGGATGCATGAATGACACATACGTGAGATATACAAGCACATCGAAAAACTTAAACAATCTCAATCCTCAAGCCTACATTTCAAGTACATCAATCCAACACTTACCCGTGAAGGAAAGAGAACTTCAACCGATTGAAGAGGAAACCTTTGAAAACAAGGGGTCTACATTCCGGAAGGATTGTAGAAAGGTTCAAGGTTGAACCAAGTCTTAAGCTTTTGGAGGGCTTCGTGATCAAATCCAAAGAGCTTGAGCAAGTGAGTTGTAGTAGCAAGGCGGTGCCTGCCCGTGAAGAAGCCGAGTCGCACGAGAAGCCTTGCCTAAGTGATCAAGGCATCTCAGATCGAGTCCCAAAGGATCAAGTCATTTGTTGTGATCAAGACTTGTATATCGGACTATTACCACTTTGTAAACCGATCATTACTTAGTGGATTCCTCCGGGGAGTTGGAGAAGGGAGGAGTAGAAGAATTACCCCATCTTCGAACCTCTATAAAAACTTTCACGTGTCATTTACATTTCAAAGCATTTACATTCCCGCACTTTTAATCGCTTATATCTGTGATAAATTTGCTATCCATTTAATAATTTACAAGTACTAAATCAAGCTCTAAAATCAAACTTAAGGGTTTTAAGTCTTCCAATAAAAATAAAACCACGGTGAGTTAAATTATAGCCAACAAGTGAGTTACTCCATCAATGATTCAGTGATGTTGAGAGATTAACTCTACCGAGTGACTAATTCGATTTGTCCATCAAGGACACGGTGTGTAGAATTAACTCAGAGATTTAAAAGGACTAAATCGAAAATTTGGTAAGGTTTATTCAACCCCCCCCTTCTAAACCTTACACTTACACCCCTTGGGACCTACAAGTGGTATCGGAGCGGTTGGTTCATTGAACCCTCCGCACCAGTTTCGAACTAGATCTCCAAACTTTTCAAAAGTCCGCTTTAGTACTTAAACTTTCAAAACTCTTTTCTATCACTAAAAGTTACTATCATGGAAGCAAATCTAACACGCATCCCTATGTTCATTATTGAAGAATTTGATGATTGGAAAATTCGTATGCGGTGCTCATCTATCAAAGATTACATGATGAAATGTGGATAGTGATAGAAGATGGGCCTCTCGCAAATATTAAAGGTGAACACAGCTTGTACGAAGAGTTGCGGTGAAGGAGAAGAAGATGTTGCTCCCATACTAGTCATGGTTGAAAAACCAAGAACCGAGTGGACAAATGATGATGAGAAAAAGGTACAACCTGGACAATGTAGCCAAGGACATCCTGTACAAAACCTCGACAAAGCCATGTTCAATAAAGTCAAATCTTGCAAAACGGCTAAGGAAATGCAGGACAGAGTTCGACATTGATTTGTGAAGGCTCGTGAGCAAATCAAAGAAAACAAACTATCGTGGTTGTACGAAGTTTGAAAATTTCAAAATGATCTCGGAGAGAACTGGATCAACTAGACGCTCGGTTTACGTAAAATCACAAATGAGCTGTCTACACTTGGAAAGGAATATACACGAATGAAATGTGTATGAAGATCCTAAAAAGTCTTCGGTGAATGGGAAATAAAGGTCATGGCACCGAGACATTCCATGGACCTATCAAAGACATCCAACCATGAACTATTCTCAAACCTCAAAGCCTATGAGTTTGAGCCGAGAAGAAAAAGACCAGAAGAGAGAGGCAGTTGTACCCAAAACAAACCGCTTCTAATTGTCAAAGATGGGAAGAGAGTCGAGGTCAAAGAGGCAATTGACCCGGAAGAAATAGCCCCGATGGTTAAAAGATTTAACAAGTTCTTTAACAAGAACTACAAGAGTGGAAAGGGTGAATCCTCCGAGAAGACACTCGGCTCCCTCCAAATCAAGGGATGATAGGCCAACCAAAAGAATGGATCATCAACAAGTTGAGTATCAAAGGGTCGACAACTCAAGAATGGAAAGAGTGATCAAAAAGTGAATATCTATGTTGGAATCAGAGACAACCAGGTCACTATGCAATTGATTGCTCATATCCTGTAGTCGCAAATACGAGAGATGAAGAAGAAAGAAAGGTCTTGAGAGAAAGAAGACAAGAAAAGAAAAAGGCAATGATGGTCGCAGAGATCCGAGACAAGCCAAGTCGGGAGGGACGGTGACTCAGAGAGCGATGAAGCCGACTACTCAAGTGACTCGAAGAAGAAGCCTTGATCCGCTTGATGGCCAAAGAACAAGATCAAGAAGATGAGGTACAATCTAACTCAACAAGCTCGGACACTAGTGATAGCGATCGTGACACACACATTTCATCACCTACAGATCTTTATGATTCATTAGGCAAAATGATGAAAGATTTTGAGCACATTAAATCCTCACACACACTATTGAATGAGGAAAACAGCCTACTCAAAAGTCAAAACTCAAAGCCGACTAAGGAGCCGAGTACTCTAAGTCAAATAGTCATGTTGAAAATGAAATTTTAAAAATTTGAAAATGCTAGATTAGTAGCAGTAAATTGCCGCTATAGAAAAGAGGGAGAATGACCTCAAAAATGTTATTGCCTCATTCACTAAGGCATCTAAATCATTGGATGATCTTATTATGAGTCAAAGAGAATGTGGAGACAAGACAGCTTAGGATTTAATTCCTTTGTGCCATGTCAAACCTCAAGAGTAATTTTGGAAAAAGGATCTTCAAGTCATGAAGAGTCCGAAAAATCCAAAACTCTAAATGTTGCACACACTTTCAATCCAAAGCACAATACTAAGCAAACTGGCCTTGGTTACAAAGGAAAAGGAAAACGGCCGAGTTGAGTGTCTTTGGAAGGACAGTGAGAAGAAATTCACCAAGTCCTCAAAGAACTCCAAACAGAAAATACTCAGTAAAGAAGAAACAGAGCTACCAAAAATTCCAGAAAATCCATAAAAGAAATACATATGATGGGAATGGTAGAAAATATCCAAGCCAAGTGATTGGAATAATGTGAACTATCGGCTGAGACTTATGGAATACAAGCCCAAATGGCAAAGGCCTAGAACTCAAGAAAGGCCATTCCAAAAGCATAAGAGCTTTCATCAAAGCACACATATGCACCTAGGCACTACACTCAAAAACACCACAATTACCCAAGGAAGGCAATTGCTAAAACATACATGCGGTGCATACAGACAAAAAAGAGACAGTTGTATGAACCCGAGAATCCCCAAGCAATTTGCCAGGATTAATTATGATTATGGCATCGATAGATGGCAACCTCTTTGAGTCAAATCATTTGGCTATAGGTTGGTTGGATCATCTTATAATTCTAACCCCTCGGGACCCAGGACAAGAATGGGTACCTAAAACTTAATTTCCTTGATTGCGGGTTCAAGGAGCAGTGAAAGTGCCAAGGAACCTGGTACATGGATAGTGGTACATTCCGGACATATGACAGAAATAAGAGAAATCATTCCAAAATCAAGGAAGTCAAAGGAGCAAAAGTCATATTTGGGGAAATGAAGCTCTGGTGAAATAAGAGGCATTGGATCCATCAAAAGGAATGGTTTAGAAATCACGGATGTTGCATATGTTGAAGGACTAAACTTCAATTTACTAAGCATCACCAACTCGTGACAAGGGCTACAATGTTGGATTCAACATGGGCATATGCCAAATCAAAGACATTGAATCAAATGAAGTGGTGTCTTTGCAAGGATGTAGACAGAAAAATATGTATGTAGTAGATTGGTCAACCGCAACACCCAAAGACTGTCTACTAGCAAAAAGAGCACAAATTGAATCAAGTTGGTTGTGGCACAAAAAAGCCGAGTCACCTAAATTTCAAAACAATTAATAAGCTAGCAAGAAGTCATCTTGTAGAAGGACTTCCGGACTCAATATACAAGAAGGAGAGTATATGTGATGCATGTCGAAGGAAAACAAATCAAGTCGCTCGTTCAAAGAAAAGACATGCCCATCCTCAACAAGAATATTGATCCGCTTCATATGGATCTATTTGGCCCAAAGTGGAACCAAAGCAAGCATAAGTGGAAAGAAATACACCTTGGTGGTAGTAGATGACTACTCAAGATATACATGGACAATATTCATGTGCAAGAAGAAAGAAACTCTACAAAAGCTACCCACGGTGATGAAGAGGATACAAAATGAGAAGAGTCAAACCATTATCAAAATAAGATCGGATAGAGGAACCGAGTTTGTCAATGGAATAATAACTCGATGTATTGAGAATGGTATTGGTCATGAACTATCACCGCAAGGACTCCTTTGTGAGAATGGAGTTGCGAGTAAAAAGAAAGAGAAGAACCCTCAAAGAAGCGGCAAGGACCATGTTAGTCAACGGGGTTACAAAAAGATTTTGGGTCAAGCAACCAACACAACACTTGCTACACCCAAAAGGATGTATGATAAATAGCGGTGACAAAGACTCCTATGAGATCCGGGCGGAAGAAAACCAAATGTTTCATATTTTGAGAATATTTGGACGTAAATGCTTCATTCACAACAATGGCAAAGATAACCTAAAGGTTTTTGATGCTAAAGTCGATGAAGGTATCTTCTTAGGATACTCGGTGAAAGCAAAGCCTACGAATACTCAACAAAAGGACTATGGTCACGGAAGAATCCATTCATGTGGTATTTGATGAGCCAAACATAAATGGAGAAGACATTGAAGAGTCGGTGATAAGTGAAACATCCAACCATACTGTAAGAGTCCCTTGTCAAGTCAAGCCGGAATTATCAATTCGAGAGGAAGATGAGAGTGAATCTCAAAAACAATCGAAAATCTGCGGTGAGTGACCTCGAGAGAGCCGACCACAAAGAACACAAAGTACCGCAAGTCGATCAATCCAGCCTAACTTACTCCAACCCGACGTAAGATGGCCGAGAGACCATCCACGAGAACTTGTCATTGGAGATATAAGAGAAGGTGTCAAGACAAGATCGTAACTCAACAAGAAGTAATGTTCACATGCTTCATTTCACAAATTGAGCCCAAAGATGTGTCACAAGCATTGGACGACACACATTGGATTCAGCTATGCAAGAAGAGTGAATCGAGTTTGAGAGAAATAAAGTATGGGAATTAGTACAAAGAGACCATACATCAAAATGTTATTGGAACCAAATGGGTATTCGTAAATAAGATGAACGAGGAAGGTTACGTGGTAAGAAACAAAGCAAGACCCGGTAGCCAAAGGATATTGCCAAGAAGAAGGGATAGATTTTGATGAAACATTTGCCCTGTAGCAAGATTGGAAGCTATAAGGATGTTTCTTGCCTATGCGACTCACAAGAATTTCACCGTATATCAAATGGATGTAAAAAGTGCATTCTGAATGGTTTATTGGAAGAAGAAGTGTATGTTGAACAACCTCCAGGATTTGAGAGAAGACTCTTGGAGACAAGGTATACAAACTCGAGAAAGCCTTATATGGATTGAAACAGCACTGAGCATGGTATGATACCCCGTCACAATTCCCGATCGAAAATGGATTCACAAAAGGAAAAGTAGATAGAACACTTTTCGTAATTCAAGACAAGAAGAGTATACTACTTGTTCAAATATATGTGGATGACATCATTTTTGGATCCACTAACAAAGAGTGTGTGAAAAATTCTCAAACCTCATGCAAAGTAAATTTGAAATGAGCATGATGGGAGAGCCGACATTCTTCCTTGGACTTCAAGTGAAACGGTGAAGGATGGAACCTTCATAAGTCAAACAAAGTACACCGAGAGATTTAATGAAGAAATTTGGTATGGAGGAGAAGTCTTCTCAGTAAAAATACCAATGAACACATCATCAAAATGGACATGGATGCGGATGGCAAGCCTCAGTAGATCAAACAAGATACTGAGCACTTATTGGATCATTGCTCTATCTCACGGCTAGCATGCCGGACATCACCTTTCTTTGTAGGTGTATGTGCAAGATTTCAATCTGCTCCAAAAGAAAGCCATATGACAAAGAAAGCCTAAAAGAATACCGAGATACTTGAAAGGAAGCCAAGAAGCGGGCCTATGGTATCCAAAGGAAGGTGGATTGATTAATTGGCTATTCGGACTACGACTCGACTACGCCCGGATGCGAGTGGACAGAAAGAGCACTTTTGTGCACTGTCAAATGCTAGGAAACAGACTAATTTCCTGGTTTAGCAAGAAGCAAAACTCAATAGCCACCTCTGGTGGCAGAATACATAGGCTGCGGCAATTGTTGTGCCCAAGTCCTATGGATGAGAAAAAGTGAGAGACTATGAAGTTGAAGAAAAAGAAATTCCAATCATGTGTGATAACACAAGTGCCATTGCAATCACTCAAAATCCGTGTTGCACTCAAGAACAAAACATATAGATGTCGATATCATTTCATAAGAGATCATGTTGAAAAGAAGGACATTATCTTGGAATATATCTCAACCGATAAGCAACTAGCCGACATCTTCACAAAACCATTATGTGAGTCAAGATTTGAAGAACTCAAACATGAGTTGGGGCTAATTGAGCTAAGCCGAGACACGAGAAGAATCAAAGAAAAGAAATGGAACAGGAAAGAAGGTGAAAAAGAGTGAAAACAAAAATCGGCTCGAAGAATCACCAGATGTCGGAAAGTCACTATACCAAGTCGGTGATATTTGAATCACTAAGAGAAATGTGAGAAGCAGAGTTTAATCGGCCTAAGAGATAAGCTGAATAACTTATGAGGAAAGTGACAAAAAACGCAATCGTTTTGACTTAGCGGGAATGTTTTAAGAGACACGTCAAAGATAATGATGATGTGTACAGACATAAAGCCGCACACCAAGCCTATGATTGGATATAAATCTTTGCCGCATTAAATACGAGACATGAATCGCTGCTCAATATGCGTGCGAAATCCAAGCCGTTGATTTCGATCACAATTCAAAACCGTCGCACGCCCTTTCATAAACCATATTTAAACCATTTTCGTCCGTTTCTCTCTCACACTTCTAAAACTGTTCATCTCATTCTCTCAAAAGCAAAAGCAAAATACTCTCGAAACCCTATCAACCTTCAAATCAAATTTCTGAACTTTTCCTTGAAATTATTCTCGAGAAATGGCACCAACTTATGACTTTACCAAGTTGGGAAAACAAATCCACACAGGTTCGCGCGGATTTCGACGGAATGGTGAAGCGGGGTCCGACGACACCCTGGTGAAGAAAATCGAAAGCCGGAAACGACCGGACTAAAACCGTTTCTAACACCTGGAATATCCTATGACCTATGTGGAGGAGGTCGCACAATTCTACGTGAATCTTTGAGATTCACGATGAAGGAATCAAGTCATCATTCACGGAAGCGGTGACTATCACCGCCAAGGATTTGGTGAATATTGCTCACTACCGGCGAAGGAGCAAGCGAGATTAAGGAAAGCGATGTCAACTTGGTGACACATGGAAAGAGATAGCCAAGTCCGACTTTTGCCGATAAAATTATATACACAAAGCAAACAAGAGATTTGAAGGAGGATTATCACAAATTGTTGGACATAGTTGCCAAATGTATCGACATCAAATTTGGCGACTTTGACCAATGTCAAAGGCAAAGCCGATGTGATGGCTGCAATCATCGAGAAAAGAAGATAAACCGGGCTGAGTTTATCTCACAGATTTCTGCGTAACGTGGGAACAAGTCCTTCAAAGAAGATGGGTCATTTGGAGGATCCTAGGATATGGCCTGTGATTGGCCGGCTATTGGAGGTGAAAGGAGTCCCTCTTAGACATGGGAAGGCTTTCCATGTTAACAAGAGGATGTTGAGCTAATCTCTCCGGTGCTCGGAAGCGAGCTTACGCCAAGAGAGCCGACACACTGATGGGGGAATCGGTGACCAAGACACACCGCTTCCTCTCCGGCCAAGAAGAAAAAAGCCGCCCTGCGGTGCAAGAAAAGATCACGCCGCCCCCGTGAAAAAGAAAACAAACATGCTCCCCGCTCGCCCTAGTCCCCGCCGAGTCCCCAAAGCCGGCCATGTCACCTGCCCTGTTAGCGGCCGGTCGAGAAGGACTCCCAAATACCTTCTCCGATCGTCAAAAGGAGGAGAAGCCCGACAAGCCTAGACGGCCGGCTCCTCGAAACAAACACAAGCACGGCCCTAGCCGCCCAAAACTCGAGGACGCGCGCAACTGAACAGAAATTCCCTGGTACAAACCAGAGACGAAGAAGACTCGTCAAGCGGTCGAACAGAGAAACCAATGAGTCGATTACTCGGCCTAGCACAAATACGGAGACTACCTTTGGAGAAGTAGAGTCTCCGGATGTAGTTGATGAAAAACCAAGTCTCGTGAAGGCGATCACAGAGGCAACCCAAGACACAAGTTGTAGCTCACACAAACAAACTCAAGAAGAACCAGCCCAAGCGGATAGTGATGTAATGATCCTATCTCCACCTTACCCGGACATCCAAAATCGTGCGTGAGTGGAGAAAATGGAAGTTGAGCAAGTCAAGGGAACAGTTCCAACGGCTTTGAATTCATAGAAGAAGAAGAGGAAGCGCTAAATTTCCTTCGACTAACCATCGTGCTCCCAAAGACTTGATGAGGACAAATCGCTTAGACATCCCGCAAATCTACAAGGACAGGGGAGAGAGCAAAGCAAGTGAAGAAGCCGAAGCACGTGAGAAGGCAAGTATCCGCCCTATCTCCGCACTACGTAACACTTCCATCCTCTCCTTGATGTCTTCTCCGAAAGTGACGAGGAACTGAGAATGCCGCTGCCACGGAGAAGAAGCTGCGCAGATGCGGCAAGCATTGCAAGCATCAAGAATCCTTCACGAGCAAAGAAGCGATGGAGGGACCAGGGAGAGTCCTCCAAAAACAGGTGAAATCGATCCAATGGGAGTGGTTCAAAGCAAATAGCCACCGATGTTCTTCGCTACCACTTCCCACTCACTCGGAAGAAGGCAATAAGGGAAATGGCGATGAAACCGGGCTAGTGGGGACCCCGATCGAGCCAACCCCTATTGAAGGTGTGCTACCACCTGCCCCAATGGTTGAACCATCAATTGCAACAATCGGGAGTCCGGAGACGAGTGACCCCACTCCAAGTCACTCGGTGGTGCGCCGGTGAGGGGAAACTCCCTCCACCGGCAAGGTCGGAGGATGCCGCAGATGACTCCACAAAGAAGCAAGGAGGCGAAGAAGAGAAATTACAATCACAAGAAGAACAGCAAGTTGCCATCAACGAAGCTCAGGCCGAGACTGTCTCGGTGAGGTGCCAACCGCTCACGAAGGCTAATGACGCTCGCGATGCGATCGAGGCACGAGGAAGGAATGTACCACGGGAGTTAACACTGCAGGCGACGAAAGTGCAATCCATGGGGTTGAGACTCCAATGGATGCCGGCTGTAGAAGACCCTAAGACATACCGGTGACACGTCGAAAGGGAGGACCAAGGCCTCGCGGCGCAGAGAGACTGCTTTGGAGGAAATGAAGGCCCACGGGAGGTTGAGACTTCCGGGGTAAAGAGGTCAAGTAGAGAACATCCCTCCCGCAATCATCGACCCATCGAGAAGGAGATCGCGCACTTCATGATTCCCAGGACAACCCGATGTCACTTTTCCGGGATCGGAAGGCGAAGAAGAAGTCGAGTCATCCCCATGACAAATCCAAAAGACTCTGGTGCGGATGTTCCAGGCACGAGCAAGTCGATCCCAAGACTACTCGTCAAACTTTTAACTTTGATGATGAGCCACCACTAGAAATCTCATCATCGTCCGATGACGCCGCTTGATAAGGCCGAGGATAAGTCTCTTGAAATGGAAAAATCATTTGAGACCAACGAAGTTATTAAGACATGAGGCTCAAGAAGCGGGTCTACTTCACAACCAAAACCCATTTGAACCGAGACCGCTGCTCGGCTCCTCACGCTGTACCTGGATCGATTCCCAAAAGAACTTCACGCGCACCGCTTATCATCGAACAAATCCCGGTTGGCGGTGATGAATCTTTTTGTGGAATCTTTCCTTTCTCTTTGGAGATACGAGAACTCCACGAAGAGTCGAAAATGAGCAAGCACGCTATCACGACCACCTCCTGTTTTTCACTCGGGCACCATTGTTCCACCGATTTTGATTTCGACGTTGTATGGCCATCACCGCAATGAAGAATGAAGTTCGAGAAGTGTTCAAGGCACTCTTTCTTGAAGTTGAACGAATGGAGAGGCATCAGGCCTCTTTGTACATGCGCTGGACAACAGAGATGCCAACCTTACTGGTGACTTGAGAGGCATCACGGTCGGGATAAGGGAATGGTGGCAACAAAGAAGAATCAATGCGTGTGGAACACGGTGAGATACTTCATAACCTTATTCAACAAGTCTTTGGTGTGGAGAGAGTGAAAATGTTGATAAAACGAAGCCGAGGGAACACATTGAGCATATGCATGAAGCTCACACCGCCGAGATCAAACGCTGCGTGAGCGTAATGCAAATGATATGACAACGTTTGGAAGAACACATGACAAGAAAATTCAGCCTTCTCATGGATGAGATGAAGCGATTTTGAGAATCCAACGCTACACGCTCAATTCGTTCCGTGCATACAACGCAGTGAGACTTGAAGCGAAATTCAACCATCGAAGACTTCGACTTCATGCTTGCCGGCATGTTCCCCGGGGTTCCTCTATCCTTTGATGATGCCAAAAAGGGGGAAGAGGAATACCTTAAAGCAAAAAAATGGTTTGAAAAGAAAGGAAGCGGTGAGAAGGGAACAAGCGAGAAGGAAAAATCATTTGAAGAAATCTTGAAAGAGAAGAAAGGAAAACTTGTTGAGGGGGAAGGATCGGTGGATGTAACATTGATGATTGCACAAACCCCAACAGGGTCTGTCACTGGTGACATTATAAGCGGCAAACTCCGGTGACTCTCGCCACTCCAACACTGCTTTGTATCTATGGTGAAAAGAGAAAATCAATTGAAGCGAGGGATGAAGGAAGTGGAAGGAAGAATGGATGCCAGGGTGATGAACATCTTGAAAGAACATGGAGGCATTCCGGTTGTGACAGAGACACCTATGCCATCTCGGATGTCGGGACAGAGCCACGTTCGATCGATGAATTCAAAACGCTCGAATCGAGGATACTTTGCAAATATGTCCATCGCTCAAGCTTGGGATCAGATCTTCGGGAAAAGGGTCTCACATTATGTGAAGAAGGTTGAGACTGATGAGACAACCGCGATCACTCTGCTTTGGTCACTCCGCTGGGCACTCGGTGGAAAGAAGAAGACTCGAGACAAAGATACGCCCGCAGGTAGAGGAAGAAGCGGCTGAGTGGAGGAAGAAGCTTGGACCTAGGCCTCGCCCAAGAACATTGAATACGTAGATCCAGGGGAAGAAAGGAGGGATCTCATCGGGGTGGGCTTGACCAAGTGGCAAATTTGCGAGTGGCTAAAACTAACGCCGAGTATGCAAAGAGAATAGAAGAAGAAAACAAGAGACAAACTCGGCTATGGCGGGGAGAGACAGGAAAGAATAAGAATAGATGAAGTTGCAAGAAAAGCATATGAGAAGAAAAAGAAGGCGGTGATGACGAGAAGAAGAGAAGAAGAGAAGAAGATCTTGATCAAGATGAAAGAAGGAGACATGAAGGAGATGAAGTGTTGTCATCCCAACCCTTCGTGTATTTTATATGTAAATACATACAATGTAAGTCTTACGTAATAAAGCTATAAATTTTCTATTTTTTGTGAAGACAATTACATACTCGATACACCTTGTAAACTTGATTGTGTTAAGTACAAGAATGATATGATCAATAAAAAGATTGATTATGCGCATACATTCTATGTCAATACACTATCGTATGTATCTTTGTTATTTGCATCTTTGTATGATTTAAGTTTTGGCATCATCAAAAAGGGGGAAATTGTTAGGAATTTTATTGTTTAGATTTTGATGAATGCCATGTAAAACTTAGAATAGAAAGTTGGCACCCCAATTCTTCTTTGTAAAATGTATTGTAACAATTAGAGTGGCCAAAAGCCGAGTTAAGTCGCCTACGCCCTAACATGCAAGAAGACAAATCAAGGCTTGAAGGAAAACTCATTGAGAGAGAGCAGTGACACACAAGAAGAAAAGCGAGACAGAACTCGATCGAAAAAGCGGTGAGATGCGGTGAGTGGAACATCATCAAGTCAACTCAAGAGAAGCCAAGTCTCAAGTCAAGTGATGGAAAGAGTCATCCGATGATTGGAAGTCGACTCTAAGTCACCTGGGAAAGCAAGGAAAAGCGATCCACGTCGAGATAATCGTAAAAGAACCGTTGCCGTAAATCAAGAGATTTACTTAAACAAGTAATATCTCCATACTACCTTTCTTGGAGTGCTCCCTGAAGCGTGCAAAAGGAATGAACCAATGGGAAGCACTACACCGTGTCGACTCAAAAGGTGATAAAACAATTCATACGAGGAAATGGCAATTCCAAGAAGCGCAAGCCAACGACGCAAAGTGACTTTCAAAAATGAGCCTATCTCTTCAACGGGCAAATTTTTGAAAGTTCACTATAAAAGGCCGAGGAGTTTGTTTGAGAAAGAGGATGCATGAATGACACATACGTGAGATATACAAGCACATCGAAAACTTAAACAATCTCAATCCTCAAGCCTACATTTCAAGTACATCAATCCAACACTTACCCGTGAAGGAAAGAGAACTTCAACCAGTTGAAGAGAAACCTTTGAAAACAAGGGGTCTACATTCCAGGAAGGATTGTAGAAAGGTTCAAGGTTGAACCAAGTCTTAAGCTTTTGGAGGGCTCCGTGATCAAATCCAAAGAGCTTGAGCAAGTGAGTTGTAGTAGCAAGCGCAATTTGCCGCCCGTGAAGAAGCCGAGTCGTCAAGAAGCTTGACTAAGTGATCAAGGCGTCTCACCGAGTCCCAAAGGATCAAGTCGGTGTTGTGATCAAGACTTGTATACGGACTGTTACCACTTTGTAAACGATCATTACTTAGTGGATTCCTCCAGGAGTTGGAGAAGAGAGAGTAGAAGAATTACCCCATCTTCGAACCTCTATAAAAACTTTCTTGTGTCATTTACATTTCAAAGCATTTACATTCCTTCACTTTTAATCGCTTATATCTGTTTGATAAATTTGCTATCCATTTAATAATTTACAAGTACTAAATCAAGCTCTAAAATCAAACTTAAGGGTGTTAAGTCTTCCACGAAAATAAAACCACAATTTGAGTTAAATTATAGCCAAGTGAGTTACTCCATCAATGAGTTCAAATTGAAATCGTTGAGAGATTAACTCTCTTGAGTGACTAATTCGATTGTCCATCAAGGACAGTGTGTAGAATTAACTCAGTAGATTTAAAAGGACTAAATCGAAAATTTGGTAAGGTTTATTCAACCCCCTTCTAAACCTTACACTTACACCCCTCGGGGACCTCTGAAGTTTTTCAAAATGACTTCGACATTGATAATATCTCCCAAATAGTCACGATGCGCAAGAATATGGACATCCGACCAACCAAAATGGCTAGAGGAAGAGGTCAAGAGTCCCCGATCCTAATGACTACTTTGATGACACCGAGGCCGCAAGATTGGCGGAAGAGGGTGAACCGAGCAATCCAGGAGGGTAATACCGGTGCTCAACCGCCTAGGAGGTATACTCAAGCCGAATTTGATGAGATGAGGGCTTTTCATGAGACGAGGTATGAGGCTTTGGAGCAAAAGACCTCCAAAATGCAAAAGTCTATCGGCAAGTTAAAGAAATTCATCAAGGACTTAATTCCGGATCTTGCTTCTCCTCGGATGAGGAATGATGTTACCCCACCCCTTTACTTGCTAGCATTTTCATTTAAATTGCTTTGTACTTTTATGAACTTGTGTAAAACTCATTTGTACTAATGATATTTGCTTGTTTTTCTTAAAGGGTTAAAATTGCAAGTTGATAATGACTTGTGGATGATCATGACTTTGATGGAGTATTTGATGGTAAAAATACTCTTAAGCATTGTTTGATAATTGGTATGAAGTACTTGATGGTAAAAGTGCTTCTCTTAATGTTTTGACCTTTATGCTTAATTGGATATGTTGGAATTTTTGACATTTGATACATATATTGTGTAAGGCATGACTTATTACTTGGTAGATGTTCTATTTTTTTGGCATTTGTAATGCCTTGATCATTCTTAGCTTATCTCAATTGGGTTGAACCCTTGAGAATCTACTTTGAGCTCCTTACTTGATGAACTATTGTTGCATTTGTTGCATATGATCTTTTTTGAGCTTTGGAATGAGGTTGATTGATGATATGAAAATTTTTGGCTTGAACCATTTACAAAGGTTATATACAACCTCTTTTATTTTTCACGCACACAAGGTGTTCGTTGTAATGTCGCAATGAAACTTCCAACTTCTACATGATTCTCTTGCTTCAAAATGTCCTAAAATCTTTTTTGAAATCATGTTTTCAACTTACTAATGAGCTTATGGATCTCTTATGGATTACTATGCTTTAATTGCTCAACGGTTATTAAACCGTCCCTTTGGCGCGCTTTGATATTATTGTATGGTGTTTTCACCATCCTAACATTCTTTTGATGATTCCAAAGGGGAGAAAAACAGGATATTGGCTCATTAGCTCAAAGAAGCTAATAAAAGCTTGTCATAAAAGCTATAAGCTATGGCTCATAAAAGCCATAAGTTGTGATTTGTTCTTAGTCCAATTGTTGCTTGATGGACTTATAAAATTGATTAATGATGTTTTGTCAGGACAGGGGGAGCTTATAAGCTCTTAAACAAATTGTAAAAGCTAAAGCTTTTAGCTTATTCTTGATATGTTTGTTGATAGGGGAGCTTGTGCTTATTATTGAAAAATATTTACTCCCTACTTGGTTGCTTTAATATTTTTGGAAATTTTGGTTTCTTCCAAACGGTCAAATGTTTTTACCGGAAAATCATTTCTAAAATTGCTCTCTTAGTTTGTGTAAAAATTGTTTTGGTTTGTAATCATCAAAAAGGGGAGATTGTTTGATACATGTTTTTATCTTAATTTTGATGATTTTATTTTGTCACCAAAACAATGCTTTTAAAAGTTGTCCAAATACTCCTAAATGATTTAAAATGATTTTAATATTTTCGGAGTATTTCCTCAAGTTTATTTTTGATAATAATGGACAACACTTTTAATGATTTTATATCAATGGATTTTTCACTCCTAAACAAGGTTCCTAAATGTTGTCTAAATACTCTCGATTGGTTTAAAATGTTTTTACTAAATTTTCGGAGTATTTCTTGGGTTTTATTTTCGACAAAAATTGGACAACATTTGCCTCGTGGTCGACCTGGGTCGCCCCTATAGGGCAACCCTTACTCGAAGATGTTTTTAGAAACAGAAAATGAGACGGAAGGAAAAACAAGCAGTCGACCGGGCCGCCTGGCGTCGGCCGTCGCCGTGATCGGCCGACCGGTACTGCAAGTTTCATTTTTGAAACAGACTTAACCCCTTTTTTTTTTTGTTTAGGGGACCCGGTTGAAACAGGGTCGATCGGTCGAAGCCTACGTCGGCCGGCGCCTGTTATAATTTTCAAAGTGTTCTCTTTTTCTCTTATTTCGTGCGACCGGTCGCCGGTGCATCTGTGTATTGAAAGAAAAAATATGACCGTTTGACAATGAGACACATTTCCTTAAATTGTGGGATTGATTTCTAACACTATATTCTTGATTTTAATTGTATTTTTCTGTAGATTTTCAATCCCCAAGAGGAGCCTATGCTTGATCAATCATCTCCTATAAATAGAGGAAGTTTTGGAGCAACCAATACAACAATTGAGATACAACACAACAAGATACACTTCAAGCAAACACTTGGTCTTTCATTGTTATTATTCTTGTTGTAAATTTGCTTAGCTTATCACTTTCACATCTTTGAGGTCTAGGCTATTCTTGATTACACTACGCACTCAAATTGTAATATTCATTATTGAGTTGTAATCTTGATTTTTGGTTATCATTCAAACACAAGATATCCTTGTGAGTGTTCTTGTGGTAAGAGCACACTTGGATGATCTAGGTGATAGGTGAAGAAGATTGTGGTAATCTTCTTATTGAGGTGTTGAAGAATTTGGTATTCTTCAAGGTTGAAGATTGTGGTAATCTTCACAAGGTGCCCTTGAAGGAAGATTGTGGTAATCTTCAAAGGGAGATTGTGGTAATCTCCAAAGGTGTTGTTGAAGAAGAGTGTGGTGCTCTTCAAGGTGTTGTAAGTTGAATTTGTATTAATTTTGGTAATTAATAAAATTCTTTTTCTTTCAAATCCATCCCGGATATCTTTGGGGTGGTAGAGGATTAGGCCCTAGGTGGGTTGAACCTCTTTAAATCGACGTGTGTTGTTTATATTCCGCACCTTTATTATTGTATTTGAGCATTCGGTTTTAAAAAGAGGGCGAAATCGAAAAGATGGAGATAATCTATTCACCCCCCCTCTAGATTATCGTAGCGCTTGGACTTACAACAAGTACAAATTACATCCACAATATCCATAATCCAAATTACATCCCCGATAAATCAACCCAATATAACAACTTAAAGTCAAAGGGTCCTACGCCCTTGATTTACAAACAGGAATGGAAAGAAATACAAGAGTCCAACAACATCACAAGAAAAGAGTCCAACAACAACAAGAAGAAGTAGTAAATCCAACAAGCGGAGTACAAGGCTAAACTGCGGGTCGTTTCAAAGATCTTCAACGAAGTCCTCATCTAAGGTTAGAAAATAGGTGTGGATGAGACAGAAATCTCGGTGGATGGGGTGATCGTGTGCAAGTGTGGCGATATATAGGTAATGTGAGAAAACGAGTTATATGAAAACGTGTGAGTATGATGCATGAATTCACACACGATTCATAAGCGTCGTGATAAATATATTTAAATAATATACTTATACGATTCGAGAAAAAGCTTGATTCATGGTAGGATTATGCATTTGCGGAAATGTAATGCCAATCCCATGCAAGGCAATTAATGGTTGCGTATGGATTTGTAGCGCCAACCAATGCAAAACAAGTAGCGATTGCATACGGATTTGTAGCGCCAACAAACGGGTCCGATAACTCCGAATCGTGTGGATCGACAAGCGATTCCTTCGTTCTTCCTTGTAACTCCCCGGCGGGATGGTCCAAGACCGGTCACCTTATCGCTCCATAGGCAATGACAAAATCCACAAAGTGGAGCTTGCAAGGCTCGGATTTGTCATAATCATGATTATACCTCAAGTACTACGACCCGCTTCCCTTGGACACTCCGTCCCTCGGTTGTGGGATTAGGGCGATGGGGCGGAAGAGTGGAATAGCCATGAGAGCGCGGTTGCCCATCCCCGTATCCATTCCGACATTGTGAGATCGACACACCAAGTTGACTCAGCAGAAAATAAATGCAATACAAGCAATACCAGCAATGAGTATGATTGATTCAGGGGAAGCGATTGAGAAAATTTTTGAAAATAACGCGAGGGAAATTTTGGCGTTGGTGGAGTTTTTGGATGAAGATGATTATCGGAAGGATAAGCAACCTTCGATATCTTGAAAGATTAGGTGGAGCATAAGTCCCGTTATAGATTCAAATCGCAAGAGGCGAGGGAAGTCGCTCGCGATCGGGTATTGTCAGTCAAATTGATCCGATAAGTCAAGTGGTTTTGGGAAAATAAAATATTTTAATTAAATCTCCAAGTCGAGAGGGTCCAGGGCTATTTTAGTAAAAGAGAAAATAATTTGAGTTATGTCCTTTATAAAAGAAAATTTGTAATTTAGCCCTGTTTTGTAAAAACCAACACTTTTGGGATTAAAAATCGAATAATAAAATATCCCGACCTTGAAAAATTATGAGGTCGAGTTCCTAAATTCTCTAAATTGTTCGAGAGATTCGAGGTTTTTATAGTTTTGAGGTCGAGGTTTTATAAAATTCTCACATTGGCCCCAAATTTGTAAAAATTGCCAATTCGGACCTTAAGTTTAAAATAATCGGAACTCACAAACCGGAAGGGCTTTTAATGTGATTCTAGTTGGAAAATGTCACTAAGGTTAGTGGGATATTGGGACAAAAGCGAGTTTTTAAAAGAAATAAGTGTAGGTCCTTTAACTTTTGAAATATCATTTTGAACCTTGGGTCCAAAATATAATTAAATTATAGTTAAGTTAGTATTTCCAGGTGCATGGGCAGCATATGTCCTGGAAATTTCATTTGGGTCCTCAAGTTTAGTATTTTACACTTTAGTCCCTCAATTTTAGAAAAATTACTTTCCAAGCCCTGAACACTTGGATTTTGGAATACATTTAAAATATGTCATTTCCTGTACCTTAAGAATAAAAAATTCAAAATTTAAAGTTAAGGTCTGGTACAGTTTTAAAATTTTTAAAGTAGACCTTAAACTTTCAAAATTTTACAATCTAGTCCTTGGGCTTTTAAAGGTTGATTTTATTTATCTTAAAACTCTTAAAACTTTATTAAAATGTCCAAAAGTCATTTTTGAACCTGAGTACAGTCCCAAAATTGAAATTTGCAGAGGGGTCCTTTAACTTTCATTTTCTTGCAATTTAGCCCACCAACTTTCCATTTTTACATTTTTAAGTCCAAAATTGAAATTTAATCAATTATGCTCGACTTTTCCAGGTTATAAGTCATCCAAAACATGAATTTTAAAGATCATACACATGCATATCCAATACATACAAGAATTCATCAAATAAAACATTAAATTGCACATGCATGCACCTAAAATTCAATAAATAGTAATTTTGAGCAACTCTTGAGAATTTTCATGATTTGATACATCAAATAGACATGCAATACATAGATTATATATCTCAAGGCTCATAATAAAATTTTCTACATGCATTTTAATAAAAACACCTAATAGTTGGAAATATTTTTCCACCCACCTTAAAATTGAAAATTATGAAATAAAAGGATAAATTCCTCAATTTTTAGATGAGGCTTCTTAGGTCAGCCCCTAAGTCAAGAAATATCAAAAATTTGAAGTTAGAAAAATGAGAGAAAAATTAAGGAGAAAAAGAAAATGAGAAGGACTACACTTTACCTTGTGTAGTAGGTGATTGGAGACTAGTTGAAGCTTAAAAATTGGAGATTTTGGTTCAACTCAAAAATCACCTAAGGTCAGCCCCTATTTCTCAAAAATGAAAAAGGGGTGTTAAAATGTGAAAAAAAAATAGAAAAGAGGAGGAAAGAAGGGTTCTAGTGTCCAATTCTTACCTTGTAGTCCAAATTCTCTACTAGTTGTTCTTCAATTCTTCAAGTCCTTCTTCAAGATGATGTCAAGCTCTAATCTTCAAATGGTCTTCTAAATGTACCTCCAAATCAAATTCAAACTTATGTTAAGAAGGTGGAAGAGATGAACTAGGTGATATCAAAAATGGATTGAAGATAAAATTTATTACCTTGTAGTATAGGTTTGGTTCGAATTTTGTGAAGAATAAGGAGGAAAAAATCTTGAAAATTTTCTAAGTGTTGAAGAAGAAAGTAAGAAGAAGAGTAGAGAGAAGTAGGAAGTTTAGAGAGAAGGAGGAGGATTTTGTGTAGGAGATGAATGTGTTGGTGTAAAATGAACAAATTTTGTTCATTTCCTTATATGTGGCCGCCCACATAGGTTGAGAGGGAGGGGACTTTTTGTTTAAATTGTGTCTTGCATTTTGCCTCTTGCATGGGGAACATTTTGATGGTAAAAGGTATGGGCATGAGAATGTTTGAATGGAATGTTGGAAGACTTCCAACACGTTGGCAAAAATAATATTAAAGAAGTAATGTAAGAGATGATGTATATAATGTTTGAATTAATGGTATAATTATACACAAGATGACTAATATAAGGTGTAGGTGTACAAGAGTTGGATGATATTTTTACTCCAAAAATATCATCATGTCAGCCCATCATACTAGGGGCTTTATGGTAATTCCATATTTTTTTTTTGTCCCAAATTTGATGATAATAGATGAAATATATCAATCTCCAAAATAATTAGTGATTTCCTTGACCACTTATGAGTCTCATGATCACTTAATCTAAATAAAAATCTTAATTCTATAAGGTAAAAGTCTCTAAAATAAATAGTCTCTTAAAATTCTAAGGTGACCAATAAATACAAAAATAGTAATAATGATCAACCAAGTGCTCATAAATGCAAAATAGAATTAATAAAGATCATGATCACAAGTAATTAAATAAAATCAAATAAAGTACAAAATGTATAAATTATTAATAATTACCCGTCAAAATGACGGTAAAATAGTCGATCAAATGTATAAACGAAAATAAGGATCAATTATAAGCTCGGAAAAATGGGGCTTCACAATACCAACCTTTTACTCTTCCCAATGCAATTTTACCTAAATTTACGCTTCTCGGTGCAATGTTACCTAAATTTACGCTACCCGCTCTTTTTTACACAACAATACCCTCCAAAGAAAATTCCAGGAAAATTTTACGCTTTGTTTCAACATTATTTCAAACATATTTCAAACATGTTTCGTGTTTCAACATTGTTTCAAACATGTTTCTAACATGTTTCAAACATGTTTATGTGTTTCAACATTGTTTCTAACACGTTTCTTTTAATAAAAATAGGTAAAAAGTTGTATTTAAACATCGAAAACTTCATTGAAACAACAAAAAAATATCAGAACAACATTAAAAAGAGTATGGAAACAACCCAGAAACAACGTAAAAAATATTTAAAACACAACATGAATAAAAAGAGCTTAAAAATAGGTAAAAATTGTATTTACACATTGAATACTACATGAAAACAACAAAAACAATTATTAGAACAACATTAAAAATATTATAAAACAACACCGAAATAATAGAAACAATGTACAAAATAATATATGAATAAAAACATCATAAAAAATAGGTTACAGTTATTTTGAAACATTGAAACAGCAAAGAAACAACATAGAAACAACATAGAAACAATAAAGAAACAAATTTAAACAACCTCGAAACAACTTATATAACATATAAAACAATGCAGGAACAAAAAAATGAAAAAAAAATAAAAATAATCAAAAAATAGCAAGGAACGTAAAAAAACAAAAATTAGGTGCAAAAGTAAAAATATAGGCACAAGATTAATATGAGCGTATTGTGTGGTAATGGTACAAAAAACAACGTATTCGTGTAATTTCCCCTTAATTATTCGTGTCAAAACCTTGAACCCGGACCCAAACCCAACCTATTTATTTCACATGTAATACTGACTAATTCGTATATTAAAATTACTTTTAATAACATGTAATAATTTTGACTAAATAAATTTAATTTTTAAAAATCAATCACTATAGTCTATAACACACTATTTAATCAATAAAAAATATCACAATTTACAATATTAAAAAGAATTAAAATAATTGCATAAAAAACATAACATACTTATCATATTTTGTGGGCTAACATACACAATAATAACAACATACATAATTAAAAAGTTTTAGAATCTAAGTTTTAAGAATGTCTTGTTTTATGTTTTTTCTTATAACTAATTATTTGCTTAATTTTTTAAAAATCCATAAACGGTTAGATGGGTTAATAGGTTATAGCAGTTGACCCACATACCCGACCTATTTAATTGGCGAGTTATTTGGGTTCGACCCATTTTGACCCGGACCCATGAAGCCTGGACTCATACCCATTAATTTTGTGTTAGGTTCATGTCGGGTTTACGTGTCGTCCGAAATTGACACCCCTAGGGTATGTCATACTCAAAGTGAAAATCGAAAATATGTTGAAGAAATACAGAGTTGCAATCTTGATACGCATAAACTCACGGTAATTGAAGGGAAATCGAGAGAATATCTTTGCAGAAATTGAGTTGCATGTTGATAGCACGTGGGCACACGGAAAAGAACACATGCGAGATTTTTTGTGCTTGATTGTATAAAATACTTATGGATTTAATTCCTATTTCTATTAGACAATTTCATATGTTTTTATCATTTATTAGTATTATATTATGATTTTATTTTCTTTAATGTAAGAATTTAAATGGAGTTATTTTTAGTTTTTCTTGGGAAAGTCCGCAATTAAACTCTCTTTACGAAGGGAAAATTTGAAAGATTTTTCACGTGCTATTACACCACACGCCATTGCACACTCATTCACTTCATCTTCTCCATTAAAACTCATTGTTCTTCCATGTTTAACCAATAAGTTCTTACTTTTGTAGTTGAAAGATTTTATAAACCTTGATTCTAGTTTATTGTGAGATCTAATTGCTTTTCATAACTCATGTTTTCGTAGTATTTATTTATTCTGCGTTGCAAAGTTTATGTCAATTTTTATTTGTATTAATCAAGTGGCAAATGACATAATTTCAAGGATTCACAAGCATTCTAATTTATGTCATGGGAATAACTCGTGTAGGTCCCAAGGGGTGTAAGTAAGGTTTAGAAGGGGGTTGAATAAACCTTACCAACTTTTCAATTTTAGTCCTTTTAAAATATTACGAGTTAATACACATCTATGTCCTTGAGGGACAACTAAGTTAGTTAATCGCAGAGTTAGCCACTCAACGGACTCGATAGAGTTTGTTGATAGAATAACTCATTTGTTTAGTCTAAGACTTAACTTGGTTGTGATAAGTTTCTCGTGGAAGACTTAACACCCTTGAATTTGATTTATCTTTGTTTTAACACTTGATTTTAGCACTTAGTAATTTTATCAGTTGGATAGCAAATTATCAGCAGATATAAAATATGTGTGCAGAAATGTAAATATGCTGAAATGTAAATGACACAAGTAAATTTTATAGAGGTTCGAAGATGGGGTAATTCTTCTACTCCTCTCTTCTCCAACTCCTGGAGGAATCCACTAAGTAATGATCAGTTTACAAAGTGGTTATCAGTCTAGAGACAAGTCTTGATCACGCAGCTGACTTGCTCCTTGGACTCAGTCTGGAGATGCCTTGGTCACACAGCTGGCTTCTCGTCCGACTCAGCTTCTTCACAGGGCATCTGCCTTGCTACTTCAGCTCACTTTCTCAAGCTTCTTGGATTTGATCACGAAGCCCTCCAATAACTTCAGATTGGTTCGACCTTGAACCTTCCTACAATCCTCCTTGGAAAGTAGACCCCTTTTGATTTTTCAAAATTTTCCTCTTCAATGTTTGAAGTTATCTTTCCTTCACAACTTGGTATTGGATCGATTTCCTTCGAGATTTAAGCTTGAGGATTTTGCTTGAATATATTGAGAATATTTTGCAAAGTTACGAGTTTGAATAGTGCTTTAATATTTTCTCAATGAAATTCCTCGACCTTTTATAGTGAACTTTCAAAAATTTTCCCGTTGAAGAGATAGGTGATTTTCAAAAGTCACTTGTGTTCGTTGGCTTGTCTTTTCTTGGTCTTGATCTTGAGATGTAGACCTTTCCTCGTATTAAATGAATGTTCGACTTTTCAGGATCGACACGAGGTGCGTGCTTCCCATTGGTTTATTCCTTTTGCACGCTTTTGGGGTCGAGCACTTTAAGACATGGAAACATGGAAGTATTACTTATTTAAGTAAAGTTCTTGACTTACGTGCAACGGTGTCTTTTCGATTAACTCCTCTTTGTGTTTGCCTTTTCCCCAGGTGACTTGAGTCGCTTCAATAATTGAAAGACTCATTTGTCACTTCAACTTGTGACATGGCTTTTCAAGTTGACTTAATCGACTCTTCACACGGTGTCCCTTGTTACATCCGCAATCGAGTCCTTGGTCTTCTCGTTGGCCATACTCAGTTGTTCCTCAGCGGAGTCTTCACTTCACTTCTTCAGTTGACTTCTTGTATTCCCAGCCATAGTTGACTTGACTCATTAAGCAACATGTAAATATAGGTGCCAACATTCTAATCTAAGTTTTACATGGCATTCATCAAAATCTACAAAATAATTCCCCAACAATTTCCCCCTTTTTGATGATGCCAAAACTTAAAATCATTAAGCAACATGTAAACAGCACAGATACATATAGACAATGCAAGAACAAAGAATGTATGCGTAGAATCAATCATTTCATTGATCATAGCATTCTTGTTCTTTACACAATGTTTACAAGGTGTATCGAGCATAATCATATTCAAGCAAACTTCAAGCATCTATGCTAAGATACAACAATAGAGAGAAAATATAGCCATACTTTATTGAATGTACAGATGACTTACACACATGTGTATTTACAAAAGTAAAATACACGAAGGGTTAGCAACAACACTTCATCGCCTTCCGTTGCCTCCTTATTTCCTCTTGACTCTGTCATCATCGCCTATCTTTCTTTTCTTTTCATCTTCACCGCTTTCTTCATTTAATAAGCTCTCTTAGCAGCCTTCGTCTTTTCTTTTCCTTTCTTGCCTTTCTTGCCACAAAGTTGATCTTGCGTTTTATTTTCCTCCTTGATTCTTTTCAGGTATTCAACATTCTTCCTAGCCACTTCCCGATTGGCTTCTTCATCATACCCAAACCAAAGAGATCATTCCCTTCTTGCTTGGATCTACATATTCAATGTTTTTGGGTAGAGGTCTAGGTTAAAAACCTCTTCCTCCACCACGTCTTCCTCCTCCTCCGGGCGTATATTATACAGAGTCTTCTTCTTACCGGTGAATGGTCTGGCGGTAGTCTCACGCCTATCGCCTTCTTCGCATAACTTCAAACCCTTCTCCCAAAGATAAATCCAGGCTTGGGCTATAGACATGTTTTTGAAGTAACCTTCGGTTCGAGCATTTTAAATTCTTCAACGGATCTTCGCTCGTCTCTATCATCCGGAATGGCATCCGTGTCCTTTCCTTTGGAATGCCACCGTAAGTTTTCAAGACTTCTAGAACACGGGCATCCGTCTTTCTTTCAACCTCCTTCATCCCGCTTCCACAATCTTTCTCTTCTCGGACATAGGCACAACAGAGTGTTGGAGCCGACAGAGTCATTTGGAAGATTCGATTATCGATCTTTGTGACATGACCTTGCCGAGGGGTTTCGGCAAGCATTAAGGTCACATCCGTTGACCTTTCCCCCTCAAAAGCTTTTCCTTCTTTCTTTCTTCTTCTCAATGCGGTTTGCTCATTCTCCTTCTTTTTCTCAATAGTTGTCTCTTACTTCAACTTCCTCGGGTATTCCTCTACCCCCTTTTTGGCATCATCGAAAGAGAGAGGAACCCCCGAAACATCAATGAGCATGAAATCCATCAATCGGCTGAGAGCGGAATTCTCGCTTGGAGTCTTGTGGTCGTTGGCTTGTCTTGTTGCGATCCTTGGAATTGCCACTTCCTCGTATGAATTGTTCTTGACTTTTCGAGTTCGACATGGTGCGAGTGCTTCCCATTGGTTTATTCTTTTGCACGCTCGGGTGAGCACTTCGAGAAAGGTAGTATGGAGATATTACTTGTTTAAGTAATTCCCTTGATTTTACGTGCAACGGATCTCTTCGATTATCTTGACTTGATTTGCATTTCCTTGCTTTCCCCAGGTGACTTAGAGTCGACTTCCAATCATTGGATGACTCTTGTCACTTCAACTTGAGACTTAGCTATCTTAAGTTGACTTGACCGATACTCTACTGTTGTATCTCAGTTGCTCCTTGATCGAGTTCTGTCTTCTCTTCTTTGCCATACTCTTCATTGCCTCTTGCAAATGAGTCTTCCTTCTAGTCTCCAGTTGTCTTCTTGCATGTTTAGGCATAGGCCGACTTAACTCAGCTTGACCCCACCTTATTTATTACAATGCGAGTTTACAACGAAAATGGGGTGCCAACTTCCTATTCTAAGTTTTACATGGCATTCATCAAAATCTAAACAATAAATTTCCCAACAAGCACTATTCAATATTCGTTTCTTTGTCTTCATTTCTCTCTCGATCGCAGGCGACTTGAGCATCGAAGGGGCCTTCCTAGGACAACCTTGGGACCCGTCTAATGTTTGCATGTATGGAGGCAAGTTTCAGTTAAAGAATTTCCAGCTTCCATGAGAAGAAGACTTGGAAGAGTTCCCGGTTGGGAAGGAGAAGACTTGGACATATTTAGAAACCGTAAATTGGAGTGATCTGTCATAAAAAGCAAAGATCGTTGAAATTTTAAATTCCAACGGTTTTATTTACCACTGGAATTATTTTTGGAATATTTCAATGGTTTATTGTGGTGTTAGAATTCTTTGTTAGAATATTAAAATTCCAACGATTTTGTTAATCCATTGTAATTATTTCTATTGAAATCTGTCTGTTTTCTTGTACTGGTTTATGTTGTGGTTCGACTTGTGGGATTTGTGGAAATTAAAGGATTTGATCAGGCTCAATGTTAATCCAACGAATCATATTAGGGTGTATTTGCCTTTTGGAAAAACCTAGAAAAGGCTATTATCATACTCTACTATTGTTTTAGAATTCTTAATTTGGCCCAGTATAACTAAACTAGCCTATTATATTTTCCCACTTCCAATTGAGGGAGTGATATTCAATTTATCCCATTCGTTGAAATGTCATGTGTGCCCTAAAATCTCTAGCAAATAAATATGTATGGCGCTGGTATGAAAATATTACGAAAGTGCAGGAATAAAATCCATTTGTTGCATCATTAGCCAATGTAATCATTAACTCCAAATAAACAACTAGATAATAATCTTAAATGATCGTAGTTCCGTCTCAAATCTCAGACACAAAATTATATAACTTTATATAATCAATAAACAATGCCATTATAATTAATCATAAAGGCTCATCCAACCAGGCCAATCAACAAAGGCAAACAGGTATTGACTCAGGTATTCAATCTCAAATCTCAAACACAAAAATTAAACTACTTTATATATAACAAGGTTGGATTACGATAATCAATGTAGGATAGTTCTTTGAGAAAGAAACCAAATAGCTCAAAACGGGGCAATAAAGGAAGCACAAAAGTTCTTGTTCTAGACAAAAATATAAAATGCTAAGATGTTTATCCCACCAATAAATTAAAGGAAGCAAAGTTTATTGTCATTTAGTTGGTAGAGGAAGACAAATAGAATAAGCTCCTAACTCTTTTCCCACTCTTTACCACCATCCCATCTATACTTTCACATTAGAAAATCCTGCAAATATTTACAATCGATAATTTTATATTGTATACACCCACAACACATATAAATACACACAAAAATATACAAAGGCATAATAAGCTATAAAACATTTGCAAAATCCTAAGAGCGTCCATAGCGGGAGCTCTATCCGATCCCTGTGCTACTTAGGAGATTCTGGTGTTACGCCAATTCGGATGCAACATTGTTCATGCACTATCTTTTTCCTATTTATCGTTTTAATAGATTTATCGATTTTAAAAACAAAACAAACTTTTATTTTTGTTCTAATTATATATTATCATAAATTTAATATATTTATTATGTGTTTATATGAAAAAATTGTTAAGCCTAATTATTTATATTTTTATTAAAATTATTAATTATATTACTAAAATTAGTCTTAACATGTACGTTTTAAATATTAGACACAAGACAATTAAAATATGTTTTGGTAAAAGTGAGAATACAATACATTTATCAACTCACAAAATATTATAATAATATAATATATTTCATAATTAATAATATATGATAATATATATTTGATGAAACAAGTTTGATTTTTGTAGATTGAATAACAAAAATATTTATTTTAGTGCAAAATGTGAAATAGATGAGTTGTAGATGAATTATTAAATTTAGTGCGAGAAATTGTACTTTTTTAGTGCAAATTAAAGTTGAACTAGAATTTTTGTGTGGAGATGGAGAATTATATTTCTTAATCCCATTGTTTACTCCTCTTTAGATAATGTTGAATGAAGAATGGTGGACATGTATATTAAAGTACTTAAGCTATATGACATGATTTAACACACCTTAAAACTAATGTAAGGATTGAGTCCATTAGCGGTGTTGATGGTGGTGGAGGCTCTGTTGCATTTCTTGATCTCCCGTGAAAAAAGCCTATCGAAAAGAAGAATAAGAAATAACACAAATCATTCCATAGAAAAAATAAATGGCATATATTCAAGTATATTTTAATTAGTTAATAAGACCAAAACAATAACAAAGCATACTACATATGTAATTATTTAGGAGAAAAATATTTTGCCAAACAAACTATAACGTTTTAGGTATTTTGAGAGCTATTTTTTTCTCTAACACTTCTTCATCTAAACAACACAGGTTTTTGCCATTTGACATCTAGAACACCTCGATTATAAAAATAATCCGAAATTTTGCCACGTGCATGACACACCTATTGTTTGTGCATTTTTTTGTTCAATTTCAAGTTGTTTATATACCTAATTCCAACTATTGAACCTAAAGTTTGAAAAGTTATTGTATTATTCTGTCCCAAATAAACAATATGGAATTGACTAAAAAGTGCACTAACATTAAGTGTGTCATGCATGTGACAAAATCACGGAAACAAATTCACAATCGAGGTGCTCCAAATTGCAACGTGCAAAACCCGTGTAGTTCAGGTTGCAAAGTATAACAAAAACAATATTCAGCTCTCCCAAAACACGGAAATTGTCATGGCAAAGTGTTTTTACTCAATTCTTTATAAGGTTTATTTTACTTACATTATTCATGTCATAGAGAAAATTCATTTGAAATCCGAGCGATGATTAGTTTTTCGCAAAAGGACCTTCTCGGTGCTACCTCCTAATATCATTGCAAGTATCGGATATGATAATTAATCGAACTTTATTAAAAATGGAGAAGTTTATTGTTGAAAAATCTCATTTAATTTAGGTTAATTTATATATACTCACGACTTGATTTGAGCTTTGCATATTCATCATCGGATAGTATGGATAAGCAGAGGTTCCTCATACTTGAACAGAACATACACTCCAGGATGGTTATCTAGTGAAGGTGGATCCTCCTAAAGTTCATGTAATTAGCGGTTAAATAGGCACAAAATCATTATCAAGAATTTAAAAGGTGTAATATCATTAAGTAGGTAGGATAAGAAATTTGCACTAGAAAAATATCTCATATTTTAATTTATAATGTATTTTGTATTACAACAATGCAAATATTTCTATAATACACGTATGTTTCGTGAATTATGTATTTGGCGTGTATCTTTGATATACGATACTTAAAATGCAACATAAAATTAAAATAGAAACTCGCTCACTCTGGAAGTGGTGACATATAATTAAAAATATTGTAAAAAAATAAGGAGGGGGAGATAATTACGATACATTTCCATGGGGACATTGTCTTTGAGGAAGCCTAATAGGTCTTCATCCTCGATTGTATGGGCAACATCATTGCGTTGCAGGGTTTTACGATTATTTTCTCGAGTGTGCATCCATGCACTCAATGATAATTCCATAATGATTATCTCACAAGCTTTAGCAAACGCCACTGGTGTATCAAAGACTAATCATCTACATGTACATATAAAAATTTGCAACCAACAATAAGTAAATGATGAATCGCAAAATGAGATATTTGTTTACTAAATTTAATTTATAGAATTGTATATGTATTGTAATTCGTTGATGCAATGGATCCAAGAAGTCAATATTTTCAATGAGAGAAAAAAGTGTGTACATTGAAATAATTTGTTGAAAATGATTTTCTATGGTTAAAGAAGTATGTAACTTTGAGTAATAACAACCAGGATCTCGTATTCTATTAATGTATATTTCATTTGGTGTTTTATTACGTTAGATATATATCACATGTACAATTATGACATCATCTTGTACACGTGGTAACATTTCAATACGGTGGAAATACAAGATAGAATAGGAAATGGAATAGAGAATCTCGTGTAGAGTAATTGGTGTATCTATAGAGCATGCCAAAAGTAAATGGAGAAATTAAGATAAAACATTTGATATTGTCAATAAATAGGTTGGAAGGTGAAGAATTTAATATAAATTACATTAGGTTGACCAAAAACTTTGATAAAACAAGAAGTGAGAAAGTTCATACGTGATTATTGAATAATTATTTTCAATATTAGAATTTTTTGAATTAACTACATAGTTCTCATGGATTGGGTATTTGTGTTTAAGTTTTGATTATCCTGAAATATTAGTTCTTTAGGCTATTTGGACCTTCGGATATAATGATGAAAATAGTAAAGAAATATTTTCCCAACTTTGTAGGATGTGACTTTGTGCTTAATGTTTAAACTTTTGCATTCATATTTTTTTCTCAGTAAATTTCAAGAACCTAAAGTACCATTATGAATTAGCAAGCATACTTCACGGAAGAGTAAAGTTATAGGTGATATATGATACTAACTAATCATTTCACCATTTTCACAAAATTCACATTTTCCAAGAAATACCAATTATCAATCAAGAATTATATTTTATGTTTGGAAATATCAATTACATTAACAAGAAAATAATAAGGGTCCATTGGATGGGGACTTCAAATCCAATGTATTTAAAAATGAGTGAATTTCAAATACTTTTGAATTCGAAATCCATCTATTGTTTGGATGATATGGATTTGTGTAGGAGTTTCAAGTCCATCGTAATTTTTGATAAAATAATTTAAAAGCTCTATTCAACTTAATGACATTTAATAAATGTGTATGTAAATGTGTGCAATGTGTGTCTAGTGTATGTAAATGTTTGTGTGAAGTGTGTGAAGTGTGTGTGCAATGTGTGTAAATATGTACAGTGTGTGTGTAAATATGTTTAAGTGTATGTGTGTGCATGTGAAATGTGTATAAGTGTGTGCAATGTCAAAGCGTGCATAAAAATGGATTTCAATACTAGGTTTTGGGAGGGATTTAAAATCCTTTGAAAATGAACTAAAACTTAAAGATGGATTTGAAATCCATTCATTTGGATTTATATGCCAAATAAGGGTGTTGATTTAGGTAAGAATTTGAAATCCCTCATTCCAAATCCCCCAATCCAAATGTACCCTAAGATAAATGTGATGTGCTTGAAACTCATACATTATATACGGTAATAAATATTTTATTTTTTTGATGATAAAGATTCACATAAACAAGGATTTGTAAAAGAATAATATATGTTTCATGTTTAATTTGAAAATTCAAATATTACATAGAAACGTTTTGAGTAATATACATCTTCTCGAGTTGTGAATCAACTACATAATATTTATATAGATATGAAAAATGCATCATATATAAACATACCTTAACTTGCTCATGATTTCATTACTTTTTTTATGCGTGCTAGTGGAAGCGTATGTGGACCACGAACATCTACAAAATAGTGCTTGTCAAGACCGAATAATTAGTATCGAGTATAAATAATGGTAACAATATGTGTTACGACAAACTCTCATTTCTTGTCCAATCATAAAATAAAGCATCATTATTTTTTCTTAATCAAGCAAATGAAATGAATAGATATTTAGAAACAAGACTTTCACTTTTTGTTATAAAGCTAAGTTGTCTTTTTTATGAATTATCTAAAAATAATATTTTTCCTCATACAATATTACCAAATAGGAAACCATTTAAATAAAAAATATACATATATAATTTTTTAATATCTCAGAAACTATAACAAAGTTTATATTTGACTTCAAAATTAAGTTATAAGAACAAAGTGAAATTAAATTCAAGCCTTAAAACACATAGGCCATGCAAATCTTGATGTGTTGATTATCTATACTAACAAAACATAGGATTTTAACAAAGAGAGTGTCTGAGCAAAATTGTTGGTTCACAAGGGCAAGAATACAAAATCATATGAAAACTAAGAACAATGTCAATGAATCTACTTGTTAGCAAATGTTGGCTCGCAATTACTTATAAACATAAAGACAAAAATGAAAATTAAGCGGAAACTATGAACAATGTCGTTTATTACAGGTTTTAAATAAGAAAAATTGATTCAATAAAGAAACTAGCAAAACATCAAATAGGAATCGAAATATATATACCACTTGAGTCTCACATACTTCAGCTTAATCGTTCTTTCCGAGAAGCCATCCATGTTTTTCTTCAATTGATTCATAAAACATGAATTTCGACCTCTTCGATCTACCATGTATTTTGTAACTTATGATATAAGAAAAATACGAAAACATAAGACGGGTTTTTTTCCATTTTTCCAATTAGGTTTTCATTTATCAATGGAAATCAACGCCAACATATATAATTGTGGCATCGGCATAAAAATGTTACCATTTATTGAAGGGTTGTGTTAATATAAATTTCAAATCTACAATAAACATCAAATAGTTTAAATAATTACCTGGTCATTATTTTGTAATGTAGAGGTTCGGATCGACATAAAATCATGTAGTTGTAGAGGTGGTCTTGATGTAGATCGAATCGCATTGGATGATTGAAATCCATGATGTTTTTCTCCTTATGATTGTTCATTTCAATGTAAACAGTATAAACGAGCAAGGGAGATAAATAGTCTTTAAACAAGAAGGTTTATAAACACCTTATAAGACGAGGAGAGGAAATAGACGAGTATTAAATTTGGCAAAATCTTTACATAAATTTTTCAAGATCTTCACATCATTTTTTTCTTGAAGTGCCATCATACATGTCGGATCATAGTAAGAAAATTTATGAAATCGACGCATGTGGTGTAGGTCCTTGTAATTAATGCATATAATTACCTCTTCTCATAACAATTAATAGAGTTGTTCTGAGTCTCCAATACTAACAATCACCATGTCTTGACAATGCTCATTATTTGGTTTTGTTATTTTTGTTTTAATATACCAACTTACAAGCATATCATCAAAACTATTTGTGATTTTGGTTTTGTTTGTAAATTGAGGTTGAAAGTGGTGACGGGGTACATAATGTTTATTAAGTTCAAATTAACTAGACTTCTCATGATAATTTGTTTTTGTTAAGTTAAAAGGAACATAATACGGTTTTTGATATAAATGTGTTAGAGAATTCGATCTACTAGCGGAATGCATTACCAGTTTATTCATACAACTTAAAGTTAGATTATCTCAAAGATATATTGGTCAATGTAATATTATGTGTCCATGAGAAAGAAGTTAATTACATAAATAGTCCGGGTGGATTGAAAAATGGCAAAACTAGTATAAATATGCCGATTGACCATTTATGTTTCTAAAAATTGAAAACTAGCCATGTTTTCAAAACAAATATCTTTTAGCCATTTTGACTAAAAAATTATATTCATACCCTCCTTGTATTCTTTGGTGAGTTACTTGGTGACTCTCATCTAACATTGTAGACAAAACTAGCCATCTCTCTCTCTCTCTCTCTCTCTCTCTCTCTCTCTCTGTCTCTCTCTCTCTAAGTTTCCGATGTTCGAGTTTGTGATGCGGGACTACGGGTGTTTCTCCCTCCATTCCTCATCAATTAATTCACTCCAAAAAAGAATATTTCTTAAAAATCTAATAAAGGAAAAACTATTTCATATGTATTGTTGGAGTTGACCGTGTTAATTTAAATGACTTGTCATCCTATTTTAATTTAGTTTAGGGAGCCGCTATTAACATCCCCAAATCCTATCTATATATCCCCTCTTCTTAATACACCCATCTCCCTATTAAAAATATATATAAAAACTTAATACAACCTTTATTCTTCCCCAATTTACCCTTCTACCAATTAAAAACCTAATGGGAGCGCTATTAACACCCCCAAAACCTTTCAATACACCCAACCTATATTCTTCTTCTCCCATCGTTTACCCTCTTTCTACTTCTCATTCTCTCTTCTCTTCTCTCTCCCTTCATTATTCCCAAATCCTACAACTTGCGGACATAAATCACTTTAGGAGAGACATAGCAAGAACCTATACAAGATATAACTTGTTGGGAAATTAATTTTAGATTTTGATGAATGCCATGTGAAACTTAGAATAGAAAGTTGGCACCCCATTTTTTCTCGTTGTAAATTGACCTTTGTAATAGATAGGCCGGGTCAAGCCGAGTCAAGTCGCCTATGCCTCGAACATGCAATAAGACAACGGAGATTAGAAAGAAGACTCACTGCAAGGCGGTGAGTGTGGCAAAGAAGATAAGACAGAACTTGATCAAGAAGAAGCGGTGAGATACTGGTGAGTGAAGTATCATCAAGTCAACTCAAGAACGACCAAGTCTCAAGTTGAAATGACAAGAGTCATCCAATGATTGGAAGTCGACTCGAAATCAATCGGGAAGTTAAGAAAATGCAATCAAGACGAGATAATCGAAAGAGATCCATTGCATGTAAGTCAAGAGAATTACTTAAACAAGTAATACCTCCATATCGCTTTCTTGAAGTGCTCACCCCTTAAGCGTGCAAAAGGAATAAACCAATGGGAAGCACTCGCACTGCGTGTCGAACTCAAAAGTCAAGAATCATTCATACGAGGAAGTGGCAATTCCAAGGATCGCAACAAGACAAGCCAACGACCACAAGTGTCTTTTAAAAATAAGCCTATCTCTTCAACGGGCAAATTTTTAAAAGATCACTATAAAAGGCCGAGGAATCACTCAGAGAAAAGGTTACCCGAACTACGAACATTCAAGCTAACATTCGAATCTGTAACCAAAAATATTCTCAAGTCATTCAAGATCAATCCTCAATCCTACATTACGAAGGAAATCAATCCAACAAGTCACCTGTGAAGGAACGACAACTTCTATCAGTTGAAGAGAAAACATCCGAAGAATCAAGGGGTCTACATTCCACGGAGGATTGTAGGAAGGTTCAAGGTCGAACGGTCTCGAGTTTTTGGAGGGCTTCGTGATCAAATCCAAGAAGCTTGAGCAAGTGGGTCAGAGTAGCAAAGCAAACTGCCACTGTGAAGAAGCCGAGTCGCACGAGAAGCTTGGCCTATGTGACCAAGTCATCTCCAGATCGAGTCCCAAAGGATCAAGTCAAATTTGTGTGATCAAGACTTGTATCCGGATTGTTAACCACTTTGTATACTCGATCAATACTTAGTGGATTCCTCCAGAGTTGGAGAAGAGAGGAGTAGAAGAATTACCCCATCTTCGAACCTCTATAAAAACTTATTGTGTCATTTACATTTCAAAGACTTTAATTTATGCATATTACTTTTATATCTTTGATTAATTTGCTATCCAATTGATAATCAACCAAGTGCTAAAATCTAGTATTAAAACACACTTAACCAAATTCAAGGGTGTTAAGTCTTCCGCTAAAAACATATCATAGTCGAGTTAAATCTTTAGTCAAAACAATTGAGTTATTCTATTACTCAATCGAAGTCTTTCGGTGACTAACTCACTGATTAACTAACTTAGCTGTCCATCAAGGACTCACCATTTGTGAAGTATTAACTCGAACTTTTTAAAAGGACTAAATTGAAAAGTTGGTAAGGTTTATTCAACCCCCCTTCTAAACCTTACACTCACACCCCCTTAGGACCTACACCTTAAAACTTTTTCTAAATTTAAAATACGCTAACTTTGTCCCATGAGAGACAAGTACAAACCATAAATTAACATTAGCAAAGAGATTTCTATTCTACATTTGGTTTCCTATAAACTTAAATTTTAATCTCAATTTTCATTTGTCACAAATGACTTTCTTTGAAAAGCTTAAAGGGACAAAAATAATTTTGCCCCAGTTTATCCACCAAAAATGGTTAGCCATGCATCGGAGTGTTTTAAATTTATTAAGCATTGTGACTTAATTTTTGTTTAAAGTCCGTAAATGTGTGCTTCCTGCTTTTTTCACGACTTCGCTTTACGTTTCTTTCATCCACCTAGTATTCTTTTAATTTCAAGCAAGCAATTGATTATAGAAATTGTGGTACTAAACGACTAAACTTTTTATTTTAGGGAAGAATTTGGATTTGGTTGCACTATTTGGACAGACAAGAAGTGAACCACAGAACCCGATGAGTTATAACGCAATTATTCATCCGTTATCTTTTTCATTTATCCTCATAATTTACTTAGCTACAATAATGTTATGGAGACAAGTAGAATCAACCTAGCCAATTCATATATCATAGGATCGTCAAAGTTAAATAAAACTCAATAAATTGATAATAATAAAACTACATACTCTAACATCAATAGAATAGAGAATTCCAATAAGTGCCAAGATAAAGTTTACAACGAATTTATTGAAGAAAATGTGAAATATAATGAGAAACTAATATTAGCGTAAATTTACAATGTCTCATTGTGAACATATCGAATAAATTTACAACTTTGCTATCCTGAAATTTATCATGTCAAGACTACAAACAACACGATTGTTTCCCACACTTTCATTGTATAAATCGAGTTGTTGGTCAGTAAAACTTCTTCCACCCCGACAACACACTCATTGCGAAATGAATCCCATATAGTTGCCACGGGTGGTAATGGGTGACCCTCGTGCAAGAACACCTACTAATGAAATACATATCAACAAATTTTTCCATGTAACATAAATCACGTGATTTGAATGGAGTTGTGTGTACCTCAATATAATGATTCACATTCACAAATCCAATATAAATCAATTTTGGAGTACATGGGACTTCGTTTCTCAAAGGATGTTAGGAACATTCTCTCGATCTAAACACACGAGAGCAACATTGTAAGCCAATGTAACTAGGTAACCATATTCGACAAACAAAACCAATGTTGTTTTGGTATACGTTCATTGTAGCCGTTGAGACTCTTAAGGATTTTATCAATACGACCATGTTTAATGAAAATTGAATTTCGGAAGTCACGTGAGCAAAGACATGATGGATTCCGCTAAAAATTGAATTCTCTCGAGAAAAATTATCCTCAATGTGCGAAAGAAAATTAATTGGTGGACCAATTTTGCCGGACCCTAAATAAGTGGACCAATTTTGCTTGGGGCCTATTGTTAGTGGACCAATTTTGCATTTAAGCCTTTATTAGTATCATTAATTTTTAATTATAGATTAACTGTTGGCTAGTATTTTAGTAAGTACTATATTAATAAACTCAAATCTATTACACTACAAGAAAACAACAAAATAGCTTAATTTTAAATTAGCGACGATGATAAAGACTGCCGCTAATAGCTTAACGACTTTTGATTTACTTTAATAACGACGGATATCTTCCAAAAATAATTTTAAAATTATTTCACTATATAGCCACCGAATAGCGACGGAATAACGACGGAATTACAAACGTATAATTATCCGTCGCTAATCCGTAGCTAATTTAATGATATTAGCTACGGATTTTATATCCGCCGCGAACATGCCGTTTAAAATGAAAAAAACTAGAAAAACCTTTTAGCGTTAAATAATTTAATATAAAACGGCTATAATCCGTCGCTAAATCGTTAAATGAATTTAATATAAAAATATTTGCGACTTAATAGTATCCGCCGCTAAATTATTAAGCCAACATATTCAATTTAGCGACGGATAGTATCCGCCGCTAACCTATAAATGTATTTAATATTAAAAACTGGTAAAAATATTTTGACGGATAAAATCCGTTGCTAAATCATTAAGCCAAATTTTCAAAATTAACATATTCAAGTTAGCGACGGATACGATCCGTTGCTAACCTATAAATGTATTTAATATTAAAATCGAAAAATATTTTATGACGGATAAAATCCGCCGCTAAATCATTAAGACAAAATTTCAAAATTAACATATTCAAGTTAGCGACGGATACTATCCGTCGCTAATATATAAGTAAATTTTAATATTAAAAAACTTGGAAATAGAAAAAAATTGTTGCTAATATTTTACCCATGGCGCCTTTTTTTTTTTCTTTTTACATTTTTGTTTTTAAAACTCAAAACATAAAACTTAAAACATAGCTAGGGTTTAAATTGTTTTACATTTTGTTTTTAAAATTGAAAACACAAAATATCAAAACACAAAATCGAAAACAAAAAGCATAATGAAAATTGATTGAAACCCTTCTCGATTCTTCGCTAGCACCGCTTTTTGTCGCTCTATCCTCACCACGCAAGTGCCAACCCGCCACCAAGCGCCCGCCACCACCGCCCGCCGGTAAGTCATTTTTCTTTTTGATGAGCAGGGCTTTTATTTCAGCCCACACTTAGATAAGATATTATTATTTAGGCGAGGGGGCTGGGGTCTCAATGAGGTACGGACGGGGCGGCGCCCGGTGGCGGTGGCCGTAAGGCGTCGTTGAGGGGGAGGGGGGCGGAGTGGATCTGTTTTGAGTTTTCGAAAATATGTTCTTTTTTTTCTTTTTTTTATATAGATTTTTTGAGAGAAGAATATGATGTTTATTTGGAACAAGGATTGTTTTTGGAGTTGATGAATGTTAGAGGATTAAAAAGGGGATTGGGTGTTTTCTCAGATTATACTTAGCAATTATTCTTGAATCGTTATTCGGAATAGATTTGAACATGTATGAGCATCACAGGGGAAGTTCAATAAAGAAAATTAATCTTGATTGATGAATGTTTGGTTGGTGACATGCCCGTAAATTAGAATCTTGGAAAAACTAGAGATTTTACTAAAACCGGGAATGCCGATTGGAGTTTAAAGGGCTCTGTTTTGTTGGAGATTTTGTTTTTTAATTTGATTTGATTTGATTTGATTTTGAGAAAAATTATATATTTTACAATTCCCACGATAATCCTTCCCCGCCCGCGCCCTAATTACATTAATCTCTCTCCGTCGATCTTCCCGCCATCGCTGCTGCCACGACACTATCGTCGCTGCCACCACCTCCGTGTTCTAGGTTTGCCCCTCTCTCTATCTTCCTCTTTGTCCATTTTGGTTGATATATGCACCGGGGATTGGCTTCAGGACAAATAATGGGAATTTTGCAATGAAACATTTACTTAATATCATTGTGGCGTATGGTTTGGAAAGGATTGGAATTATACGTAGCTAGACTCATATAGAAGGGAGGCACATTTATTACTATTACATGGTTGGTTCCATAATCAAAATCAAATCATTTCTTGGTAGCTAGACTCGTGTAAGTCATAACTCCACTTGTAGAAAATGTATTTCCATTGAGATATGTATATGACATGGTTTTTTTTGTGCATCCGATCGATTAATTTCTTGTTCATCTAGTCAATATTCGAGAGATTTGATAGGACAGACGGCAAGATTGATTCATCCGAATTGAGAGATCATCTCCTTAGTCTTGGATTTGATGTATGACCGTGAGTTAAATCATGTTCGATTGTTCGTGTGCCTTGTGTAAGCATAGTTGTGAAGGAATGGAATTTTTGTGAAAGAAAAGAATGCAATCAGTAAAACAAATTCCTAAAGGCTATCACCTTACCTAGTCCTAAACATTAGTAGAATGAGTTTACTGACAGATCTAGGTTGTCCGATTCTACGATGAAATGTTTGCTAGTATGCTTGCAAGTCATAATTGTTTTCTAATGTTGAATGTGGCATGATTTGATGATGATTTTCGGGTTCATTTTCGATGTCTTTTCTTTTTTGATCTAGACAAAAGAGTCGGAATGGTGGATTTGATGATGAGTTTAACTCTTATTGATGTGCAATGTGTTTCATATTCAAAAATCTTATATCCGACAAAGTGCTATTAATTGATTCTCGTTGAAATATATGGTGCTATTAATCTTATATCTATTGTCAATGATAATGATCATGAGTTAGTTTTATTTAACCTCGAGTAGTGATCATTCTTTTTCTATTTAAGAGCTCACAGATACATCGTAATTATTGGAATTATCATGTGTTAAGGAGTTGGATTTTTATGTGTTTACTCGTCTATACTCTATATCTTAAGAGTACTTGGTTCAAAGTTTTGAACAAGTATTCAATGGTATATACTTACATGTATATGTCTTTACATGTATATTAGCAGGATTTTATGGGGAACGGTGAAGTAGATAAATCCTCCAAGGAGGCGAAAGATAGAATCAAATGAGCCAAAACTCCCTGGTTTTGGTGTGTCGAGTTGTTTGTGGGCTTCTTATTTCATGTATGTTCTCCTTGGCTATTTCATAATTGAAAATATTTTCAATTTCTTGAATTTTCGGGAGAGCGACTTATCACGCTTTTAGTGCAATTGCTACAGATTGGTCCGGGGTTTCAGGTTCATAGTTTCGAATGTTTTCGTCAAAGGATTATGTATATTGCTTAAAATCTTGTCTCTAACTTTACTCTGGGATATTGTATAAATATCTTATGTGTTACTAACTTATTGATACTTGTCATGCCATAAGAGTGGTCTTTTTTGGAATAGTGATCAACTCTGATTATGCCCAAAAATATTTCTAGTATCTTATTTTCAGAAGTAGTTTTAAGTTTAAGTTTCCCTCAAAAAAAAAAAAAAAAAAAGAAGTAGTTTTAAGTTGCACATTCCTTATGCATTCCCTTTCATAATGGATTCTCATATTTTGGAGTCTCACTTGATTTCTGTTTTGTTACTAAAAAACTGGGATTATCCTTTGATTTTTTTTTTATCTATTTTTCTGGTGAATTTGACATTTCTTTATGCCTTTACCTAAGTTTTTAAAGTTCCTAATATGATTAATGATTGGAGAAGGAGCGTCATGAGCGCATTCAGTTGCAGTCACAAGTATCAGAGTTAGTAAGCATGATGATGGAGTCGCGCCGCCATGGACAGATGCCTCCTCCTTGACAGCCATGCACAAATTGGACAAATTCTAGACATTATATATTTTAGATTATATGTGGATGTATTGTAGATTTCTATAACTATAAATGTTTGTCATGGTTTTTTTGTAAAACAGATATTATATTGGCGATTATTGATAGATTATATAGTTTATGTAAATGAATTTTTGTAATTTGAATGTGCATTGTTTTTACAGGTTTTTAATTATAAAAAATAAAATAAAAAATAATATAATATTTTAAAAATAGCGGACGGATACAACCGCCGCTATGTGCTAAGAAAACAAAAAATCAAATTAGCGACGGAAAGGTCCGTCGCTAATATTAGAAACAAAGTTAATTGACGCAATTTAGCGACGGATTATTCCGTCGCTAATTTAGCAACGGATACGTCCGTCGCTAAATCCGTCGCTAATTCGTCGTCCATTCTGTCGCTCGATTCAATATTGGCGACGGATTTTTAATTTTTTAGCGACAAAATTTTCCGTTGCTATTTAGCGACGGATTATAATATCGCCGCTAAGGATTTAACGATTTAGCTAAATAAAGACGGAAAACATCCGTCGCTAATCCGTCGCTAAAATATTTAGCGGCGGTTTTTTATGGGTTTAGCGACGGATAATTCCGCCGCTATTTTGCGATTTTCTTGTAGTGTTAACCCATGTGATTTTAACATATACAGAATTCATAATTCCTATTTTAATGATGGGCTAAAATAGGATATCCAATATAACACGCTTATATAAGGGTTATGGTCCCTAGGTCATACGTCTACAATATTCTATTCTCGCTATCCCATCATCGAAAAGAAACCTACGGAGAAAACTTAAGGGTTCTCAAAAGCTTCGAGACCGTAGAGATCTAGAAGGCAGATCCTATGATTCAACTATTATGAATTTAGGTACGCTTCCACAATCTAGTTTTGATTCTTGATAATTCGATATGAACGCCATCTTGGATTAAAGTGATTTTTTTCACTAAAATTTATTCCAACAACCAACACATCTACAACTTAGTTTTTAATCTAATATCAATTATATAATTGATTTATTGAATAAGTTTAAGAAATTGTAATACACAAAAATATAATTAAAATACAAAACAAACTAGAAACATTTGGCAAAGCGATGGACGGCGGCAAGCAAAGATCACCGGTAACGGCGGAGTGTCACGCCCGGACGGGGACGTGACGCGATCAACAACTTAAACAGTAAATACACCAAGCGTCTAGACAAATAGTAACATAACCCCAAACGAAACAAAGTCTAAAGCGGTGGAAATAAAACTATAAGTACTAGTACGGATTACAAATACATCCCAACAACATCCAAATAAGCTTACAAATACATCCCAACCACATCTCTCGAGAGGCTCCACTTTGAGGACTAAAAATATAATTTTTCACCCTAAAACACTCATATCTCGCTTTTAGATTTCGATTGAAGTTGTATCAAAATGTAGAAGTTGACTTTGCAAACACTATTGATAGCAAACAATCCCATAGTTACGACTTAGGTGTTTTTTCACAAGAAGTGCATGATTGTTCACATGAGGATAGAAGTTGAGTTCGATTAGACAATTGAACCCTCATAGCCTGGACCAATTATCAACCAAGTACAGGACAAAAAGCCGATTCAGAACAGTATCATGAGTTGTAGTAAATGATCCTAAATAATTAATAAACCAAGACTAAACAATTTATGCTGGTCTATCAAGTTTCCCAAACAAGTCCTCATGGTATGATTTTGGGTAATTATCATAACCAAACATTTGTCCCATTGAGGATGTAGGAGTGTTTGCAAACTCTAGAAAAGAAAAAAAAGGTATTCTTAGTTTGGGGAAAAAAACTATTTTTACATTTTGCAATCACTTTCATAATACTTCGTGAACATATATAATATAAAGATGGGAGAGCTTCAAAGTGGAAAAAAAATTAACGACAATAAAACATTCAACGTATTAATCAATGTAAATAATGCTAGAAAGTAAAACCAAATAGCTCAAAACAGAGCAAAACTTCTTGTTTTACACAATAGACTTATAATCTGCACTAAAGATGTTTATTCCACCAATAAATTAAAGGAAGCAAAATGTATTGTTATTTAGTTTGTAAAAGAAGACATATTGAATCGGCTCCAACTCTTTTCACCTCTTACCACCAAACCCATCCGCACTCTTTCACTAGAGAAAATAATGAAAAGATTTACAATTTAGATAACTTCATGTTGTATACACCGCCAACAACACATATAAATACACATAAAAACATACAAAGGCATAATAAGTTATAACCCATTTGCGAGATCCTAAGAGCATCTACAATGGGAGCTCTATCCCCCGCACTACTTTGAAGATTCTACTACCACGCCCAATGGGGGTTGAATACTAAGTACTTATAAATCATTTTAAAATTTCTTAAAGATCCATTGTTAAAAATGCTAGAAATTTTTGGGGTAGAAACCCCCTTACCCCATCCGATCCGCATTAATGTCTATGGTGTTGCTCCAATTCTAATGAGACATTGTTCATGCTCTATCTTTTCCTTTTTTGGAGATTTATCAGATTTTTTATATTTCAAAAATATTATAGAATTTGTTTTTGTTCTAATTGTATACTTTCATATATTTAATACATTTATGTTAAGCATTTATATAAAAAACATTTAAAGTATATTTATTTATATTTATATTGTAATTATTAAAATAATTATTAATATTACTAAAATTAGTTGTAACTAGTAAGTTTGAAATATTAATTACAAGACAACTGAAATACATTGTGGTAGTGAGAATTACAATACATTAATATCAACTCATGATTATAATAATAAAATATATTACATAATTAATTAAATATGTAATATATTATTATGTTAATAAATATATGATGAAATAAATTAGCTATTGTAGATTGATCAACAAAGAATTTTCATTTAAGTGCAAAATATGAAATAGTTGGGTTGTAGATGGATTTTTAAATTTGGTGCGAAAGTTGTACTATTTCAAAGGCAAATTAAAGTTGCACTAGAATTTTGGGTTGATATGGAGATTTTTCTAATCCCATTAATTATTCCTCTTTGGATAATGTTGAATGAAGAATGGTGAACATGTATATTAAAATACTTAAGATATATAACACAAATCGTTCCATAGGGAAAATAAATAGCATGCATTCAGGTGTGTTACAATCAGTTAAAAAGATCAAAACAATAACAAAACATACTACATATGTAATTATATAGTGGAAAAAATATTATGTCATCCAAACTATGACCTTTTTTATACTTTGGGAGCTAAAGTTTTCTTTATTATATTTTTTCATCTGGATTACACGGGTTTTTCTATTTAACATCCGGAACACCTTGACTATGGAATATTTAACTAGATTTTGTCACGTGCATGAAACACCTCTTGTTTGTGCACTTTTTGGTCAATTTCCATTTGTTTTATGTACTAAATTCCAACTGGAGTTTAGTGTTTGAAAAGTTAGATTATTATTTTTCCCACATAAAACAAGATGGAATTGACCAATAAAGTAAACTGAGAAGAATCATGCATGTGAGATAATCAAGTCAAAAAATTCCATAATCGAGGTGCGCAATATGGCAATGTGCAAAACCTGTGTAGTTTAGGTGACAAAGTGTAACAAAAAATTATTCAGCTGTCAAATTGTGAAAACCGACATAGTTTGGATGGCAAAATAGTTTTACCCTAAATATTTAAAGGTTTATTTGACTTACATTATTCATGTCATAGAGAAATTTCATGGGAAATGTCGAGCAATGATCAGTTGAAGTGGGATGACCTTCCAATGCTACCTCCTAATATCATTGCAAGTATTAGATATGGTAAACATAACTTAACTGAAAACTGAAAAATCTCACTCATTTAGGTTTATACTTGTATACTCACAACTTGATTTGTGCTTTGTAGATTCATCACTGGATAGTACCGATAAGCAGGGGTTCCTCGGACTGGGACAAGAACATACACTCTAGGATGGTTATCTAATGAACGCTGATCCTCCTAAAGTTCATATGATTATGATTAATTAGGGACAAAATCATTATTAATAGTAAGTAGGATAAGAAAATTTCAATAGGAAAATATCCCATATTTCAATTTAGCAATGCATATATTTTCTTAAATATGCAATTTTCGTGAAATATATATGTGCATTTGGGGTGTATTTGTGATACACGATGTGAAATGCAACTCAAAATTAAAACAAAAACTCGCCTCGAAGTGTAGATGACATATAATATTGTAAATAATAAAGGGAGAAATTAAGATAACTGATATGTTTCCATGGAGACGATGTCTTTGAGGAAGCTTAAGAGGTCCTCAATCCTCGATTGCATCGGCAACATCATTATGTTGCGGGGGTTTTACGATTATTTCTCGAGTGTGCATCCATGCACGAGCGATAATTCCATAATGAACATCTTGCAAGATTTAGCAAACACCTTTGGTGTATCAACACTAATCATCCGCATGTACATATAAAAATTTACGACAATGAATATACTGATTATTTGTTTATAAAGTTCGATTTAAAGAACGTATATCGATTATAATTTGTGCGGTGTACGTGGATCCAAGAAGATCAATATTTTCAATTAGAGAAATAATTGAGCACATTAAAATGATTTGTTGAAAAGGATCTTCTATAAAGAAGTATGTGTCGTTGAGTAATAGCGCTAAGATCTCGTATTCTATTGTCTATTTCACTTGGTGTTCTATATCACTAGATAAATATCACGTGCAATTATACATCATCTTTTGTACACGTGGTATCCATCCAATATTATTGAATACAAAATAGAATAAGAAATGGAATAGAGAATCTCATGTGGAATAATAGGTGCATGTATAGAGCATGCCATAAAGTAAATGGAGAAACAAAGGTAAAACATGTGATGTTGTCAATAAATAGCTTGGAAGCTAAAAACATTAAATATAAGTTGCATAGGTTGACCAAAAACTTTGAAAAAGCTTGATGAAACAAGGAGTGAGAAAGTTATATATGTGATTATTGAATAACCATTTCAATATTAGAATTTTTATTAGCTCATAGTTCTCATGGATTGGGTATTGTATTTAAGTTTTGATCATATATTAGTTCTTTAGGCTATTTCGGACCTTTGGATATAATGTAGAAAATAGTAAAGAAAAGCTTCCCAGTTTATATGATATGACTTTATGTTTAGTACAATTTAACTTGTGCTTTATTTTTTTCCTCGATATATATTTCAACAACCCAAAGTACCATTATGAATTTGCAATAATACTCCCCAAAAAAGTAAAATTATAGGAGTTATATGATATCGATTAATCGTTTCATCATTTTCGCATAATTCACATTTTCCAAGAATCACCAAATGTCAATCAAGAGTTGTTTTGCACAAGAAATATCACTTACATTACCAAGAAACGAATAAGATAAATCCATGTGCTTGAAACTCAAACATTAGATATGGTAATAAATAGTTGTTTTGATGATAAAGATTCACATAACAAACATTTGTAAAATAATAACATAATTTTCATGTTTAATTTGAAAATTCAAATATTGCATCGAAAAGTTTTGAGTAATATACATCTTCTCGGTTGTGAATCAACTACATAATATTTGCATACATATAAAAATGCATCATATATAAACATACCTTAACTTGTTCATCAGATTTCATTACTTTTTATGCGTGCTAATGGAAGCATGTGTGAACCGGACATCTACAAAATAGTGGCAAGATCGAATTAATTAGTATCGAGTATAAATAATGATAACAATATATGTTACGACAAAATCTCACTTTTTGTTCAATCATAAAATAAAACATCAATATTTTTCTTATCCAAACAAATGAATATGAATAGATAGAAACAAGATTTTCAATTTTTGTTATAAAGCTACACTTTGTCATTTTTATGAATTATCTAAAAAATAAAAAAATTTATTTCCTCATACTTTATTACGAAATAGGAAACAATTTAAATAGAAAATCTACATATATAATTTTATTAATAGTTGCAAAAGCTATAACAAAGTCTATATATGACTTAAAATTATTTTATGAAAATAAAGTGAATTTAAATTTAAGGCTTTAAGCTCAAAGGCCAAATCTTGATGTGTTATTTATCTACGCTAACAAAACATAAGATTTTAACAAAAGAGTGTGTGAGAACTTGTTGGCTCACAAGTCACAAGGGCAAGAATACAAGATCATATGAAAACTAAGAACAATATCAATGATTATACTTGTGAGCAAATTAAATATTGGCTCACACTTACTTGTCGACATAAAGACAAAAAGAATAATTAAGCACAAACTAAGAAAATGTCATTATTGGAGGTTTTAAATATTAAAAACCGTTCAATAAAAGAATAGCAAAACATCAAATAGGAATCAGAAATATATACCACTTGTAGTCTTGCATACTTTAGTCAATCGTTCTTTCCGGAAGCCTTCCATGTTTTGCTTCAATCGATTCATAAAACAAGAATTTCTAACCTCTTCAACCTGCCATGTATTTATAACTTATGATATACCAAAAAACAAAAAGCAAAAACATAAAATGATTTTTTTCATTTTTTGAATAAGGTTTTGTATTTATCAAAGGAAATCAACGGCTAACATATATAATTGCAAAGATCATCATAAATCTCACATAAATTTTTATAAATTTTTCCCGATTATCTAATGTTTATCACTTATTCAAGATTGCATTAATAAAAATTTCAAATCAACAATAAACAACAAATAGTTTAAATGATTACTTGATGGTTATCATGTAATGCGAGTCGACATAAAATCATGCAGTTGTAAAGGTGATGTAGATGTAGTTGAGATCTCGCATTGATCGATTGAATCCCATGATGTTTTTCTCCTTATGATTCAATGTGAACAGAGAATAAACAGAGTAAGGACGGATAAATAGTCTTTAAACATGAAGGTTTATAAACACCTTATAAGACGAGGAGAGGAAATAAACGAGTATTAAATTTGGAAAAATCTTTACATAAATTTTTCATTATCTTCACAATTTTTTTATTCTTATAGTGTCAAGATAAGGGTTGGATCACAAGAAGAAAGTTTATGAGATCGACGCATCCGGTGTAGCTCCTTGTAATTAATTCATATAATTACCTATTCTCGAGAACAATTAAAAGAGTTGTTACAGAGTCTCCAATACTAACAACCACCATGTCTAGACAATGCTCAATATTTGGTTTTGTTATTTTGGTTTTAATATACCAACTTACAAGTGTATTATCAAAATTGTTCATGTGATATTGGTTTTGTCTGTAAATTGAGACTCGAAAGTGGTGAAAGGATACAAAATATTTATAAAGTACAAAGAAACTAGACTTTTCATGATATAATTTTTTGGTTAAATTTAAAGGAACAATAACTTCCAACATAAATTGTGTTAGAGAATTTCAATATCTTGGTGAATGCCTTACTAGTTTATTATTACAATTTAAAGTTAGAGTTACCACAATATGTACTAATCCTCGTAATATTATGTATCCATGAGAAAGACATTAATTACATAAATAGTCCCATGAGGGGGATTGGGGAAATGGCAAAAAGCTCTGTGCAAAATCATTAATAAGCTATATAAAATAGGAAAAATTTCAGATAAATATGCCAAGTTGACCATTTATGTTTCTAAAGATGAAAACTAGCCATGTTTTCAAAACAAAATATCTTTTAGCCATAATTTTGACTAAAAATTGATGGTCATACCCTCGTTGTATTATTTGGTGAGTTACTTGGTGACTCTCATCCAAAATTTCAGATAACTATTTCCTCTCTCTCTAAAAGTTTCCCGATGATCGAGTTTTGCGATGTGGGTGTTTATCCATCCATTCCTCATCACTTTAATTCACTCCAAAAAACATTATATATTTTTGTTAAATATATAATAGGGATAAAAACATTTAACCCCACAAACTATTCGAAATTTTACACTTAGCCATACAAACTTTGAAACGTTATACTTTACCCACCCCCCAACTTTGCAAAATTTTACACTTTGCCTTAAATTCCATATTTACCCCTATTATCATTAAAGTTGGTTTCAGTTTGCCCTCTAAACTTTAAAGTTGTTGCACTTTACCACCTAAGCTATAAATCTAATTGAATTTTCTACATTTACTCCTTATGGTCTTTCGATCCTCGAAAATGGTATCAGAGCCTAGGTTTATTAAGACTTTTAGTCAAATTTATTATATTTATGTAATTAACAATTGGTGAGGAGAATTTTCTCCAAGAAAATAGATCTGGACAAGTATCCAAGATGTATACCTTACAGGAGATATCGTCTAATTTTGACGATGATGCACAACAACACCAAAACAAGATAACATATTCGAACAATCAATATGTTGAAAAAGAACTCGCAGGAGCCGATAGGGAAACCTTGAGACAATGTGATAAACAAGCATGATATTATCAGAGTTTTCTTATGGTAAATCAGATATTATACGTAGATCTGATGAATCGTCACGAAGCAGCCCATCAAAATCATGAGTCCTGATAGAAAACCAAAATGGAACGAGACACATATAAGTTCTCAAAAGATCTTAGAGAAGTCTAGAAGACAGTACAGAGTTATGGCAAACCACCATAATCATCTACCAACACAAGTTCATCACATCCAAAACCAGATGAAGACGATGGTGAAATATCAGAAGAAAACTCTTGAAATCCTCCATGATATTCAGAAACGAGTCATGAAGTTGGAGGACAGACCAAATTCATCCAGAGGAAAGAAACCTATTGATTTCGGGACAGTACCCTATTTATACCAAAATGGCAGACAATGAAAAGCTCCTTGCTATCATCAAAGGAAAATCCGCCACAAACTAAAAAGTGATGGATATGGAGAAGATTAATCTTAAAGATCTACATGATCTTGTAGAATCCTTCGCAGGATTAGGATTGTAGATTTAAATATGAATGCAGAAGATGGATCAGCTTTGGTTACTCGTGACCAACATCAAAGACCACCTCCACCACCGCCGGTTGATCCCAACGTTGAAGAAAGTACAGGTTCACATCATGGTGATGAACCAATGTTGCACGCTGGTGACGTTACTACAAGAGGAGATCCTATTGTTTCAGGAACTCGACAACGTTCCAAATGGCCAAATCTACATAATACGCCTTATAGAAGATCGCAACTCGATCCGATACATCCATATGGATTGATGCTAAATCTGGATATCCCCGACAGACAGTGGAGACATGTGACTCCATACACGCGGAGACCCACTTTTCAAAAAGACAAAAGGTTGGGAAAAACAAGTTATACGATTCCTTCCAATCCATTAAAAGATGAAGGAAATAGGTCAGCTGGCTTTGGAGCTTTATCAGAATGACTTGGATACCAGACAAGAATGGGTCCCAAGCCATGTGAAGCTGATAGAGCATCCACTACTCTCAGCAAGTAGGAGGAAGAATTCAAGGAGATAGAGACATTGTTACCTCTATATATACAAGGTTTTTAGAAGGCTAAAGGTATCAACAACCTCCTTTAGTCTTCCTAAACAAGATTTCCTTTGCAAAAATAGTTGAGTGTTTAAATTTTCAGAGTGTTTTTAAGTTTTCTATTTATGTGTAAGCGAGTGCAAACCTCATATATGAGAGGCTAAAAAAGTATTTTCCTCCCAAAAGGAGATTACTGATGTAATAAATTTTTCTTTAAGTTCTTAATAAAAAGAGGTTATTTGCTTCAACACGTATTCATAATGTTCTATTAATTTATCTCTTTGAAGAATTATCTTATACGCCTGGAGTACGAAACGAACCAAGGCTGTGCTGAGCCATTGCTGAAGGAATCGATTAACTTGTAGACCATTTTCCCTGTTTGTGAGGTTGGACGGTGACATCGGTTAAACGTCTGGGGGCAGTGATTTATCTACTGGTGACTTTGCAAACCATCTCACCCGGAGTGGTTATGGTTAAAGAAGGTATGAATTTTAAGAGATTTATTAATTTTACGGAAGCATGTTGGGCCTGATATAGTCCTAATAGACTATTTTCATTTTCAATCTAAAGACCCAATTTGTATACGGATATATACTTGGAATGAGATCTTTGAAAAAGTATGTCCTATTGAGTTTATAGGCTGGAAACCTGACATGATCCACTTAAAATCTTTGAATAGAGACTGAATCTAAGTAGGTGTAACAATGCCACGAACAAAACATGTGACATAAAATAAGGGCTCTCATTTCTTGAAAAATCCGTAAAACAAATTGTTTATGGAGCAAATTTTTTATGTTTATTGAATAATACAATAAATTTATAATAATGTAGTAATATGCCATAACTTGGAGTTTAAAGGGACAACTAGAACTATTGTTATAAAAGAATAAGACTATGGGGACAAAATTGTCCATATAGGGTAAAGTGTAATGATTCTCACAGGTTCGGGGGCAAAGTGTAACGAAATAAAGTTTGGAGGGTAAAGTGTAAAAAATGGTGAAGTATGCATGGTTAAGTATATTTATCTCTATGTAGTAACACTACAAAAAAAAAAAAAAATCAAATTCCAACGAAATAGAAAACCAAATTCCAATGCTACATTATCTTGTTGGAATTCCAATGAAAATTACAACGATAAACAAAAATGTTGGTATAAACGTTGGAATTTTCGTTGGAATTTAAAATTTCAATGGATATATACCATTGGAATTATTATTTCCTATTAGACTAAATTCCAATGGTATAACTTTGTTGGAATAACCGCTGGAATTTTTTCCAACGATTATAAATATTCCAATGGATATACATTTGGACTAAATTCCAATGGTATAACTCGTTGAAATTAGTGTTGGAAAACTGTTGAAGTTTTTCCAATGATTGTATATTTCAATGGATAGATACCATTGGAAGTAACGTTGAAATATTTTTCCATTAAAATTTTTATTGGAATTTTGCCATTCCAATTGCTATTTTACCAACGATGCCTTTTCTGTTGGAATTTCTATTGGAATTGATAATTCTAATGGAAATTGACCGAAATCCAACAGGTTTTTTTTCTGTTGGAAAATCCTTATTTTCTTGTAGTGTAAAGGAAAAACTATTTCATCTATATTGTTGGAGTTACCGTGTTAATTTAACTGACTTGTCATCTATTTTAATTTAGTTTTGCGGAAGTTTTTGCACATGTTTATGTCTTTGTAGTGGTTATTTTCTAGGAACCAACTCTGACGACTAACCCATATTATTTGTATTATTTTATCCATCGCAGTTTTACAATATTTTTCAACTATTTTTTTACTCTATTTAAATCCAGTCGGATTAAACAATGAGCTGGCTGAGTAGATTGTAGAGCAAACAAGAGAAAGTCGGACAGATCTCGTAATATATGCAATTGATGATACCTCGCACTGTGTTGGCACGTGTGAATCCCTAATTAGGTTAGCGTCTCTCACAACGAAATCCTTTAGATACCTTTAGGTACTCAGTGGTTTCTCTCTAAGATGGGAAGAGAGATGAGTGAACGACCTGGTTTGACTTGAGACCATAACCTAATGAGAGTTCCTCATATACTAGGCCAATTAGACCATAATTCTAATTGACTAGTATTGGGTCTCTACACATTGCAAATACCATGCCCATTAGATATCCCGATAGCCTCATTAAATTAGACCACTTAATTGGTTCTATTTAATTAGATAGCCATAATGTAATTGTAATTACATATGTAAGTTGACGGAAAATTAAAAATATTCTAACACTTGTGTATACTAAGAGTTGTTTATTTTGTAGGCTTAAGTGCACATGTGTTACGTAAGGTACTAGTGAGTTTTTGTATTTGTCGAGAGTCTATCTGCAAAATGAGAGCAAGAATTAATAATCACAGGATGCTCCAATTATATATGGTGGAATGTACTATTGCACATGACTAAAGGGAGTTTTTGTTTTGAATGTACTTTATATTTTGATTGGAGTAAATTAGTGTAATATTTCTTGAGGATGTTTATTAGATTTATGCTAAATATTATATTAATGGTGGTATTTTGTGATGTTTGGTAATTTTAGGTGGAATGCAATGATTTGTTTAAAAGTCAAAATTAAAGAAATGCTCAATTTGGGTGACGAATTTCCACTTGAGACTTCATGTGGGCATATGATACTCAAAGTGAAAATCAGAAAATATGTTGAAGAATTACAGAGCTGCACTATACCGTATGGGCATTTCAGAGAGGATTATTGATTTTTAGTTTTTTTGTTTTTCTTGGGAAAATTTGTTGTTAACCTCTCTTTAGGAAGGGAAAATCTAAAGGATTTTTCACATGCTATTACACCACATACCATTATATACTCATTCACTACATCTTTTCAATTAAAACTCATTGTTCTTGCATGTTTGAACAATTACTTTTCTAGTTGAAGGATTTTATAAACCTTGATTTTAGTTTATTGTGAGATCTAATTTGCTTTTCATAACTCATGTTTTTCGTAGGTATTTATTTATTCTCTGCGTTGCAAAGTTTATGATTAATTTGTTTTATTAAATAATGGGGTCCGTTATTTGATTTAACTTGGTTATTTATTGCTAATTAAAACGGAAAATCCGTAATTGTTTGTTTTAATCAAGTGGCCAATCACATGATTTCAAGGGCTCGGAAGCATTGTAATATATGTCATGGGAATAGTTAAATAATCAAATTTAAATGAACCCGCTTGTATATCGTTAATTAGAATTGCATCGATCTCTAGTTCTAAAATGCTATCAAAACACTAAATCCTACGAGTTTATCTAGGGTTGTCTTTTGAATAGGGAAGTGATCAACGAGCTTGGTTATTCGGCGATCGTTGAGTGACTATAACCAATTTGTTTGTGAACATTTGAGTTTATTATTGCATCGATAAAGAATAGCATGAATCAATATTGAAACAATTCCTTGGCTAGAAGCTTTGTTATATTGATTTTATCTCATTTAATTCTGCGTTGTTTACTAAATATTTGTCTTATTGGAATTTGATAATTATATCGATAATCTCAAACCTCCCCCATTTCAATAACCATTTTAAAAGAACTAAATCCACCATTCTCTGTGAAGACGATCTACTCCAACTATACACATTTGTGAAGTAGGTGATTTATTTTTGGTGGATTGTTACCCACCATAATTTTTTAACATTTCACTACTAGATTTAAATATAAAAAATATAAAATTATAGACGGAATATTTCCGTCGGTAAATTGATATAAAAATACAAAAATTAGATTTATCGACGGCATGTTATCCATCGGTAAATTAAATTATTATTTTTTTGAAAAAGTTCAATTATATACAAACGGAAATTTAACACACGAAAAGCACCAAAACAACATCATTTTGTTTAAACTTAGTGACGGTTTAAAATCTGTTGGTACTTATTTTCAAATTAAAAAACTTAGGGAAATTTGGAAAATGCCACCGTTCATAAATTTTTGAAAAATATCACCCAACCTAAATCCTTTTTTTTTATACCCCTCTCACCCCCGTAAAAAGACCAACATAACCCTTAGTTCTAATTTAAACACAAACTCTCTCTCCCACTCCATCACACGATGAAGAAAAGCAGAAATATTGTTCTCCCATTTTCCGATGACTCTCATCTTGCCTGCGAGCAAATATATACCGGAAGTTTTCCGGTGACTCCATTCCCACCGCCATACATCGAGAGTTTTACCTGCCCCCCGGCCATCTTTTTTCAACGAACTCAGTTGTTTGTCAGATTTGCATCTTCCTGAGATGATTTTCTTGGTTGTTTAACTTTTTTTTTTGGGTTGTTGAAATTTCAACTCGCTTTGGTTTGAAGTTAAAGGAAAACGTTAGTCTTATTTTTAATTAATATTTTTTGATACTTTTCTCATTGTTTAATTGCAAAAATGCAATTATAGATTGGGTAATTTGTAAATTTTGATTTTATAACATATTTAACAGTTTGGAAGATGATATTGTTAAAAAAATTAAGAAGAAATATGATTTTGGAATATTTGGTATTTCGATTTTGGGAGTTGTCTATATATCACGATCTGGTGACCAGGTTGTCGACCATTCCGACCAATATTCCGACTAAGCTTTTTATATTTGTAATTTTCGACTTTCTATCGACCCAATTGCGTCCATTAATCTTACCTTACATTTTTTGTAATAAAGGTAAAAGATGGCTCGTTCTCGTGAAAACGGACCAGTTTAGAGCCAAACTTTCGTGCTAGTCTCTATTCAATACAATGCACGTGATAAAAGATGGTTTAAAGAGGATAACATTGAGTTGTTTAGCGAGTTCGTGCCTTGGAAAATTCATTGACACAAACAAGATAAACTTCCGATATAACTTTTATACAATCACTTTTTCACAAGATTGTGGAGAGTTTTGACAATACATAATTTGTTATCCCCTGTGGATGTCACATTTTATAATTATTTGAAAAATATAGGGACAAGTTTTTCTCGGCACCATTTTGCTTGGTGACAAAGTCGAGGACTCCAAGTGTCTACACAATCTAAAAGGAACAAATTGATTGAGTCATGGATAATTTATGTTACCGTTTATTGGGCTATCATTGTAATTTTAATGTTGTACGTATATATTCATTTGTTTAACTATTTTATTTTTCTTTTTATATGTCGAGTGTGTTGTTAGAAGTTCAATGTATTCATTCAAACAAAAATGTTCAATGTATTAAATGTTAATCTAATAAAGTCCGCACGTGGTAATCTAATTAGTACTAATCTAGCAAAGTTCATATACAATATATTGATAAATAACAATATTTTTATCAATAATGTCATCACTACTAAAAAGCTCCTAACAAAATCTAAATCTAAACTGGATATACATCCCAAGATCTCGCACACACACATCCCTTGTTGCCAATGACCCCAAAAAAGTTGCCTTTAAGCTAGTTCTTTTCATTTGGAGCGAAAGACATATTTGTAAGTCCAGCGGCTACGATAATCTAGAGGGGGTGAATAGATTATCTTCATCTTTTCGATTTATCCCTCTTTTTCAAACCGAATGCTCAAAGACAAATATAAAGGTGCGGAATGTAAACAACACGCGTCGATTTATAGTAGTTCAACCCACCTAGGGCCTAATCTACTACCACCCCAAAGATATCCAGGGATGGATTTCAAAAAGAAAAAGAATTTTATTAATTACCAAAATTAATACAAATTCAACTTACAACACCTTGAAGAGCACCACACTCTTCTTCAACACCACCTTTGGAGACTACCACAATCTCCCTTTGAAGATTACCACAATCTTCCTTCAACGGCACCTTGTGAAGATTACCACAATCTTCAACCTTGAAGAATACCAAATTCTTCAACACCTCAATAAGAAGATCACCACAATCTTCTTGTACCTATCACCTAGATCATCCAAGTGAGCTCTTACCACAAGAACACTCACAAGGATATCTTGTGTTTGAATGATAACCAAAAATCAAGATTACAACTCAATGATGAATATTACAATTTGAGTAATCAAAAATAGCCTAGACCTCAAGAATGTGAAAGTGAATAGCTAGGCAAATTATACAACAAGAATAATAACAATGAAAAACAAATATTTGCTTGAAGTGTATCTTTGTGTTGTATGTCAATTGTTGTATTGGTTGCTCCAAAACTTCCTCTATTTATAGGAGATGATTGATCAAGCATAGGCTCTTCTTGGGGATTGAAAATCTACAGAAAAATACAATTAAAATCAAGAATATAGCTGTTAGAAATCAATCCCACAATTTAAGGAAATGTGTCTCATTGTCAAACAATCATATTTTTTTTGTCAAAACACAGGGCGACGGTCGCATTAAATAAGAGTTTTGAAAAACACTTTAGAAATTACAACAGGCGACGGCCGACATAGGCCGACCGGTCGACCCTGCCTCAACCGGTCCCCCTAACTCAAAAATGCAAGGTTTGAAGTTCTGTTTCAACGCTAACTTGCAGTACCGGTCGACCCTCAAGGGCGACGGCCGATCGATCGACGATCGACGCCCGCAGCGACCGGTCGACTGCCCGATTTTCCTTCCGTCTCATTTTCTGTTTCAAAAATCATCTTCAGTGCACGGGTTGCCCTATGGGGGCGCCCGGTCGACCTCGAGACATAAATGTTGTCCAATTTTTGTCAAAAATAAAACTCAAGAAATACTCCGAAAATTTAGTAAAAACTTTTTAAACCAATCGGGAGTATTTAGACAACATTTAGAAATCTTGTTTAGGAGTAAAAGCCCATTGACATAAGATCATTAAAAGTGTTGTCCATTATTATCAAAAATAAACTTGAGGAAATACTCCGAAAAATATTAAAACCATTTTAAATCATTTAGGAGTATTTGGACAACCTTTAAAAACATTGTTTTGGTGACAAAATAAAATCATCAAAATTAAGATAAAAACATGTATCAAACAATCTCCCTTTTTGATGATTACAAACCAAAACAATTTTTACACACACTAAGAGAGCAATTTTAGAAATGATTTTCCGGTAAAAACATTTGACCGTTGGAAGCAACCAAAATTTCCAAAAATATTAAAGCAACCAAGTAGGGAGTAAATATTTTCAATAATAAGAACAAGCTCCCCTATCAACAAGCATATCAAGAATAATGTAAAAGAAGTTTTCCATAAGCAAAAAGCTTTAGCTTTTACAATTTGTTCAAGAGCTTATAAGCTCCCCTGTCACAAAACATCATTAAATAATTATATAAGTCCATCAAGCAACGATTGGACTAAATAATCACAACTTATGGCTTTTATGAGCCATAGCTTATAGCTTTTATGACAAGCTTTTATTTGCTTCTTTGAGCTAATGAGCCAATATCCTTTATTAGCTTCTTTGAGCTAATGAGCCAATATCCTGTTTCTCCCCTTTGGAATCATCAAAAAGAATGTTAGGATGATAAAAATATCATACAAATATATCAAAGTGCAGAACCGAGACGGTTTATCAACCATCGAGCAATTTATACTTAAAGTCCAAGGAAAATGGGAGAATTGTAACATAAGAGATCCATAAGCTCATTAGTAAGCTAAAAACATGATTTCAAAAAGATTTTAAGACATTTTGAGGCAAGAGAATCATGTAGAAGTAGAAAGTTTCATTGCGACATTACATCGAACACTTTGAGTGCGTGAAAAATAAAAGATGTTGTATATAGTCCTTGTAAAAGTTTTCGAGCCAAAAATTTTCATAATATCATCAATAAACCTCATTCCAAAGCTCAATAAGATCATATGCAACATATGCAACATTTGTTCATCAAATAGGAGGCTCAACAAAGTAGATTCTCAAGGGTTCAACCCAATTGAGATAATATAAGCTAAGAAGGATCAAGGCATTACAAATGCCAAAAATTAGAACATCCATCAAATAATACAAGTCATGCCTTAAACAATACATGTATGATATATCAAAAGTCCCAACATATCCAACTAGGCATAATTATCAAAGCATTAAAAGAAGCACTTTTACCATCAAGTGCTTCATACCAATTTTCAAACAATATGCTAAATTAGAGTATTTTTACCATCAAATACTCCACTAATACCATGATCATCAACAAGTCATTATCAACTTGTAATTTTCACCCTTTCAAGAAAATAAGCAAATATCATTAGTACAAAAGAGTTTTACAAAAGTTCATCAAAATGCAAAGCAACATGAATGAAAATGCTAGAAAGTAAAGGGAGGGGGAACATCAATCTTCGTCCGAAGAGAAGCAAGTTCCGGGGAATGAGATCTTTGATGAATTTCTTCAATTTACCAATTGACATTTTCAAACTGGAATTTTCTTTTTCACAACCCGGAGCTCTTTTCTAAATTTAATACATCTCTAAATGTTTCTCTTTCCACTTTGGCCATTCTATCTTTGAGATTTAGATCTTCAACATCCAACTCGTCTTCATCTCCTTCCTCATTTACTTCCTCCCTAATTTCTTGTTCATTTTCTTCTTCATTTTCCTCTTCATCATTTCTTTGTTCGTCGACTCACCTCTTCCAATATTTTCAACCTCATTGTCATTAAAGAAATCATCCCGAGGTTGTTGTTGATGTCGGGCACCACCCCCTAGCGGCTTTGGTAGGAACCCGTGGTAAATGTCGTCGCATTCTTACCATTTGTAGAATATTGGCATTATCAAAATCATTGTGATGAATTTCGGTATTCATTTCATTTTCGGGTATCCCGATAAATATAAGAGTCGGCAAATCAAATTACCCAAGGTATATTTTTCTTGGTAAGCTTTCTAGATTCCAACAAGCAATACACAAAGATTGCCCGTAATTTACTCTTTCTCCTCGAACAATCTTATAGGTGAGAAAGAGTTCAAGATTACTTGGAAGTTTTACTTCCTTTCCACAAACACAATAGGAGCAAATGATAGATATAATCCGATAATTTGGCGGCATTGCCGAGTATGTCACTTAGGGATATACTCCTAAAAAGGTTTTCACATCATCTAGTGAAACACCTAAAATGTTATCATCCCAATGAGCTTAATCCACATTGACCACTCCATCATTTGCACGTTAAAGTGATTACAAATATCGGCCAATGTCCAAGAAAATGCCTACCATTAACAAAAGTGTGAAGTTCCAACGGATTATCTACCGTAGCATCAACAATCCACATATTTGCATAAAAAAGTTTTATAAGCTCGTCATCATAATACAAACACGGATTATCCCAAAATGAAACCCATCCTTGAATTTCAAAATAAGCTCTAATATCCGGAAATTCATCATGAAATTCTTGAAAACGAACCATACGAGTGCACGCAATTTTCTTATCATTCAATCCAATATTCTCATAATGTTCCTCCGCAAGTTTATTTAAAAATCGAAATCTATTAGCTCTAGAGGAGGCTCGTAGAGGAGTGATAACTTACTAGAGTCCCAATGAATGCTCGATTTTGAAACCCCAGCTCTTAATTCGACAATCTCTCTTCCGTAAGCCAATTTTGATAGTCTCCTTGTAGAATATCATCTTGTTGGGGATTGGAGGAAGATTCTCCCCTTTGCCTCCTTCTCCTCTTTTGAGGATTTCGTTGTAGAATTTCTTGGAGGTGCCATATATGTGAAGTTCTTGCAAAAAGAAGTGAACTAGCAAGAAAGATTATAAGGATTGATGAAGAATTGAAGATTTTGAAGAAAGGGGATGAATTTTTTGTTATAAGGGTTTGGGGATTTTTGGTTCATTATGAACGAAGGCGGTAACGTATTTAGCTTGTAAAAATAGCCTGGGCGCCGGTCGAGGTAGGGGCGGACGGTCGACGTGCGGGCGGACGGTCGCCCCTACTTTGACCGTCAGGTAATTTTTTTCTTTTCCCGAGTTTTCCAAAATTCGATTTTTCACCCCAAAAGTTTTAAAACTTTGCAAAAAGATAGTCTTGGACTATATCCAATAAATATGAGTTTTGGGAAAACATATATTCGAGAAAATCGAGACTTAACAAGTAGTGTCTTTTTAAAGAGAATATTTGCAAAATCATTTAGGGCACTTACGGGGTTAAAATGAAATATCTTGAAAGATATGTGCATAAGCATAATATCAAGTTCTAAAAAAATACGAGTCAACATACCTCGATAGTTTAAGAAACTTGATGACGAAATGGCCAATGAATATGAGATACATATCCTACACAATTCTTAGACAAAGTTTGCACAAAAAAAAAAAAATACAAGTGTAGGCAAGTAATAGGAGATATCAAAAAGAGCTTATGCTATAAGATTTCATAAGAGATAATAAATCACAAAGGTCTATTTAAATGCACAAGAGTTTTAGAAATATCATGCAAGGTCTTCTTTTAAAAAATTTGAAACTCATAAATATATAAAAGACCTAAATTAAAAATAAATACTTGAAGACTCATTTTCAATTAAGACACAATTAAAAACATGCATAGAATTAAAAATGCATATATAGATGGGGAGATACGGTTTACCAATTACGCCGTTTCCATGGGTTGTGTGTTTCCCATTGTTGATGATATCTTCCCATTGAGAAGTCACTTTGTTTATGATGACTTCTTTGATTACTCCATTTCAAGGTTTGTTACCTTCCCATTGTTGATGATGTCTTTGCCATTTCCAAGGATTATGTTCTTCCCTATTTTGATTATATCCTCTTCTTGAAATTGGCTTTGTAAAAAGTGATTTCTCCTTCTTTGATCAAATGAAACGGTCATTTGATGTCTTCTTGGTAGTATGAATTTTCTTGATCATTATTTCACGGGTACCTAATAACACATTATTTTGTGGTACCCTTATGTGTTTGGGTCCTTTAGGATTAGTCTTGAGACTTTTAGGTCTCCAACAATAATTAGAGCTATTTCTAGCCCGGCAAGTATTTACCGTATGACCCTTTTTACCACAATAAAAGCATGTAATAATTCTAGGAGCATAATGACCAACGTGCATAGTGACTTGATCCTTTTTTATATGATTAACAACATTAGGCTTATGATCAAGTCCTTTATCATAATTATGAACATCAACAATATTGGACAATTTATTAGTACTCAAGTTTGATTTTAATAAATCCTTTTTCATGCAATCAATATTCTCAACAAGAGTATTTTTTTCTTTCTCAAGGTTTCTCACCTTATCAAGTGTGGTGGTGTGAGCATGTGATAGTGATTCATAGGAAGTAAATAAACTATCCTTATCATTTTTCAAAACAATGAATTCCTTTTTCAAATTTTTGTATTTAACAAGTAAGCCTTGGAATTCATTTTGTAATTCATCAAAATCATTTTGTAAATCACTATAATCATTTTGAATGACAATATCATAGGAAGTAGAGGGTTTAAGACATACCTCGTTTTCTTCATTGATGCCCATAAAACAATATTCAACTTCTTCATAATTGGAAGTTGTAAGAGGCTTGTTCCTTAGATTTGAACTTGTATCCCTTTGAGAAGTAGATGCTTTTGTTTGACTCGTTCATTTGCAAATACTCCATAGATGGCTTCTAATTTTTGCCATGCTTCATGTGCCGATCAATTCCTACAAAATATTCATATTCCAAATTAGTAAATGAACAATATAAGATATTTAGAGCCTTACCGTTTAAGGAGATGATTCTCTTTTCTTCATCATTGCGCTCTTTGAAGCCTTTAGAGGTGTGTGGTGTATTCTTCGTTGGAATGGATTCTCCATTTATGACGGTGTTCCAAATATCGAACCCGCAACCTTGTAAATAGCATTCCATTCTTTTTTCCAAAATATAAAATTTTTGGAATCAAACCGAGGTGGCTTGGTGGTGGAGGTGCGGATAGATGAGCTTCGTTCAGAGCCGACGATCGTTTCTCTTCACTCGCGATGTGAAACGAGCTTGCCAAAGAGTTTGGCTCGATACCACTTGTAAGTCAAGCGGCTACGATAATCTAGAGGGGGTGAATAGATTATCTTCATCTTTTCAATTTATCCCTCTTTTTCAAACCTGAATGCTCAAAGACAAATATAAAGGTGCGGAATGTAAACAACACGCGTCGATTTATAGTAGTTCAACCCACCTAGCGCCTAATCTACTACCACCCCAGTATATCCAGGGATGGATTTCAAAAAAAAAGAATTTTATTAATTACCAAAATTAATATAAATTCAACTTACAACACCTTGAAAGAGCACCACACTCTTCTTCAACACCACCTTTGGAGACTACCACAATCTCCCTTTGAAGATTACCACAATCTTCCTTCAACGGCACCTTGTGAAGATTACCACAATCTTCAACCTTGAAGAATACCAAATTCTTCAACACCTCAATAAGAAGATCACCACAATCTTCTTGCACCTATCACCTAGATCATCCAGTGTGCTCTTACCACAAGAATACTCACAAGGATATCTTGTGTTTGAATGATAACCAAATATTTGCTTGAAGTGTATCTTGTTGTGTTGTATCTCAATTGTTGTATTGGTTGCTCCAAAACTTCCTCTATTTATAGGAGATGATTGATCAAGCATAGCTCTTCTTGGGGATTGAAAATCTACAGAAAAATACAATTAAAATCAAGAATATAGCTGTTAGAAATCAATCCCACAATTTAAGGAAATGTGTCTCCATTGTCAAACGGTCATATTTTTTTGTCAAACACAAGGCGACCGGTCGCACGAAATAAGAGTTTTGAAAAACACTTTAGAAATTACAACAGGCGACCGGTGGTCGACCTGTCTCAACCGGTCCCCCCTAACTCAAAAATGCAAGTTTTGAAGTTCGTTTCAACGCCAACTTGCAGTGTACCCGACCGACCCGGGCGATCGGTCGACCGGATCGGTCGACGCCTGATGCACCGGTCGACTGCCGATTTTCCTTCCGTCTCATTTTCTGTTTCAAAAATCATCTTCAGTCACGGGTTGCCCTATGGGCGACCTGGTCGACCACGAGGTAAATGTTGTCCAATTTTTGTCGAAAATAAAACTCAAGAAATACTCCGAAAATTTAGTAAAAACATTTTAAACCAATCGGGAGTATTTAGACAACATTTAGAAATCTTGTTTAGGAGTAAAAGCCCATTGACATAAGATCATTAAAAGTGTTGTCCATTATTATCAAAAATAAACTTGAGGAAATACTCTAGGAAAATATTAAAACCATTTTAAATCATTTAGGAGTATTTGGACAACCTTTAAAAACATTGTTTTGGTGACAAAGTAAAATCATCAAAATTAAGATAAAAACATGTATCAAAACAATATTGTCCCCGCAACACACAAAATAATAAATTATAAGGTCGAAAATCGGGTGAAATGCGGTCGGAAGAATAGTCGTAAATCGAAAAGTCAGCAAAATGGTCAGATTACGGTTGACACAATAGTCGGAAATGAATTAAAAATATAAAGTCGGCAGAGTAGTCGAAAATGATAAAAAATATTTAACAAAATTTCAGCAAGAACACAAAATACGATCAAAACCAAACAAAACATGGCAAGAAAATAAAAAAAAAATATTGATGTTTTTGGAGAAAAATGAAAGCATATCAAAACTACCCAAACAAATTTACACATACTTTACATTATATTTATGAAAAAGTCAAAAACGGAATTAAATCTGACCAAACCCATCAATACTCAAACCCACGAATGTCCAAAACCGAACCAAAATGCAATTCGATGCAAACACAAATAAAAGATGGAGACTTGGAAATTTATCAACACATTTTCTGAAAATTTGAAAAAATAAAATAACTTTACCAAAATCCATTAATGACCAAACCCATCAATGTTCAAAAATCGAGCAAAAACATAATTCTAAGATGGAGAATTGAAGATATTTATCAAAAACTCTATAATTCTTGAACAACAGAAGAGCAAGAAACCGAGTTACCGTAAACCGAGGCCACAAAATTAATATGCCTAGGAAAAAGAAGGATGCCGGTAACCTCCGAGAAAAAGGAGACTTCATGGAGGGTCACCGAAAAACACGAGAAAAAAAGAGACCACCACGAGAAAACCCATTTTCTTTTGGTGGGGTGTGAAGAATGAGAGGAGAAAATTGATATTGGGTCATTTTCTTATTAGAAGGGTATGTTGGTCTTTTCAAAGGGGTGAGAGTGGCATAATTTAGGTTGGGTGATATTTTCCCAAACTTAATTAATTATCGACCCATTGGCTTCCGTTGGTAATTATTTCAAAATTAAAAAAACTAATTTTTAAATACACGAAAAGCACCGAAATGACTTTGTTTTGTTTTAGATTTATCGGCGGTTTTTAATCCATCAAGAACTATTTTCAAATAAAAAACATATTTTTTTAAATATATGAAAAGAACAAAACCAACATCGTTTCAGTTGAAAATTACTGACGGAAGTTAATTAGTCGGTAATTATTTTCAAACAAAAAAAAATTAATATACGAAAAGCACAAAAAGGACATCGTTTTGTTTGAAATTTACCTTAACGTTGGTACTTATTTTCAAATAAAAAATAATAATTTTTGAATATACAAAAAGCACAAAAGCGACATAGTTTTGTGTGAAAATTACCAGCAGAATTTAATTCATCGGTGATTATTGAATTTTTTATATTTACCGACGGATACTATCCGTCGGTATATTCCCATCGCGATTTCGTCGATAATCCTACTGAAGCCTTGCGCGCCAATAATTGGCACAAAATTTGCGACCATTTACCACGGTTCGCTAATTCATCGGTAAATCCCTTGGTAGTCCGGCAGCAGTGTAACAATAATATATTCTTTAAGTAAATTTTGACCCTAATATGTCGGTATTCCATTGGTAAATTGTCGGTATAGTGTCATTAGTTAGAGTATTTACAACGATGAGCTGGCAACGAATTACCTACGAAAATGACTGTCGCTGAATTATAATTACTAACATATTTATTCCATTGGTAAAATATAGATTATTTAAAATATAAAATATAAAATTTAACGACATAAATATTCCGTTGTAAATTGATTTTTTTTTTAAAAACAAAAATTATATTTATTGATCGGTAAGTTAATTGTTTTTAAAAAATTAAATTATATTTACCAATTGAATTATTTTAAATCGATAATTTATTTATTTTTAAAATAATAACGAAATTATGTGTACCGACATAACATAATCCGTTGGTATAGTTGAATTATAAAATTTACCGACCGATTGTTGTCGTGAGTAGTTTTTCACATTTTTTAATAATATATTTTTAATTTTTGTTATATTCCTTATATTTGTGACCTTTATAACATGTGCAAGCACTACATGTCAAATGCACAAACATAAATTTACTTGTAGAGAATATTATTATAAGAATTATACCTAATTCACATCAAAATAAAATTCAAACTACGATATTGCAACAATATCAATTCTTAGCTACATAATAGTTAATTAATCCGATAGTATCTACCGGAGTGTCATCAGTCCGGATAGTGGTTATGTAGGAGGAGGTAGCTACATTTTCCCGCAACTCTACCAAACTCTGTTGAATGTGTGCGAAGCGAGCCCAACGGACCGACGCCAGATGATGGTGTGGCCGCATCTCCCTCGTCTGCAGGTATAGACGAAGGATTCTCCTGGTGCACGATGCGTGCAGAATATGAGTCATCACCTCGTCCACACCTAATTAAGGCTTAAAATTTTAACAAGCCCTAATGAAGACCTAAAATTTCATCAAGCACTAATTAAGCCATAAAACCTCAACAAAGTCCTAAGCCCTAAAATTCCAATAATCTAAACCATAGGGTGGGGTCTAACTTGTGCCAATATTGGAATTGTACAACAAAATTAATAACAATTCAAACAACCAACGTCATATCAACAACTTAGTTTTTAATCTAATCTCAACAACAATATCATCAATTTATTGATTAAGTTGCGGACATTATAAAACACAAAAATATAATTGAAATACAAAAACTTGGGAAACGACAATTGTGGTGGCGAGCAACAATCACCGATAAGCGGTGGAGGAGAGAGAGAACCGGAGGTGGGTCACATCTGGCCGGGGTGGGGTGTCGTGGGAACTTATTAAAAACAATTTGTCTTGTGTTTAAGTGTTACATCCAGAGACGTAGTTTGTAGGTGAATGTTTTTAAAAATAATTTAAAAATACCGATTTATTCCAATCCGTCAATTAATTATGTTAATTTTAGAATAATTTATATTCAATTTTTAAATACAAGAAAAGCCCGAAACGACACCATTTTCTTTTAAAATTACCGACGGTTTTTAATCTATCGCTAATTATTTTCAAATTAAAAAAATTAATTTTTTTAAATGCACGAAAAGCACCAAAATGACATCATTTTGTATTAAATTTACCGACGGAAACTAATCCATCGGTAATTATTTTCAATTAAAAATATAATTTTTAAATACATGAAAAGCACCGAAACGACATGGTTTTGTTTAAATTTACAGACGATATTTCACAAAATTCGTGTAATTTCCGTCGGTATTCACGGAATTCTTGTCTTATTGGACAAACATCTCTAGTGTTGCGGAGGTATGAAGTAGTATGAGATCTAAACCGGTATCGTGTCCGCACTTGAGATTCCTTGGAAATTTAGGAGGACTTCTCCCCTTTAGGCCTTAGAAGAAGGTTTAACTTTCCGATAACATTGAGTGGATCCCCATGAGGAGACCCTTCTCCTCCGGGGTCTTAGCCGGAGAGGGTTTTTTACGAGGAGCCCTCTTTGGGGGAACTCGGCTTTGACCACGTCGTCAATTCCTTTGCTTGGTAGAACACTTAGTGAAATTTTCTTGAAAATTTGACGAGAGTACCCATGGGGAGTTGTAGAGAGGAGTGAGTATATCGAGTGAGGAGAGTAGAGATTAGTGCCCAAGAGAGGGGAGAGATTGCTTCGGGCGCCTCACGGGAGCGGGCAAGGGCGCCCTGGCGCGCCCTTGCCGGTGCCTCTTTGTGCCCTCTGTGCGGTGGAGGGGCGCCCCTATGGCGACCTAAGCCCCGATCATTCCATCATTGCGTTTCTCCGTCTTCTTCTCCGGAGTTTTCACATTGTGAGCGATTTGATTTCGGTCCTTCTTCATTTCCGCTCGGGCCTGGGCGTCACCGGTCATTCGCTCTTTGGTTTCGTTTTCCATTTCCACCTCTGCCCGTGGATTTCGATATTGCCCCTCTAGCTTGAGTTGTGCTATGATGGTGAGGGAAAGTTGAGCTTGAGTCGGATTCATGACCGAGTAATGAGGTTCCGGAGCGCAGGAGCCCAACATTGGAGTTTTTGCATGTGGTGAGTCCCGCGGGACTTAGCCTTTCCGGGGAGGCAACAAGTAATAGGTTATTCCACTTTGGTGTTACATTTATACTTTTGCTTTTCCTTATGGGTATTTGCTTCTTCATGCTTGACTTGTAGTATTTGCATATGATTTCTTGCTATGGAGACTTGTTCACACTTTGTGTGGAGATGGATCCTTCCCTTTGGCCAAGCCTTTATTCCTTCGAATGGCGGAAACACTTGTATTTGATGTTTGGGGCACCACTCCGCGGCTCATCAAAGGCACCCTTCTGCATCGAGAGGTACCCTTCCGGAGTTTGGGTGCAACCTTCTCGGAGCCCGGAGGGAGCACCGTTTGAGCTCGGAGGGGCACCCTACAGGAGCTTGCCTCAAATTCTTGTTTTAGCGCTTTGATCTCTTCCCCACACATGTTAGCATTTACGCCTTCTTTTTGTTTCACATTCTTGGCGGGAAGAGGAATTCACGGGCACACTCGTGAGGAGGACCCTTCCTCCGTGGTCTTGGTTTAGCGGGGGGAAATTTTACTAGGGTATTCCCTTTGAGTAGGCCTCTCCTATCCGGGGTTTTAGCCGGATGAGGTCTTCCTAATACGTGTAAAATATACGTGCATTTAGAGATTTATTTGGATACTATCTCGATACATTTGCATGTATATTTAGTGTGTTTTGGCTAGTTTCCTTGTTGGAAGTGATACTACGATATTTGTGTATTCTTATAGAAAATAGAGCTAAAGGTACGAGCAATGATGTGAAGGAAAGAATCATGGACGGTTGAACAAAGGGGAACTTCTTTCAAAACGTAAAAAAGGCGCTAATGATTTTAATCTTTTTGGCGGGGTTTAGTATTTTTGCCATAACGTTCTCTACAAAATTGATATTGAATTTATTCAAGTGGCTATGGAAAGATAAAATAAAGATCTACAACTTTTATGAAGACCCCAGGAGCAAATTCACACGTTAATAAGTTACACGACCGTGTGAATTCACACGACCTGGCCGTATGAATAGGTTAGTGTAATTTTACACGTCCGTGGGACTTGCTTTTCTCGAGACGGATTACACGACCCACCCGTGTGATTTCACACGATTGTGTGAATGGTCCTGCGGCTGATTTTCTTTCCTAATCTGTCAAAACTCTACTAGTGATGTCTCAAAGCACCTATATAAGGGGACCAAAGCTTGGGCGAATATCTCATATCACATCTCATATAATCTTACAACACAAAATACACTAGGGTTACACAAATCAACGAGTCTTTCGAGAAAGGAGGGAAAATCTACGAAAATCACCACAAGGCATTTTTCGCATCTACGGAAGCACAAGGATTCAAGGCTTGGAAGGAGGATCCATCTTGATAAGAAGGGTTCTTTCTTTATTAGTTTAGATCTCTTGTTTGTAAACGATGTCAAACTATTTTATTTCAAGTTTGTCTATGAATTTGTTGTCAAATAAATTTGGATAATCATTCGATCATAGGGCATAATCAAAACTACGGATTCATGTTAAATCTATATTGATTGTTTTCTTAATTGGTTTATGTGTTCTACTATTTATGAATCGAATGCTTATTTCTTGTAGATTTTATGATCAATAATTTGCATGTCATATTTGTTACTTTATAATTTGGGAGATGCGTTCTAACAAATGAAAATCGAGTTCAAACATAAACAAGGTTAACGTGACGGAGACCTACAACTTTTTGTGGGAGTATCTTTGCAATTCAAAAATGTTTTAGGAGTTAATATTAGTTGTAATGTATCGGAGATCTACAATTGGTATTAATCAACCTGTTTATACGCCACTCGGGATGGGGAATAAACTAATTTAGGAATTGAACCCATAGAAATACATAAAGTGGTTTTGATAACATTTAGTGGATTTAATATTGAAGAAGCATATTGAGATTGTGTGCCTAGAGTTGCTTTCATATTTGTGTGAAGACTTGTGGAGTTTGGGTGTTTGCAAATTTACATATTTTATTTTTACTTGTTAAGTTTGGGTACTCTTTTCTCGCTTTCTAGGGTAAAAGTAAGTGTATCCTCGTTTGGGTCCGCCTCATCTCTATTTATAATCCCTTTGGGCCAAACCTAATTCAAACGCAACAAGACTCGAAAATCCGGCATGCACGCACGGGCTGCCCGTGTGTCATGCGGAACAAATATCAACTTCCCATAACATGTACGGGCCATGTTGGATATTTTCGCTCCGATTTAGCTAATTTTTCTCGTATCAACTCCTTGTTAGATAAATATTTTTATCATGATTTTGATGATTATGTTCGATTTTGTTCAAATGAGTTTTTAAACCAAAACAATGTCCCTAAATGTTGTCTAAATACTTCCGATCAACTTAAAATGTTTTTACTATTTTTGGAGTATTTTTGGAGTTTATTTTCGTTAAAAATTGGACAACACATTTGTTTCAGCTCGGCCAGAGTCGCTTATAGGGCAACTCGTACTGAGTTGGCCGAGAAAGCAGAAAATGGGGTGTAAGAAAAAATAGCGAGGCGGACCAGGTTGACAGGTGGGCGATCAAAAGGTGCGGTTGACCGCGGGGGTTTGAAAATTTTTGATTTAAAAATTACCAAATGGATGTCAAATCCGCTTTCTTAAATGGTATTATTCAAGAAGAAGTCTATGTAAAACAACCTCCAGGGGTTTGAAAAGTTTTCTAGGCCAAATGATGTTTATAAACTTAAAAAGGCCTTGTATGGTTTAAAACAAGCACCCGTGCATGGTATGATAGACTTAGTTCTTTTCTTTTGCAAAATGGTTTTATAAGAGGTAAAGTTGATACAACTCTCTTTGTTTTTGAAAAAGGGCAAGATTGTTTACTTGTGCAAATATATGCTGATGATATTATCTTTGGTGCTACTAATGATTCTCTGTGCAAGAAATTTTCTAAGTTAATGCAAGGAGAATTCGAGATGAGTATGATGGGGAGCTTAACTTCTTTCTTGGACTCCAAATTAAGCAATGTCAAGAAGGTATTTACATTTCACAATCTAAGTATACAAAAGAACTTTTGAAAAAGTTTGGCATTGAAGAAGGAAGAACCGTCTCTACTCCAATGGCAACAAATGTCAAAATAGACAAAGATGAAAAAGGCAAGTCCGTGGATGAATCAAAGTATCGAGGTATGATTGGTAGTTTACTTTATTTAACCGCTAGTAGACCGGACATTCTTCATGTCGTATGCCTATGTGCTCGTTTCCAAAGCAATCCCAAAGAATCTCATATGAGTCTTTGTTAAAAAAATTTTTCGATATTTGAAATGCACCATTCAATATGGTTTATTTTATCCAAAGAATGAAAATTTTTCTCTTAAAGGTTATAGTGATTCGAATTATATGCGGGAAATATTGATGATCGGAAAAGTACTTCCGGATCATGTCAATTTTAGGCGATTGCCTAGTTTCTTGGTTTTCAAAGAAGCAAAATTGTGTTTCTCTTTCAACGGCCGAAGCCGAATATATTTCCGCCGCTTTTGTTGTACTCAACTTCTTTGGATGAAACAAACCTTAGCGGATTACAAATGCTCTTTTGAAAACGTACCTATCGTTTGTGATAATATATCCGCTATTAACATTGCTCAATACCCGGTTCATCATAACCGTACTAAACATATTGAGATTCGACATCATTTTCTAAGGGATTGTGTTCTAAACGTAAAATTGAGATATCTTTTGTTCCATCTCAAGATCAATTAGCGGATATTTTCACAAAACCACTATCTTCCGAGACTTTTGCATCGATCTGAGCTCGGTTAGGCATAATGCATATTGAATGAGGCTTACGTTTGCATTTTGCACATTGATAAAACTTAGGGGCGAAAAATCGGATTTTTGGTTGAAAATTCGGATTTTGGTAAAACCGACAAGACAGTGAGTGAAGGAGTTGAGGGCAACCGGTCGCCCTCAACCTCGACCGGTCGCCCTAAGCTATTTTTGGCTTTTAAATGTTCGTCTTGACATTCTTCATTTCAACATTCTTTTGGCCATTTTTCGTCCCTTTGTCAAATTCACTCTAATTTCATTCAAAAATGGTTTTCATGCATCTTTTACACAACATGGACATTATATAGCATGATCATCATCATTATGGCTCATTCTTTCCGATCAAATGGTAAGAATTTCTCTTCTTTTGCTCAATTGGGTTGAACCCTTGAGTTTTGAGTTACTTGAATATCTTTGATGTAATTTTCGTATAATCATGATGAGCTTGGTTGTTTTGTTGTAATGTATGATTATTGACTTGAATTGAGGTTGAAAATTTTGGCTTGAATCATTTACAAAGGTTATATACAACCCTTTTATTTTTCACGCACACAAGGTGTTCGATGAAATGTCGCTATGAAAATTTCAACTTCTACATGATTCTCTTGCTTTCAAAAGTCTTCTATTTTTATTGAGATCATGTTTTGGTAAACAAAACGAGCGTATGAACTCTTCATATTTTATCTCACTCATTTTCTTTGGATTGTTACGCTTTATTTGCTCAACGGTTAATAAACCGTCCCTTTGGCGCACTACGATATTATTATATGGTGTTTTCAGCATTCTCACATTCTTTTTGATGATTCCAAAGGGGAGAACAGGATATTGGCTCGTTAGCTCAAGAAAAGCTAATAAAAGCTCGCAATAAGTATTGTGGACTCGAATACCTAGTCCATGGCTTGAATTTTGGACTCGAATGAAATTGATTATAAGCATTGTGACAGGGGGAGCTTCTTAGCTCATGATGCATCTTATATAAGCTTGTTATAGCTTGTGCTTCTTACTTATAATAATCATTTGTTGATATACTCATATATAGGGGAGCTTTGTATGAAATACTTATAACGGAAAGTTTACTTGTAAAACCGAAAATTTTTATTTGTTTTTCAAATCGTCCTCAAGAAAATTGTTTTGGTTTGTAATCATCAAAAAGGGGGAGTTTGTTAGATAAATGTTTTTATCATGATTTTGATGATTATGTTCGATTTTGTTCAAATGAGTTTTTAAACCAAAACAATGTCCCTAAATGTTGTCTAAATACTTCCGATCAACTTAAAATGTTTTTACTATTTTTCGGAGTATTTTTGGAGTTTATTTTCGTTAAAAAATTGGACAACACATTTGTTTCAGCTCGACCGGTCGCCTATAGGGCAACTCGTACTGAGTTGAGCCGAGAAAGAAAATGGGGCGTAAGAAAAAATAGGGCAGGGCGGCCGGTCGACCAGGTGGGCGACGGTCGACCAGGTGGGCGACGGTCGACCAGTGGGCGATCGGTGCGGTCGACCGGTCGACCGGTGGGTGACATGCACGGGAGTTGGATTTTTGTTCCGGACTTCTCTGTTTCGTAAATTCTTCAAGGGCAACCGGTCATGACTAAGGGTGACCGGTCGCACCCTTCGACCGGTCCCCCGTGTTAAAATTCGCAGAATTCAATTTCAATCTTATCTATCTCGCGGCGACCGGTCGAACCCCTGTTTATCGACAAACTATCCGTTGCGTTTTCAGACAGCTTTTCCCTATTTTGTGGGATTGATTTCTAACAGCTATATTGATCTTTTTAAATGGTTTCTTTTGCAGCAAATCACTCCCCAAGGAGGAGCCTATGTCTGGAAATGAAAGCCAAGTCCTCTCCTATAAATAGAGGCTTCATTCAAGCAACAAGATACAACACATATACACAAGCAAAGAGCAATTGAGCAAACACTTTCATAAATCTTGTTGTATTAGCCTTAGCACTTTCACTTGCACAAATTTGAGGTCTAGGCTTTCAATTCTTGATTACACTTGTACTCATATTGTTTCAATCATTATTGAGTTGTAATCTTGATTTTTGGTCATCATTCAACACAAGACATCATTGTGAGTATTCTTGTGGTAAGAATACACTTAGGTGATCTAGGTGATAGGAGTTTGAAGGTTGTGGTAATCTTCAAGGTGTTGTAAGAGGGTTGTGGTAATCCTCAAGGTGTTGTAAGAGGGTTGAGGTAATCCTCAAGGTGGTGAAAGAGGGTTGTGGTAATCCTCGAGGTGTTGTATTAATTTTTGGTAAATTAATAAAACCTTTTTCTTTTTGAAATCCATCCCGGATATCTTGGGGTGGTAGTAGATTAGGCCCTAGGTGGGTTGAACTACTATAAATCGACGTGTGCTATTTACTTTCCGCATTTAGCATTTCATCTTTGCTTGAGTCTTTCACAAAAGAGGGCAAAAATTGAAAAATCGGGATAATCTATTCACCCCCTCAGATTATTGTAGCCACTAGGACTTACACTCCTTACTTTGTGTACTCATTGTTCCACATATCTTTCCACGATTCACAAGGGTTCTAATAGCCGCAATGCTCCCAATTGCCACAAAAGTGCTACAAAAATAGTGATTTTCTGTACAACGAGCAGAGCGTAATATCTTTTCCACATATTGAGAACACGACCCATATTACTAAGGTAATGAATGTTTATCAACTCATTATAGTCAAAATTATGCCCAAAATACATGCAAAACTCACACTAAACACCTATAGCCTAATTGTCTCGTATTCAATCCCCGAGGAATACGATCTTAATTGTCTCGTATTCAATCCCCGAGGAATACGATCTTACTCGCCATTATCGCTAGCTATGATGTACACTTCCAGATTAGTGAAAAGATTTTCACGATCACTTCCCACCCGGTCTTAGCCGGATGAGGCTTTCCTATTCAGTCATTAAAGGATGAGCTTAATATTTTGTGGGGGCTCGGATAGCATAATACTACCTCACTAGGGCCAATAATGAGGGGTCATGAATCGCGTGAAGCTACCTCTGTGGGCGACCGGGAGCCTTAGATGTCGTAATGCTACCTCACTATGGGCATTAACCATGGGCCCTAGATAGCGTGAATCTACCTCACTATGGGAAACCTCGGGATCCCTAGATAGCACAATGCTATCTCACTATGGGCATTAATGAGGGGCCCTGGATAGCGTGAAGCTACCTCACTATGGGCGACCTCGGGAGACCCGGATAGCGTGAAGCTATCTCACCTATATTAATGAGGGGCCCTGGATAGCGTGAAGCTACCTCACTATGGACGACCCGGAGACCCTGGATAGCGTGAAGCTACCTCACTATGGATATTAATGAGGGGCCCTGGATAACATGAAGCTACCTCACTATGGGTGACCTCGGAAGCCTTCGATGGCGCAATGCTATCTCACTATGGGCATTAATGAGGGACCCTGGATAGTGTAAAACAACCTCATTATAGGCGTCCTCGGGAGCCCCGCATAGCGTAATGCTACCTCGGTATGGGCATTCTCCGGGTCCTTATGACTTGTCCAAGAAGTGTAATTATTCGTCCATTTGGGAGTGTTTGCCCTATGTGGGAGATGAATCCTCCTTTGCGAGGAAGCCTTAGTTTTTCCGGAGTGGCGGACATGTTCTTACAGATGCATGGGGAACCCTTCCGGAGCTCGGGGGTGTATCTCCTCATGGCTCGGGAGAGGCGCCCTTCAGAGCCCTAGAGGTGTCTTCCCATGGGCTGGAAGGGACGTCCTCTCGAGCATTGTGTTTTTTTCGGAGCTCTTTCGTCATTACTCTTCCGATCGCACATTCATTCCTTCAGTTGTGCAGCGTTAACATTTTTCGCCCTTATTTGGGAAATAATGATATTTGGGGAGCTCTTTAACGATTAATTTGAAGGAACTTCCTTTTCAAGATTTTGCATTCTTCAAGATTGTCATGGAGTTTTTATGGGCGCCGCGGCAGTGCCCAAATGTAGGTGGGGCGATTCTTTGTGCGGGTTTTGCATGAGTGGCTCCTCAACTTCTATGTTTGCATGAAACTCATTCTTTAGACGAATCATGGGTGCAAGAACCCGAGGTTGGTTTGAACTTAGTATTCCTAAGTCTTGTGTTCCAAATATTCTTTGGTACCTCCTTCTCCCTGCTAGAATTTGGTGTCCTCCTCCGGGAGTGGTGTCCATAATAGCTTCATTACACTCCTTGTAGTATGTTGGATGTGTACTCCATACTCTCTATTTTATGGACTCTGAAAATGATATTAATGAATTCACAATATGGGAGTCTCCTTGATATGAGTTTAGTTGAAGGGTTGTGGTCCAAGTATTCCTTTGGGGATCTTTTTCTCCATCGCTCTTCATGAGATGTGAAGTTTTGACATCCTAGGGAGTAACTTCACCAATATAGTTGAATGAAATGTGCTTCCACTTTTGGAGGCTTGGGGCTTTGGGTGTGCATGGCTCTTTTGAGTGTCCTCAAAGGATGTATCCATTTATTTTGAGCGGCTTGAGTAGAAACTTAAGAGATCAAAGAAAATTTGAGGGAGTCCATTTTCCGGAGAGGATCTAAGTGATAACACTCAATGGCATAGGCTGGTTGGTGTCAATGCATTCTCGGCGAATACGAGGGAAATCCATGCTTGGTCATCGCTTCTTGTTACGTGTGTGATGGGTTTTCGGGCTGATTTCTTCATGGTTTAGCTTTCTTCATCTATGGAGTCTCTGTTTTTACGCAAAGCATTAAACATTTCTTTCTTCTTTCGTGTTGGGGTGTACCTCTCCAATGAATGGAGATTTTACGGAGCTCCCTCCATATGAAGACGATTCATCGATAGGTCATCTAGGGAGTTCGCTTTCTTACGTAAATGGTTGCTTGTTCCAGAGATTGCTTGACTAGTATGGATGGCTCTTGAGTCCTCCCAAGCACCAATGGGAGTTTGTGTCTATCCTTGCTGGACTTCAAAGTTAGTTTGTCCTCCATCGATATGATGGCTTCTTGATGCCTGGTTGTATTCAGTTCATTATTCCTCTCTTCCGTTATAAACTATTGAGGGTCATTCTTCATGCATCGCCGCTTTGCCCGCAATGGTAGGGTGCCCTTTCGAGGGGTCTTCATGTAAGCGATGTTGCGGCTGCTATGTCGGGGTGCCCTTATGAGGATCTTTTGTAGGCGGAGCTCGGGATATTTTCCGGTGGCTTCGGGAGCGATTGATGTCTTTAGAGTATTGCAGGTAGCTTCATTGAGTTGGAGAGCTTCCAGGTATAGCGGACTTAATTGGTATTCGGTGGCGAGCCCTTCAGGAAGGAGTAGCTTGGGGAAGGGTGCCCTTTAAGCCGTGCAGGGCGCCCCCTTTAAGCTCCTCGAGTTGTTGAATGGCGCCCCTATAGAAGGAGAGGTCTATCCTCATATCTTCTTAGCGATATGCCTTCTTCCTTAGTGTTTCTGGCTTTGGAGCTGCGGCTTCCACGAATCACTTCTTAAAGTCTTGCAATAATTCCCCTTCCATTTGTTTTACTTGGAAAAAGACTATGGTCTTTGGATATTCCCTTATGATGGAAAATCGTCGCATGCGAAGGTAGTACTAATCTTGTCCATCCAGTGATTGATCTAACTAGAAGCGATCGAACTAAGTTAGCGCGCTTGGTCGAGTTGTCGAGAACACTTTTCAATATGAAATGTCAGTCATGTCGTAGAGATCCACCTTCGCATAGAATTTGTCTAATCTGCGCTTGGGAGACCTTGATCCCATCATACTGGGAGGTGAAGATCTTGATGCCCAAGGGCAATAGCATGGCTAGGATGGCAACGGCTAGTGAATTTTCTCGTTATAGTGATGGCCCGCGAGTAGGTTTGGCTAATGTTTGCCACTTATGACTCTTTCAAGGGCTTGTGAGTGTGGACTTGTTGGTCTCCATTCCTAACTTCTCTTCAGTAGGAGCAACTTTGGTTTCCTTAATTTTCTTCCAAGTCCTTCATTTCTTTTATCTTCTTCCCCAAGGCTGGGGTCTTCAAGATCTGGCGGCTCGAGGGAGGCGGCTCGGGTAGCTTCTTCCAAGTAGGGTTTGGAGATCTCTCCACGCCAAGCAAACTTCTTGATGGCGGATCCTCGCCGGGAGGAGGAGGAGGCGGTGTGCTCCTTGGTTGTGGCGGAGGTGGTACCCCTCCCGTAAGAGGGGGTAAGCTTCCCATCTTCAATGTGATAGTTCTTCTTGCGATTCCTGGCTCCATAGCTAGCACATTGGGATTCTTGACTAGTGACGGCTCTTCGCGATTCTCGGCGCATCATTCATCTCTTCTTCTCTAACCTCCGATAAGTCAACACCAAGGGATCATACGGATAACTACAATCATCTTGCTTGATTCTATGGCACCAAATATGAGAAAATGATTTTGTAATCGCTAAGCAATATTCACCAATTAATCAGTATATATTTAGTAAATCTCTAGGATTCATTTTCATTTATTTTTACATTACTTTTATGTGTATAAAAATCTGTACTCATCGAATAGCAATACAAGTAAAAACACCATTCTTTTTATGGTATCGAGCCCTTATCTTGATTATCTTTCTTCAAGCATGAGTGATTCAATCAAGTCATGGTTATGTCTAATAATGCAAATCAATGTTCTACACCTTCTCCTTCTCAAGTTGTCTCGATCAACACGGCTACTCTTATTCCTCATAATTTATCTCTTTGGAGGAAATTATTCAATGTGGAGCTCTCAAATGACAAATCTTTTTCTGGTATGATCTCATGGGTTTGAGGATGGAACTCATCCCCGCCCGCGGTGAATGACCCGGAATACAAAACTTGGATTCATCAAGATCGATTCTTGCTTCTTGCCATTCAAACAAGCAGAAGGACCAACGGGGCCGATCCTATCTCGTTGTAAAAATTCCGAGGACGCGTGGCGCAAACTCAAGACAACATATGTTAACAGATCTAATACTCGGATGGTTGGTCTTATTGACTCTCTCACCAAGGTTAGTCAAGAAGGAAAAAGCATCTCGATTATATGCGAGAATGTTAAAACTATTATTGATGACCTTGCTATGATTGGACATAATTTGAGTGATGGAGAAATTGTAGTTCATACTCTTAATGGTCTCACTAATGAATACAAAGAATCGAAAGCTACTTTTGCGTGTAAGGAGTCACCCATCTCCTTCAAGAATGGTTGAAAAACTCTTATATTATGAAACTAGTCTCAAGAGCTCGGACCCCAGAAACGATGTGCCTCGATCACCGCTCAATTTTCACAAAAGCAACCAAATAAAAAAGCGAAATGGAAGCACCCCTTCAAAAACAGTTCGGCCATGGATGAAATAATAATCAGTTCTATCAAAATTCTTATGGAAATCGCGGAAATCAGAATTATTCTAGCAATCCATCAACTCAAAATTGGAGACCTACCTACAACAAAAACCAACCTCGAGTTGTTTGTCAACTATGCGACAAACCTGGACATGTTGCAAAAGTTTGTCGGACACGCCCTTCACCATCCAACGGCCGCAAGCTAATTTCACCACTTCCGAGACTTGAGTAGTCCGTCAACTTGGATAGTTGACTGCGGGGCCTCTCACCACATCACCTCGATTTGCAAAATCTCTCTATTCACTCTAAGTATGGTGGTAATGAAGATATCATGGTTGGAAATGGTAATAATGTTCCTATCACTCATATAGGATTCACTTTGCTCTTAATTCTTGTGACTCAACTTTTAAACTTAATAATGTTTTGTGTGCACCTGGTATAAAGAAAAACCTTCTTTTAGTCTCTCAATTTTGTTCTCACAATAACACCTCTATTGAATTTTTCCCGATTTCTTTCTTGTGAAGGATCTAACCACGGGGGCATCCTTGGTGTGAGGCGGAGTAAAGGAAATGTGTATGAGTGGCCAACTTCATCGATCGGACCACCTTCTCCATCATCTGTGATCGGCCCTCACGGCAATTACGTCAAATTCTTCTTCTCCGATTAATTTACGGCACTATCGTCTCGGTCATCCATCATCCAAAGTCCTTCATCGATTATTGCTTCTCACAAATTACCATTGTCTAAATCTAGTTCTTCTTTCAACTCGTGCAATGCATGTTTATGTAATAAGAGTCACAAACTTCCGTTTGGAACTTCTTCTTTAAATTGTTCAAAACCTTTTGAAGTTCTATTTATGGATGTTTGGGGACTGCTCTATTATTTCTTTTGATAATTATCGTTACTATGTCATTTTTGTGGATTATTATACCAAATACACATGACTTTATCCAATATAAAATAAATCCGATGTTACGTCAGTATTTGAACGTTTTAAATCTCTTGTTGAAAATTATTTTTCTACAAAGATTAAAACAAGATATATCTGATGGAAGTGGTGAAGCAAATAGTCTTGGTCATTTTCTTTCAAAGGTTGGAATTGAACACCTTAAATCTCCTCCTCATACCCTGAACATGTTGGCGTCTTAGCGTAAACATCGTCATGTTGTTGAAACATCTCTCACTTTACTTCATCATGCTTTTGTTACAATCAAATATTGGTCCTTAGCATTTCAAGTCTGCTGTCTATCTTATCAACCGAATGTCGTCTTGGCTTCACGCAACAAATCTCCTTTCTTTCACCTCTTCCAAAAGTCACCAAATTATTTAACTTTAAAAATTTTTGGTTGTCTTTGTTATCCTTGGTTACGACCATACTCTTCTCACAAAGCGGAACCTCGATCCCATCCTTGTGTGTTTGTTGGTTACTCAACACCACATCATGCCTATCTTTGTCTTGATAAAGTCACAAATAAACTCTTCATCTCTAGACATGTAGTTTTCATAGAAAATATCTTTCCTTTTAATAATCTTACCCCCACAAAGAACTCGTCACCCAATTCCCATTCATTAGATGCTTGGTTACTCAAACCAATTCCTAAATCCTCTTCAACTATCACACCTCATCCTTTACCATCACTTCCAAATGTCGAACATACATCCGAAACTCCCGTCTCCTTTAATCCTTCAAATTTGAAAATGTGACTTATTCTTCACATGATCACCAATTTGATTTATGTGATGAGTCTTCTCCTAGCAAGTCGATTCTCGGGAACAAGACCTCTCATGCTCAAGTTCCTCATCTACGTCTCAATCCTTGGATGCATCTATTAATCCTTCACGGTAAGTACCTCTCCCACCACTAATATTAAGCGACCCTTATAACACCAGACTTCGTAATAACATTACAAAGCCAAAACAAATACTTAACCTTCACTCCACCATTGCTACTCCTAATATTGAACCCTCAACTTACAAACGAGGCCCAAAAACATCATGCATGGCGTCAAGCAATGAATGATGAATACGATCTTTACTTTCTAATCACACATGGTGTTTAGTTCCCGAAAACCCACACAAAATGTTATTGGATGCAAATGGGTCTATAGAATTAAGAGGAATCTGATGGGTCCATTGCTCGTTACAAGGCTCGTTTAGTGGCTAAAGGTTTTCACCAACGCCACGGAATTGATTTTTCCGAAACTTATAGTCTGTTGTCAAGCTTGCTCTTTGTTCGGATATTACTTACAATTGTTGTATCTAAAGGTTGGCCCTTCGCCAACTTGATGTGAATAATGCATTTCTACGAGGATCTCTCTTAGAAGAAGTCTTTATGGAGTAACCTCCTGGCTTTATCAATTGAGTATCCTAACCATGTTTGTCGATTACGAGAAGGCTATATATGGACTTGACAAGCTCCTCGTGCTTGGTATCATGAGCTTTGCCAATTTCTTCTTTCCAAGGGTTTCACTATGTCTCATTCGGACTCGTCGTTGTTCATGCTTCACACTTCTACTTGATTCTTTATGTGTTGGTATATGTTGGATGATATCATCGTTCTAGGGTCCTCCAACACTCGGTGTCGACTTTATCTCCACGGTTGCTCGTCGATTTTCTATTAAGGATCTCGGTAATCTCTCTTATTTTCTTGGCGTTGAAGCTCACTTCACTTCGGATGGTCTATTTCTATCCCGGCGAAAATATATACATGATCTCCTTCTTCGAGTTAACATGGTTGATGCTAAACCAGTCTCTACACTGTTATTACTCATCAATCCTTAAAACTTTCGATGGTTCTCCTCGTCGATGCTACATTGTATCGCCAAGTTATTGGATCTTACAATATCTTTCTTTAACTCGCCCGGATGTGTCCTTTGCCATCAACAAGTTATCTCGGTTCATGCATTGTCCCTCAACACTCCTTTGGTGTCTTTGTTAAAAGATTGCTTCGCTACTTAGTAGGGACTCTTGACTATGGCTTATTACTTCGCAAGAAATCTCGGCTAACTCTTCATGCATTCGCCGATCTTTGATTGGGCGGGGACCCAAATGATAGAACATCCACTTTTGCATATGTGCTTTTTCTTGGTACAAACCAATATCTTTGAGTTCTAAAAAGCAAAAGACGTCGCTTGCTCTTCTACTGAGAGGAAGAATATCGTCTGCAATCGCTTCCTAATCGTGAAGTGAATTGGGTCATAAATCTTCTTCACGAGTTGCGTGTTCCTACACCTCTTTCTCCGATTATTTATTGCGACAATTTGAGTGCTACATATGTTTGTGCCAATCCGGTCTTTCATTCTCGTATGAAGCATATTGCTATCGATTTTCATTTTGTTCGGGATCGAGGTTCTCACGGTCGCCTTCGTGTCTCTCATATTCATACTTATGACCAACTTGTTGATTCTCCGACGAAGCCATTACCTCGTGTTCAATTTATCACAGATCGGTCCAAGATTGGTGTCCTCCACGGCTATCAATCTTGCGGGGGCATGATAAGTCAACACCAAGGGATCTTACGGATAACTACAATCATATTGCAGATTCTATGGCACCAAATATGAGAAAATGATTTTGTAATCGCTAAGCAATATACACCAATTAATCTGTATATATTTAGTAAATCTCTAGGATTCATTTTCATTTATTTTTCTGTTACTTTTATGTGTATAAAAATCTGTACTCATCGAATAGTAATACAAGTAAAAACACCATTCTTTATACCTCCCAAGTCGGGGTCTTGGTGGCGGGTGGAGGCCGAGGCGATCTCCTCGCGGCTCGGTGCAGCTTGTTGCTTGAGCATTCCGAGCAACTTTGTCCAACAAAGCTTGGAAAGCTTCCGGGTTAAGCGAACTTATTTAGGGAAAGAACCCCTCTTCGCGGCGGTGGCGACACCATTTCCTTTCGTGGGGGAAGTGGTGTCCTTCCGATGGGAAGGTAGATTTCTTCAATGGTTGGAGCTCCTCCGGATGGAAGTGGTGGTGCCCTTTCTTCTTGGTAGGGAGGCGGCGCGCCCTTCCCGTGGAGAGGTAGCTGGCCTCCCACCTTCTTGATGGCCTTTCCTCTTGTTGGTCTACGGCCCTGTGGTCTTGACTTGGCATCCGGCCTGCACGCGCTTGAGGTCGATTTGATTCTTCATGTGCTTTTAATTTTCCCACGGATGGCGCAAAAATGATGCTACGTTTTAGGGTAGATCACTCTAAGTTAAGGTTTCGACAAAGTTCTTCTTCCTAATGGGGAAGTCTTCTAGTTCTTCTCCAAAAGGTGGAAGTCTTTCTACCGGGAACTTGTATGCGCACCAAAACAAACGTTAGGGGATCCCCGAGGGTTGTCTAGGGAGGCCCAATGCTTGTAAAATATACGTGCATTTAGGGACTTAAAACGATATATAATTGATACATTTGCATGTATATTCAGTGTGTTTTTACTTGATTTTCTTAGAAGGGCATGATCTGCGTATTCTTGTAACTTTTACGAGGAAATGGAGCTTAATCGAAGAAATATCAATTGAAAAGCCCAGATAGGATTGACGAGTGCAAAGAGAAGATAAAAAAAAAAGAAACTGGACAAAAATACGTCACACGGCCAGACCGTGTGGGACCACACGGTCATGTGACTTGACACGCGTCGCGATGAAGACATGTCCGTGTGAAGTTGGGAAGAAAAGCGGGACGAAAACAAGTTGCGGCCAGGCCGTGTGGGACCACATAGCCGTATGGACTGGCCATGTGATGCGGCACGACAGGACAGACCGTGTGACACGCTGTTTGAATTTTGTGTCCTCTTCCCACTCAAACTCGCAAGTGATCTCTCCAAGCACCTATATAAAGGACCTAAGAGCCGCATGAAAATAACAACATCCATACACCATACAACACACCAAAGTTTATAGGAACACAAGATCAAAGGTCTTCTAAGAGATGAGGGCTAGGTCGCGAAGAACACCACAACGCCTTTCGCCTCTACGGAAGCACAAGAGCTTGAAGGCTTGGAAGGAGAATCCATCCGGACAAGAAGGGGTTTTCTTTCTTAGTTTAGATCTCTTGTCTATGCTTAAACGATGTCACAATGTTGATTTCAAGTTTGTCTATAAATGTGTTATCAATGTTTGGCTAAAATTTAGGATCTTAAGGCATAATCAAAACTTTAGATTCATGTTAAATCTTGGTTAATTATTTTTTAATTGATTCACGTGTTCTATTTTATGAATTCAAGTGCTTATTCTCAATTATCAATTATATCATCAATAATTTTCATGTCATACTTGTTAGTCCACAATCCGGGACGTGAGTTATATGAAGACAAAAATCAAATTCAGATATAAATAGGGTAATGTATCGGGAGACTACTTGCATTTTGTGGGGAGTATTTTAATTCAAAGATCTTTTGGGAGTTAATAATAGTGTTATGGATCGGAGACCTCAATTACTATTAATCTCTTGTTTATACGCCACCCGGGAACTATTTTAGAATTGAACCCATAGAAACGCATGAATTCGTTTTTGAAACTTTAATTGGATTTAATATTGAAGAAATATGTTGAGATTATGTGCCTAAGGTTGCTTCCGTTGTTGTTGAAAATGCTTTTGGGGTTCACAAATTTATTTCTTTTTATTTTATTTTCGATTTTTCTAAAATTCTTGAGATTCGGTCATTTCAATAAAATTGAAATGCGATGTTATTATAGCCTAAGTATTTCATAGTCAATCCTTGAGGAATACGACCTTGCTTGTCATTATTCTATAAACTATACTGTACACTTGCAGTATAGAGATCCAAAATATTTTTGGCGAACACGGCCCTTCTAACGCTCAAGTCAACATGATGATCGAGAGAGAATAATACAATAATCGAATAGTGAATTAAGTGTTTGGGAGTACTTATCGGTTAGTTCACTTACAAATAAAGAGGATGGACCTTTATTGACTGGAAAATGGGCTCGTGAGCCATATAGGAGAAATCGGCCTATGGGCTAATCCCGGACTGTTTTGGGCGGGTGTATTCCATTAGGAGCCCATTGGGAAAATAATATTAAACTAATATATAAACAAAATTATATATTTAATAATTAAATGTCTATTTTTCCCCCAACGCAAATAGACACTTATTTTTCACCGATTGCAAACACTCTCATAGTTACGACTTACGTGTTTCATTCACAGGATGTGTATGGGTGATTGAAGAAAAAGGGAAAATTTTTAATGCTCCCATAATAGTTCATGAAAAAGTTGAGAAGAAATTAATGACAATAAAACAAGGTTTCAATGCAATAATCAATGTATAATAGCTATTGAGAGAAGAAACCAAATAGCTCAAAACAGAGCAAAAGTATTTGTTCGTATAGTAAAGTTTATTGTTATTTAGTTGGTTGAGGAAGACACAAATTGAATCTATCGGCTCAAGTCTTTTTCCCATTGTTACCACCGGCTCATCTCATCTCTTGTTTCATTGCAAAAATCCACGAAAAGATTTACAATTTAGATAACTTCATGTCGCATACACCCACAACAACATACATTTTTTTTTTTAAATAAATGAAAATATTTGAAAAGAAAGAATTTTTTTTTTTTTGATCACAAGCCGATCAAGTAGCAAAGGAAAAACAATGCAATATTTTAGGAAAAAAATAACAAAAAATAACTTAAGAGCGCAATTTAAGTGAAGGACGTTTATGTCTCAAGGATTTTCAAGTGATATTGTCATTTGTTATTTTTGCACATGATCGAGTATCGTCTTGATGGTCCGATGTAACTTGTGGAATGTCGGCCCAACCTCGAGCCCCAATTTCCATAGTCTTCATCGCTTCCGATGGAAGCACATGAGTGAATGACAAACGGAGTAGTTGAGGAGTCGCCTAGCTTGGTCTTTAAAGCTTCCGATTTGTTTTGTTCTTCTTCATCCGCCATATCGGATCAACGCTGTCGTCTTTGATGTAGCCATTGCTTTGAAACCCACCGACAACCTAGATGCGGTATTCAATGCGATGTGATCCACCGAATGTGTATCCAAAGTAGCCAAATTTGCTAATGGTGAAGTCGAAGCCAAAGATGGTGACATGCTTTTGAATCAAGAGTCTTTCACAATTAGAAGCCATGAATTTCTTTATATCCATATTTCATCTACTAAATCATCGCATCCTACAGAGCGAAGAAAAGAATTCGCCAAAGCGACAACGAGGAGATGAAGCATCAACATGCCAGGAGAATGAACCACAACCTCAACAACACCAACGAGGGCTTAAGGAAAGTCATCGTCCTAGGGGTGCCAACATCCTTGCATTTATCTGTGGAATATTAATGGTTGAAACACCTTTCTAACCCGGGATCATCCTCTAGAGGAAGGCCAAATAATACGTTCTTTAGTTGGATTAAGTCTCACAACCCAACAACAGGATGCCGAAAAATGTCCCATAATGTAACAATTAACACAATATTCCGGCAATTTCTAGAATCGAAAGAAACAAATTACCAATGACCCATCCTTTCTATCATTATGTAATCCTAAAGATGTTTGGACATATCAATATCAACCAAGACCCGGACAAAATGACCCGGATATCTATTAAATGAAAGTTCATCAACTTGAACTGGGGTCCCTATTACTTTCGCAATTCCCATAAAAAATCAGAATGCCAATAGTCAATACTAAGTTCGAAAATCCGAACACAAACACTAGCAGATGAGCAGAGTAACTTTGTGCGGATTAAAGTCGGTACCCACGGAGCAATTTAATAAACCCGGATTAATAGACCAAGTTGTGAGACCTCATATTAGACGACAATTTTAAGTTTGGAAATTATAAATATTTGAGCTCTAATTATCTTTATATGGAATTTAAATTTATTTAACCATAACCCATTTAATTTCATCATATTATTATCTAATAACCCAACCTTTTAGTCTAGCCCATAACACTTTAGTCCATTAGTGATTTTGGTTTATTTTCATCATTTGTTGGCTCAAGCTAATAGCCACACTCCAACCCAACAACCTGGAATCCAAGAGCCTAACCCATAGCCCCAAACCCAACTCGGTTTGCCTCTCTCTTATCCATTTGATGGTGATGCATTTAAAAATATCCCAACTTCAAATCTTATCTCATTTGCTTTCACTCCCAAAGACACAAGAACACATAAACCACTCCCAACAGTTCCCATTTGCCTTTCGGTTGCGTGACCACCCGCACCACCGCCTGCCCATTCTTGGTAAGTGCGACATCGGTAGCCACCATCTTCCTCTTTTCTATTCTTGTGTTTATTTTCACCTTCACACACTTTAGTAAGTGATGTGCGTGAATCTAAATCTTTCTTTTATTTTTATATTTATTTATTATTTTTCATTCCTTTTGCTTGTTGAAATTAATGAAAAAATCTTGTGATTGAGATTATGATGTAGTTCCTAATAAACAAAGAATTGAATAAAATCAAGATAAAATATTAAAATTTTTCCTTAACTAAAGCCTCGAACTGTCTAAGGGTTTTATTTTTTTTTTCGATTTTGTTGGGTTATGATTTACTATTAATATTAAAAGGTTAACAGAGAAAAGAGAAAATGCTTTCAATAAATCTTTTATATAATAGAATAATTGTCTAATTTAAGGACTAAACTTTGAATTAAATACTAACATTAAGAACTTTAGGGTAATAACCGACCGGGAAAGTGATGGGATAAGTAATAAACTGAAAGGGATTAATGAAACTCAGTTATATTTCTAACATTAAGAACTTTAGGGTAATAACTATAAAAGTCTAAAATTTTGGGATCCAAATGAAATTAAAACTAAGACTCTTGGTAAATTTTAAACTACAAAGAGTAAAGTGAAATAGAAATTACATAAAACAAATGGGAGATATTGATTTGCTTATTCTTGAGATATATATAAATAAATATAAATATAATATATATATATATATATATATATATATATATATTCTAGTAGTACTAGAACATTAGTAATGAAATAGTATTAATAGTTTGCTTTTTCAGTAGATTCCCATATTTTTTGTGCTTAAGACTAAGAAATCTTATCACCTTATCTCCTTTTTGTTTTTCCATCGCCGACTTTGCTTCATTTTTGTAGTGTGTGGTCTTTTACTTTTTCTCCTGTCTTTTTGTCTTTCTTACCCCTTTTCCCCATATTTCTCTTGTGTTTTCTTTTGGAGTTTGCTATTTGTTAGTTCAGTGGCCACCCACTCGTCTGTTGGATTTGGATCGGATAGTGGTGCGCCGCTCTCAAATGGATTCAGATATTATGATTCAGTTCGAGCAGTTTGTGTTGTCTTCAAAGGAAAAATCGTGTTAGCGGAAGAGAAAGATGTGGCAAGTAGCAAGGAGGAATGCTCGCGTAGTCTCCTGGGCAAAATTTTCGGTGCTAAAAAAGTTAACTTCACTGGGCTAAGAAACACCCTTACGAACATCCGGCAAACCAGGGAAGCTTTTGTCATCAGGGAACTGGTTAATAATATCATTGATTCGCCTTCTCTTGTAAAGAAGATAAAGTAAAAATCCTCAAAGGTATCCAATGGTCCTTTGAGAATCAATACTTGATCTTAAAGGAATGGCGGAAACTACCGATGTTCATAAAGTTGTTTAACCATGTGGATCTGTGGGTTCAAGTGTGGCATCTTCCATGCCAATGGGTGACAATAGAGTTGGGGATTAAAATTGGACAACTGTTCTCAAAGGTGCAAGATATTATAATCCCCGACTTGGGAACGCTCGAGGAGATTCATCAAAATGTTTGTGGCAGTCGATTTGGAGAAACCACTCCCAAGAGGTACCTTTGTTAATTTGAGCGGAAATTCGCAGTGGGTGGACTTCAAATATGAAAATCTCCTAGGTTTCTGTTTCTATTGTGGTTTTGTGGGACACCAAGAAAAGATGTGTGAATGGAAAAAGGAGGATTTTGAGGAAGGAAAGGTGCGTCTGGGACAGTATGGTGACTGGATGAGGTCAAGTGACCTTGGCAGTAGTCGATTCGGAAAAAGTGGAAACTCAGACAATGAGCATTACAAACAGACTGAGAAAGTGGATAAAAATGTGATGTTGGTGGACTGTGATACCCCTTTGGATGCAACAGCTAAAGACCTCACTGAAAAGAGTGTTTCTGAGCGCCCTAAGAGAAGGGTGGATTTCTTGGATAGCCCTGAATCTGGATCACCCAAACTCGACTGTTTGGAGGGGCCTGTGAAGTGCGGCGAGGACCAGCAAAATCAGTTTTGTGTAAGTGATTTCAAGAATAGTACAGTAACAACAAGGAAAAATGACTCGTAGATCGAGCTTCGTCGCGAACCTGGTGGGCCAAAAAATTGACATTAACCAATCCCCGAGTGAGGAGCTGGATATGGTGATCGATAAAGTGCCAAATCAAAATTCTTTAGGTAGGAGCCTCTCAAAGAGTTCTTTGGAATTCTGTAGCTTCTTGAGAGACCAAAAGGAACTGGTAGGAAAAATGGGAGAAAGCAGGGGAAAGAAAACTCTTTGCACTGAATGAAAATATTTCCGAGATGCTAATTGATTTGTGAAGTAAAAAACGGGGCTTAACCTATTGGATGAAGATGATACTCAGGATACTAAAGCTATCAAAAATGTAAACTCGGTGGATGTGTTCGGACAAATGACCTTAAGACGGATAAGGTGGGGTAGCTTGACCTCGAGTGGCCACAAAGTTATCAATGATAGTGACCTGGTGGAATTATAGAGGTTTGGGAGGACCCTCTACGATATCCCAGTTGAAGGAGTCTTTAAGACTCCAACTCCCCGATTTGTGTTTTTTGAGTGAAACAAAAAAAGCCTTTATTGCAACAGTGTGCGAGATCTTTAAAAGTCGGAGATCGTTGGACGTGTGTGGACCCGGTGGGTAGGAGCGGTGGTTTGTTTTTGTGTTGGTCTCAGAAAGTTGTAATTAAATATTTGCGAAGCTCTTACTTCTGCTTCGAAGTTGAATGTGAAGTTAATGGGTCTCCAGAATCCATTTGGTATATATTCTTGTATGCTAGCACTGATAGTCAGATTAGAGGGTCCCAATGGAACTATCTACTTCAGGCCAAAGCTAGTTGGGGTAACAAGTGGATTTTGGGGGGCGATTTTAATGATATTACTTGTCATGAAGAGAAAAAAGGTGGTAAAAGAAGGTTGGATAATAACTTCCAAGATTTTAGAGACTTCATTGGTGGTATGGGTGTGGGTGAAATCGCTTTCAAGGGTTATCCATTCACTTGGTTCAATAATAGGGAGGGGGATCAATGTGTGCAAGAGAGGTTGGATAGGGTTTTTGGTTCCGCGGATTGGATGTTGGGTTTCCCTAATGCCTGTGTATCCCATATTGATAAACAATCATCTGATCACTGTTTGCTCCTCCTTACTCCCTCCCCTGAGCTTAATTTCAAAAAGAAGTGGTTTTATTTTGATAAGAGATGGACTCTTTTGCATGGTGTGGACACTATTGTCGAACTTGTATGGAACAACCCCACAGTTGTCACCCCATTATTCCAGATTCAGAGCAAAATCAAGAACTGCAGGCTTGCCCTCTTAAAATGGAGTGGTACACAAAAATCCAACTTCTCTAAGATGATTGGGTCTCTTAAAGAACGAATGTCTACCCTTACTAAGGATGGGAGGCAAAGGAATTGGGCGGAGTGGACGGCATTGAAGTTTAAATCAAAAACCGCTTACAAAAGTGAAGAGAGATTTTGGAGTCGGAAGGCTAGGGCTCAATGGCCTAGGGAAGGTGATAAAAATTCAAGTTTTTTCATGCATGCGAGAAACCAAAGAAGGATAATGAATTGTATTGAGAAATTGGTCGTAGGGATGGGAGAACTTGTGAGAACCTCGATCAAGTGGAGAAAGAAGTTGAATCAAAGCATTTCTCGATCTATTTACATCTTCAAACCCCCTGTTGATCCTCACATCTTGGAGGGCATCCCACTATCCATTTCGAATCGCAAACAGGAGCCGAGGCGCAATTTTTGATCTTTGAAATCGAGTCGCCCTCTTCGAATTTTACCCGGCTAAAGCCAGGGCTTGATGGTATGACTCCTTTATTCTTTCAAAGACTTTTGGCCCATTATTGCGTCTCATATTTGTGTTCTTTGTTAGAAGTGTGTGCTCCATCAATGCATTAGTGTGAATCAATCAAAGCATTTATTTCAGGGGAGGCAAATCTTGGATAATGTAGTAATCACCCATGAGTGTATTCACTACCTTAATAGCCTTATGAAGGGGAAAAATTCTTTTTGGCCCTCAAACCGGATATGGCTAAGGCCTATGAATGAGTTGAGTGGCATTTTCTCGCCTCTATCCTTATTAAAATGGGTTTTGATCTCATCTTTGTCAAGTGGATTTTCTCTTGCATTAGCTCTTCTTCTTTTTCTTTTAACATTAATGGTAAAGTTTATGGCTACATTTCTCCTTCTAGAGGTATTCGTCAGGGGGACCCTTTGTCTCCTATCTATTCATCATCCTCTCGGAAGCTCTTTCGAACTTGTTGAAAAGGGCTTGTGCTTCTCGAAACCTCCTTGGGCTGAAACTCTGTAGAGGGTGCCCCATGATTACACACTTGTTTTTTGCGGATGATGCCATCATTTTTTGTGAAGTTGACCTCTTGTACGCCAATACCTTAAGAGATATTCTTAATAGATATTGTCGGGCATCGGGTCAACTTGTGAATTTGGATAAATCTTCCGTTCTTTTCAGCAAAAATACATGTCCCTCTGTGAAAAATGATATCTGTCACATCTTTGATGGGGTTAAACTGCAGCACTGTGCTAAGTACTTGGGGCTCCCCATGATGATTGGGAGATCTAAACTCGATACATTTCAATTTGTGACTGACTCTGTTCTTAATAGGATTTGCAGCTAGAAATCAAATCTATTGAGCCCTGCTGGTAAAAATACACTCATTAAGGTTGTTTTAATGCAATGCCTACCTTTGTTATGTCATGTTTTAAAATTCCTATAGGTACTTGCAAAAAGATTAATCAAATCACAGCCAATTTTTGGTGGGGTTCGAAAGTGGAAGGTGGTGAGAAAATCCACTGGATTAAGTGGGAGAATTTGTGTCGGGATAGAGAGAGGGTAGGGTTGGGGTTCCAATATCTTCAAGATTTTAATGATGCCCTTATTGCTAAACAGATTTGGAGAATCATTACTCAACCAAATCTATTATTGGCCAAAGTTCTTAGAGCTAGGTACTACTCACGGGGGGTTGATATCTCGTGGAGGCAAAAATTCAGATTCATGGCTTTGGAAAAGTTGGTTGAAGGCTAGATATGTGGTTGTTAAAGGGTTAAGATTTAAGGTAGGGGATGCTAAATCCATTGAGATCTGGGAATCACCCTGGATACCTAAAGCACCAAGCTTTGTACCATCTGCTTGCATGATTGATGGAGCTCTGCCATCTGAGTCCGTGATTTTTTTGATCTTTGAGGGCGCTTGGTGGAATTGGGAATTATTTGTTGTCTTCTCTATTGAAGAAGCTGAAATTATTGTTGGAATTCCAATTCATGTGGGAGAGGAAGATAGATTACTTTGGCATTGGGAAAAAAATGGCAAGTTTTCAAATAAAATCGGCATATAAGGTTTTGACGGACTACAGGACCAATGCGGGGGCGCCCCGAGAAGCTAGTAACTATCGGCTCTCAAGCAAGAAAATGTGGATTGCTACCGGAAAATGAGAGTCAATAATAAGCTCAAGATGTTTGTGTGGAAATGTTTGAAAGGAGCTATTCCTACGTTGGATAAGCCGGCTAGCAGAGGGTGTAAATTTGAGACAACTTTCCTATGTGTGGAGAGTGGAAGAATCCTTGGAGCATCTCCTGTTCAAGTGCTTCAGGGCTAGGTTGGTGTGGAAACTGGCACCTCTTAATTGGGATGGAATGGAGGAGGAAACTGATTGTTTCTTTGGATGGTGGCGTAGGCTGAGTAATTTGGAAAAAGGGGCTATCAATAACCATAGAATACAATTATCAGTTTATATTCTATGGTGGCTCTGGAAAACGAGGAATATGTGGGTGTTTCAAAAGATCCGAGTGAGTGAGATTGACACTGTGAATCGAGCAGCTGAGGAATGGCATGAATTTGATACTGCTCAGGGTGGTCAGGGGGGTCCACAGGTTGGCCTTGCAGTTGATAAGTGCTCTCAGGAGGGTCTTAGGGAGAGTTTTTTGGAAGTAGGACTCACTACGGTGGAGGTCAGTGCTTCTCTTCTCAACCCAGGAATCTGGATTATTGGAGGTAGAATGATTAGCAGTAGGAGTTGTGTGATTAAAACTTGGACTGAATCTAGGGAGGATATTTTTTCTTCAGTGGAGGCTCTCCTTGTGGCTATTAGACAAGCTCAACTCTTTGCTGATTCATTGGCGCTGAAACAAATTAAGGTGGTGATGGACAACGACAATGTGTTACAACACCTGCTCTTGCACAAGACAGTTGGGAATGGGCTGGATCACATTTTCTTTGATATCTTGCTCTGTGTTAACTGTTCGATCGACTTTGTGAATTTTCTTTGAAAGTCTAGGATGTGTTTTGGTTTTCTTGATGTGGCTTTGTGCCTTGTTTGTTGTTTGATGTTTTCGAATTGAGATTCTCAATTCCCTATATGGTCGGGATGTAGCCAAATAGGCCCTTGGATCTGTTGATCCCGTCTTATGTATTTGTCTCTTTGTTGAGCTTTTTATATATAAAATCACTACCGTTTCGAGAAAAAAAAAAGAAATAGTATTAATAGTTAGTATTACTAAAAAGTGAACGCAATATAATGGATACACAAATAAAACAAAATAGTTGTATTATTTACGGATAATAGCAATGTATTAGCAAAGTGATAAATAATAAAGGATAATATGTGGAAATTGTTGTGTTTTATTATAGGAAAACTTTGAAGCTTGGTTAATGAATTTATTGGAAAAATGCTATGATCAAAGTAAAGGTGGCTAAATACATTTTCCTAAAGAAAAATAGGTTTGGTTTTAATTTCATAAATTTCATGACATTACCTATTTCATGAACTTTACTGTATTAAACTATCCCATGATTTCACGGTGTACGCCATTTTTAAGATAATTTAGTTATTAAATAATACATAAATTGTATCATTCATGGTTTGAAATTACATTTTCATTTGGATTTTAACTACTATAATCGCTTGACTCGGCCTTTGGGCAAATAAATATCATTTTGACAAAAAAATTGGTGTTTGAGTCTATGCGGTGTGGGTAGGTTAGACAATGGATTGAACAGGTTGCAGTGGTCCTGTTTGACTACCCATATGTCGATTCCCATCATATGGTCGGGTAGGAGATGGCGACAGATGAGACGACCCAACCCTTTTTAATTACCCGAACTTTTTAAGTTAATGTTCATGAATAATGTTGTATCGAATATCTAGTTTATATTTTAAATGTGCGATTTTTCGCTTTATGTATTTTATTTATTTTGAGCATTCGAAAACCGATTGCGCCCTAACTACGGTATTGGATATGAATGGACATCACGATGACATGTTATAGATATTATTATGGAGTTTCGGACATAAATTTTAGGATCGAGAGTTTTGGACCGATTAAGTGAATTTTCGAAAATTTTCATTAAAGTGCTTATTTATATTTTTGGAATTAGAGACTAAAATTCTACCTCACTTTTTATTATTATTAGTAATCATCTAATTTATGAAAAAAGAGTTTTAATTAACACTCGGGATTTTTATAAAATAATAATAGCTTACTTGAGGATTTTTAAAAATATCTAATTTTGCAAGATATTTTTAAAGAGGGTAAAAATGGATTTTCCACCCCCAATCACTCTTGCATTTTATAAAAACCCCCCAACACCCTCACACTCCCATACTTAGCCAAATATCTTCATTATTTTCAAGACTTCAAAGAGGAAAAAATTTCTTCATCTTTTTCTTTAATTTTTGTCTTTTCATTTAAGTATGATAGAATATTGATCTTATGCTAGAACTAACATTAGAAGTGTAAATTGATGGTGATTACATGAATTTTATAAAGCTCATTATTGGACTTGAAATATTCAGCCTTTAGTTGAAAAAAAATTAGAAATGATTTTTTTTATTTCATTTTTCTTTTGTGATTTGATCTTGTTAAAGATAAGGAAAATACCTTTATTTTGGGATAGAAATTTAACCCTATACAAAAATGAATTTCAGGATATTTTGAGCTATATTTGAACCCAAACCTTGTTTCCTACTTATAGAACTATGTCTTAGCTTTCATTTGAAACTTGAATCATGTCAATTGAAGTTTTGTAGACCAAGTTATACCCCAAATAGTGAAATGTGCTAGAAATCCGAAAAAAGACGCCCGCCCTTCAAGTAATATAACTTTTTGACCTATTTGTAGTAAGAATTGGGATTTTCTTGTTAGCGAAACATTTGTAGATAATTGTCTTAGCTTTCTAACGGTGTAAGATTTACCTAAATCGGATGTTTAGTTGAGGAGATATCGCTGAATTACTTAAAAACTGCTACAACAAAGAAGTTTTTGCAAAATTTGGTGTTCTTGGTAAAATATAAAGATTTGTGTGTAATTGGTGAAGTGTGTGAAAAAAAACTTTGAAGATGAGTGTAGTGTGTGTTCTTGGTGAAATTTAAAAATTGTGTGTTCTTGGTGTTCTTGGTAAAATTTAAAGGATTAGGCGTTCTTGGTGTTCTTGGTGAAATTTAAAGGATTGTGTGTACTTGGTGTTGTTGGTGAAATTTAAAGACTCGTGTGTTCTTGGTGTAGTGTGTGTAAGAAGGATGAAAACACTCTTATTTTCTAAAAGTGATCCGGAGAATAATAAGTTGATAAAATTTAGTGATTAAAATTACGTAACCGGGAAAAATTGAATAGAGCTCCAAAAATAGAAAAATACGTCTGCTAGGGTTCGACTACCGGCCCACCGGAGGTGGAGGTGTGAGCGCTGCCGTTAGCCGGAATTGGGGATAAGAATGATGAATAGTGACCGATTTGACATAAAGATGATGTGACATGAATAGTGATGTGAATAGTGATGTGATGTGATGTGATGTGACATGTATTTGCACGCAAACCAATGCAACCTTATCGGGTTATTTTAACATTAAATGTTAAATCAATAAGCTCGGGTTTCGTGAATAAGATATTTTCGGGATTTTTCGAGATGACATGTGATATTTTAAGATAATCAAGAATTTTGAGTCGAAATAAGATTTTATAGATTAAGGTTTCGATTTTCCATCTAAAACGAGTCGTTAGACTAATTATTTCTTTTAGGGATTTAATAAAGATTAATTGAATTTAAGTTGACTTTGATTTTATGTTGACTTTGACTTTAAGTTGACCGTTGACTTTTGACTTTAGTCAACTATCATTTTTAAAGCTCTTTGAAAGGGTACGAATACCCGATCCGCAATAATTGACTTTAGTAACTTTTAGTGTGAAGCCCCGATTTTTCCGAAGCTATTAGTTGAACCTTATTGTTGTTTAAGCTTTTGATCGACTATTTTACCGCGTCATTTTGACGGGTAATTATTAATAATATATACATTTTGTATTTTATTTCATTTCATTTAATTACTTGTGATCATGATCATCATTAATTCTATTCTCATTTATGATCACTTGATTGATCATTAATACTATTTTTGTATTTATTAGTCACCTTGGAATTTTAAGAGACTATTTATTTTAGAGATTTTTACCTTATAGAATTAAGATGTTGATTTAGATTAAGTGATCATGAGACTTACAAGTGATCAAGGGAATCACTAATTATTTTGGAGATTGATATATTTCATCTATTATCATCAAAATTGGGACAAAAAAAAAAAAAATATATATGGAATTACCATTTTACCTCATAGTGAGGACGGCCATGATGGATATTTTGGGATATAAATATCATCCAACTCTTGTACACATACACCATATATTAGTCATCTTGTGTATAATTATATCATTAATTCAAACATTATACACATCATCTTATACACCAATTCTTTATTACTATTTTCCCAACTTATTCCCACTTAACCAACATTCTTCTTATTCCTCTCAAATTCAAATTGACCCACACTTTGACTTGCATTTTTGTCTCCATGCAAGAGACAAATTACAAGACACAATTTGATCAAAATTTCCTCTCCTCTCTCTCATACTACACGGCCATTATGGCAATTTTTCATCAAATTTTCATCTCATTTCTCATCAACACATTCTAATACTCAAAGCCTTCTCCTCCTTCTCTCTAAAAACTCCCAACATCTCTCTATTCTTTCTTTCACTTTCTTCTCCCATACTTAGAAAAATTTCAACATTTTCCTCCTTATCCTTCATAAAAATCGAACCACTATACTAAAAGGTAAGAAATTTTAGCTTCAATCCATTTTGGATATCACATCATTCATCTCTCCACCTTTTAACTTAAGTTTAAATTTGGTTTTGGAGGTACATTTAGAAGACTTTAAAGGTTAGAGCTTGACAATATTTTGAAGAAGGACCTCAAGCTTTAAGAAGAAAATAGTAGAGAAAATTTGACTACAAGGTAAATTGTGTACTAGACCCTTCTTTCCTACTCTTCCTATTTTTTTCAAATTTTAACACCCCTTTTCCATTTTTGAGAAATAGGGGCTGACCTTAGGAGATTTTTGGAGTTGAGCCAAATTTCCAATTTTGAGCTTCAACTAGTCTCCAAATATCTACTACACAAGGAAAGTGTAGTCCTTTTCATTTCCTTAATTTCTTCTTTTCTCCTTAATTTTTCTCTCATTTTTCTAACTCCAAATTTTGATATTTTCTTGACTTAGGGGCTGACCTAAGAAGCCTCACTCAAAATTGTGAAATTATCCCTTTATTTCACAATTTCCAAAATTAAGGTGGGTGGAAAATTATTTTTCCAACTTTTAGGTGTTTTATTAAAATGCATGTAGAAAATTTGATCATGAGCCTTGAGATATATATAATCTATGTATTGCATGTCAATTTTATATATCAAATCATGAAAATTCTCAAGAGTTGCTCAAATTTGCTATTTATCAATTTTAGGTGCATGCATGTATACTTTAATGCTTTAATTGATGAATTATTGTATGTATTGGACATGCATGTGTATGATCTTTAAAATCTATGTTTTGAATGCCTTATAACCTTGAAAAGTCGAGCATAATTGATTAAATTTCAATTTTGGACTTAAAAATGCAAAAATGGAAAGTTGGTGGACTAAATTGCAAGAAAATAAAAGTTAAAGGACCCCTCTGCAAATTTCTGAATTTTGGGACTGTACTCAGGTTCAAAAATAACTTTTGGACTTTTTAATAATGTTTTAAGAGTTTTAAGTTAAATAAAATCAACCTTTAAAAGCCCAAGGACTAGATTGTAAAATTTTGAAAGTTTAAGGGCTACTTTGAAATTTTTAAAACTGTACCAGACCTAAACTTTATAAATTGAAATTTTTACTTTTAAGTTACTGGGATTGACACATTTTAAAAGTATTCCAAAAATCCAAGTGGTTAGGGCTTGGAAAATAATTTTACTAAAATTGAGGGACTAATGTGAAAAATATTAAACTTGAGGACCCAAATGAAATTTCCAGGACTTATGCAACCCAAGCACCTGGGAATACTAACTTAACTATATCTTAATTGTATTTTGGACCCAAGTTTCAAATTTCATAATAATTGGACCCCTAAAAGCCTTAAAGGCAATTATTTTAAAATGGGACAAAAATGATATTTTCAAAAGTTGAAGGACCTACACATATTGTTTTTAAAAACTGCTTTTGTCCCAATATCCTACTAACCTTAGTGACATTTTCCAACTGGAACCACATTAAAATCCCTTCCGGTTTGTGAGTTCGAATTTTTAAAACTTAAAGTCCGAATTGACAATTTTTACAAATTTGGGGCCAATGTGAGATTTGTACAAAAACTCGACCTCAAAACTTTAAAAAAAAAGCCTGAATCTCTGGACAATTTGGAGAATTTAGGAACTGACCTCATAATTTTTCAAGGTCGGGATATTTAATTATTCAATTTTTAACCCCAAAAGTGTTAGTTTTTACAAAACGGGCTAAATTACAATTTTCCTTTTATAAAGGACCTCACTCAAATTATTTTCTCTTTTACTAAAATCGCCCTGGACTCTCTGACTTGGAGATTTAATTTAAGTATTTTACTTTTCTAAAAACCCCGACTTATCGGATCAATTTGACCGATTAATACCCGATCGCGGAGCGACTTCCTCGCCTTGCGATTTTGAATCTATGAGGACTTATGTTCCACCTAATCTTTCAAGATATCGAAGGTTTCTTATCCTTTCGATAACCATCTTCATCCAAATACTCCACCAACGCCATAATTGCCACTCGCGTTTTTCGAAAATTTCTCCTAAATCGCTTCTTCACTGAATCAATAATACTCGACCGCTGGTTGATCGCTGTAATTGTAATTATTTCTGCCGAGTCAACTTGGTGTGTCGAGCTCACACCCGGAATGGATACGCGGGGGATGGAACCGGCAGCTCTTGGCCGCTATTCCACTCTTTAGGCCCCATCGCCCTAATCCCGCAATCGAGGGACGGAGTTTGTCCAAGGGAAGCGGGTCGAAGATCGAGGTATAATCATGATTATGACAGATCGAGCCTCGCTCTCATCGGGATTTTGTCTTTGCCTACGGAGCGATAAGGTGCGGTCTTGGACCATCTTGATCGGGAGTTACAAGGAAGAACGAAGGAATCGTTTGCCCGATCCACACGATTAGGAGTTATCGCCCCGTTTTGGTTGGCGTTACATTCCGCACGCAACCGCTACTGTTTTGCATTGGTTGGCGCTACAAGTCCGACGCAACCATTAATTGCCTTGCATAGATTGGCGTTACACTTCCGTACGCAATCCTACTTGTCTTGATCAGTAGCACATAGTGCTGTGTGACCATGAATGTTTTCTTAAATCGTAAATATATTATTTAAATAATTTATCACGACGCTTAGAATGTGTGTGAAACCATGCATCATACTCACGCGCAGATAATAATCTGTTTTCTCACATTAACTATATTACGTCACACTCGCATTACCCATCACCCCATCCATCGAGATTTTTGTCTCATCCTTTGTTTTCTAACCTTAGATGAGGATTTTTTGGGGATCGAACCGCCTCGGATTGAGACATTGTACTACGCTTGTTGGATTTATTGCATCTTGTTGTTGATCGACTCTTTTCTTATTATGTTGTTGTTGGACTCTTGTATCCTAATCAATTCGGGTTTGTAATTGAGGGGCGTATGATCCTTGACTTTAAGTTACTACCTTGTTGAATTTAGGGATGTAATTTGGATGTTGGAATGTAGACTTTAAGTGATAACTTGTATCCGTTATTTATTTCATTTTGCTATTTAGACTCTGTCTTATGGGTTCTCATTGGTATTGTCGGAATGTTAGTCCATTTGTATTTAAGTTGTGAATCGTCCATCGCGTCCCGTTTGGGGCGTGACATTTAGACTTTACTTAGCTCGAGAGACTAAGTTATTAGATGATTATTACATTGTCATATGTCATTTAAGTCGAAAGAATTTATTGTGTTAGTGTGTGGCGCAATCGGATAATGGACTCATTCGAGCAAATACATCACTAGATTTTTGTAAACTTCAAAGGTGGGTAAACTTGATTTTGTAAGCATGTCGATCTTTGTTATACTAATGTTTTTATGCAAAACTCTTTTTATGCTCTGGTATATTATGATTGAGGACCTTTGGGTCATGAGGCCTAATGTTTTTGAGATAATGATGGCGAGTATGGAGCCGAGGTATAGAGACTATCTACGTGGGCATCGTTGTTATTCTTAAAATAATTTAAATACTTGTGTTTTGAAGAAACAAACTTTAAAGCTTTTGTAATAAGAATTTTAAATAATGCCTAACTCTTATTATCCTTATTAGTTTTTGATAACTTTCAAGTTTATATTAAGAAATTTTAAGCCCACATTTTAGTAATTAAAGTATTATATGTATGCTTCCGCAAATTATTTGTAAATACTCAAGTGTACCGAGAGATGAGAGATTTTGATGTTATATGGGTATAAATTGGTTAAGTAAGAACCGAGCCACCATTAAATGTTTCCATAGGAAAATTGAATTTGAAGGATCAAATGGGATCAATTTATCTTTTATGCAAAGCAAAGACTAACATTAGAGTGAAGATAGTGTCAAGAATAAAAGCTATCAAAATGCTTCGAGAGAAAGAGTGTCAAAGATTTTTGGTGAACGTGATGGGGAAAGAGACGATGGAAAGGATGTCAACTAATGAATTAGTGGCGAAGGAATTTTTGGACGTATTTCCAAATGATTTACCCGGAATTCCCCATGATCGTCAAGTTGAATTCATCATAGATTTAATGCCGGACGACACATGTGTCTAAGGCACTATACAAAATGGCACCCAAGGAATTGCAAGAACTAGAAGGCCAAATTGTAGGTCCCAAGGGGTGTGAGTAAGGTTTAGAAAAGGGGGGTGAATAAACCTTACCAACATTTCCTATTTTAGTCCTTTTAAAATATAAAGAGTTAACTCAAAAATTTTGTGTCCTTGAGGGACAACTAAGTTGGTTATTCAATTTGCGTTAGCCACTCAATGCACTCGATAGATTTGTTGATAGAATAACCCTACTGTTTAACCCTGAACTTTAACTTGGTTGTATTGGTTTTATAAGCGAGAAGACTTAACACCCTTGATTTGTTTTAAGTTTGTTTTGACACTTGATTTTTAGCACTTGGTTATTAATCGGGTTGGATAACAAATATGAGTTTTTTTAGCAGAGATATAATGTAAGTATGCGAGAAAGGTAAATGTGCGGAAAAATAAATGACACAAATAATTTTTATAGAGGTTCGAAGATGGGGTAATTCTTCTAATCCTCTCTTCTCCAACTCCCCGGAGGAATCCACTATGTATGGATCGGTTTACAACGTGGTGAGCGATCAGAGACAGACTTAGTCACACGGTGGCTTCTCTTGCGACTCGCTTTTTCTTCACAGGCATGCCTTGCTACTTGACTCACTTCTCAAGCTTTTAATTTGATCACGAGCCCTCCAATAACTTGATATTGGTTCGACCTTGAACCTTCCTACAATCCTCCTTGGAAAGTAGACCACTTTTGATTCTTCAAAAGTTTCCTCTTCAACAAATTTTAAGTTGTCTTTCCTTCACTTGACTTTGTGTTGGATCGATTTCCTTTGAGTTTCGTGCTTGAGGATTTGCTTGAATGTACTTTTTTTATTGCAGGCTAATTGCTTGAATATTGCTTGCTTGTTCGTGGTTCTGTAACCTTTTCTTAGTAAATTCCTCGGCCTTTATAGTGCACTTTTGCAATTTTGCCCGTTGAAGAGATAGGCTAATTTCAAAAGTCACATGTGATCGTTGGCTTGTCTTGTCTGCGATCCTTGATGTTGACATTTCCTCGTATTAAATGTCTTGTACCATTGCAACTTATCTCACACATGGTGCCGTGTTTCCATTGGTCTATTCCTTTTGCACATAATCGGGACTAACACTTTACTCGACAACTCGCCATGTTACTATTTCGAGTAACATTCTTGACTTTCATCAACGGATCTAACTCGATTGTCTTGACTTGATCATTGTCTTTTAATCCCCAGGTCACTTGAGTATGCTCCAGACATTGGATGACTTAACCGTCACTTCAACTTGAGACTGGCTTTCTCGAGTTGACTTGATCGACTCTTCTCTCACAAACTGTTCTCACCGATTCTCCTTGTCGAGTTCTTGACTTTTTCTTTGCCATACTCGGTGACATACAACAGAGTCTTCAATTTAGTCTTCAGTTGACTTCTTGTATTTCTTGGCATAGCTAACTTGACTAAGCTCTCTCAGCCCTAACTATTACAATACAAATTACAAGGAAAATGGGGTGCCAACTTCCTAGTTTAAGTTTTACATGGTATCATCAAAATCTACAAGATAAATTTCCTAACAATTTCCCCTTTTTCATGATGCCAAAACTTAAATAAATTCAACAAAATATAAACAAAGAAAGATACATACGACAATGCAAGAACAAAGAATGTATGCTTAAAATAGATCGTTTTATTGATCATAGCATTCTTGTCCTTTACATAGTTTACATTTGGTATCATAACATTCTTTATCGAGCAATATACATCTCTAAGCTAAGATACAAGATCTCATACAAGGTGAAAAATTACACAAAAGTTCACTAAGTATATTACGTAAGACTTACATGAGTGTATTTACAAAAATACATGAAGGGGTTTGCAACAACACTTCAACGTCTTCGCTGCCTCAATCTTGACTTTTCTTCTTCTCTAATTCTGTCTTCTTCTACTCTTTTCCTCTTCTTCTCTTCTTCCTCCCTTCATTTCTTCTTTTCATAGGCCCTTTTGGAAGCATCATCCCTTTGCTTCCTCTCGAGCCATTGACAAGTTTGCCTCTCATTTTCTTCTTCTTGTCTCCTCATCGCTCAAAGATTCTTCCTTTCCACTTCAAGGTTGGCTAATTGGTTGTATCCAGCCCAATAGATCAAGCCCTTCTTGTCGGGTCAACATATTCAACTTCCTTGGGTTTTGGTCAAGCTAGGGAACCTCTTCGCCACCACTTCTTGCTCGCCTCGACTCACCGCTTCTACCCGATTCAGCCTCTTCTCTCGCCTGGTGTATATCTTGACCGAGTCTTCTTCTTTTCACCGAGTGGTAGGGCTGGTAGACTCGCTTCCGCTTCTTGACATAATGCCGACCTTTTTCCCAAAGATAAATCCAGTGCTTGAGCTAGAGCAATTCCTTGAAATAGCCTTCCGATTCAAGCGTTTAGAATTCTTCGACCGATCTAGGCTCGATCCATTATCGTATAGCATCTTGATCTTTTCTCGTTTGGAATACCACCATCTTGTTTCAACACTTCTTGAACGTGGCATCCTCGCTTTTAGAGAACTCCTCAAACCCCGCTTCAATGATCTTCCTTTTCTCCCACATTGGCACCGCAGAGTGCTCAATGGGTAGGGTTACTGGGAAAGTTGCTCGGGATAGAGGCAACATAACATGACCTTGCTAGGGGTTTCAGCTATCATCAAAGTTAGATCCTTGAACTTTCCCCTCACTGCTTTTACCTTCTTCTCAAATTTGAACTTATCTCAATTTGTATTTTTCTTCAACTGTTCTTCTTTTGATTCCTTGAGGAGGTCATCTTCCCCTTTTTGGCATCATCGAAGGTGAGAGGGACTCTAGGGAACATGCCTCTGCGTGCATGAAATCTAGTGTCCTTATAGCCGAGTTTTGTTTGGAGTCGGTTGCATCCTATGCGGCTCGAAATTCTCGAGCGAGTTGCCTTGGACTCGATCGTCACTAACTTCATCTCACCATGAGTAAATTTGAATTTGTCATTCATAGCATTCTCAAGTCGCATAATTCCTTTCTGTTTAAATTGTTGCGGCAACTCCATTTCGATTTTGTGAGACTCATGTAACCTTTTGATGTATTCCCGCATCATTTGCCTCGATCAAGGTGTTGTCAAGACTCCGCACAAGCATTCTTCCATATAAAGCCTTGAAATATCGAACTTGCTCGAGTCGCATGGCGATTTTTTGCTAAGACCACTCCCGATCCGCACCACGATCCCTCTCAAGTCTGTTGTGATAATGGCATCCCTATTGTCCAGTCTTAAGTCCAGTGAGGCCTGGTGTCGTTCGATCTTCTTGAAGATTGTTTGCGGGCCATTCTCCGCATCGGTCAAAGTCCGCTGCGGGCCATTCTCGCATCGAAGTCAAAGTCCGCTCACTTGATTTTTGTGGGCCATTCTCGCATCCAAGTCAAAGTCCGCTAGTATAATAGTGTCGGTAGGAATTATGGGATATTCTCTTACGGTGAACCTTCTTTGTTCAAGAAATTGTCTCTTTTTCCAACTCAGTGCAGGATATTTGTGAATGGAAACATCTCTTGAAAAGCATCATCGCGCACATAAGTGATAGTCTGCGAAGATTGTGCCTCGCGATGACTCAACTTGGTTTGCCTCCATTTGTGAAGAGCTTTACGCATCCTGCCACAAATTTTGTGGGAGCTCATGACGGAGCTGGTGGAGTCGCATCGCTGCAGCTATGGGAGCCCGCGCAGATGACTCGGTTCAGTGGGGCTTGTGGAATTTGTTGCCCGGTGACCGAGCCTCGGTGTCTTAATGAGCCTTCCTCGATCCTCGTAGATTCTTCTAAATGAATTACCTGTTCCTTTTTGTATCATCAGCGTCATTGGATGATGATGAGACTTGTGGAGTTGGCTTATCATCAAAGTCGAACATTTGGCGAGCCGCTTTCTCACCGATTTGGCTCTTAGATTTTTGAACATCCTCATTGATCGGAGTAGACTCGGCTTCATCTTTGGATCCCAAGAAAGATGTGTTTAAGTTTTCCTAGGAATCATGAAGTGCGCTTATTTCTGTTCTCGCATCGGCGTTGTCCGGAGGATGAATGTTTTGAGAGCGGCTTGACCAGCACCAGGGAAGTCTCAACCTCCCTTGGGCCTTCAATACCCCCAGCAGACTCAAATTGTGAGGCCTTCAATGTTCTCTTCGATAGTCTCAATTGTGTTAGGGTCTTCTACATTCCCTTCGACGATCCACAGTTGTCTTTGGGTCTTCGACCATGGCATCCATAGGAGTCTCAACTCCTTGACTCGCCCAGAGTGTTAAATCCAAGGGCATCACCATCCTCGTGCCTCAATCTGTTAGAACAGTGTCATTGGCCTTCAAAGCGGTGACACTTGGCCGGGACGGACTCAACCGTCCGAGCTTCGTCAATGTCACTTTGATGAGGTTATTTTTATTTTTTACATCACCCTTGCTTCATGGTTGAGTCTTCCACAACAACCTCCAACCCTTTTGTGGTGGAGAGCTTCCCCCGAGCTGGCTTACTAGTTGAGTGATCGATAGTGGGGTCACTCGGCTCCCGACTCGCGGCTTTTTCCTTTGAGTGCTCAACATAGGGCAAGGTGTGGTAACACACCTTCTTCAAGGGTTGGCTCAACTTGGGTGCCCGATTTCCCGGTTTCATCACTAGAGCCCTTGGATCCATCCTCCGAGTGTGGGGATGTGGCCGCAACAACAACCGAGGCAATGTCTTTGGGCCACTCCTAGAGGGTCGGTTTGCGGGGAGAGATTGAGATGATTCTCCTGGTCCTTCTAATAATGCTCATGGATAGCTATGGATTCCCTTACATGACCACCGCATATCCGACTTCTCGCAGAAGAGGGTGGGATCCTTTTCACTTTTAGAAAACACATCAAGATGTGTATGAGTGTGACCTCGGGAGCTCAGTAAATTCGCATATTTTCGACTTTTCTAATGCTTGGGCTCGCTCCTCGCTTTATCCTTTTCATCCGCCTTTATGATGCGCAGAGGATATCCATGCGATTGTCTTTCGAGCTTGGCTTTCAGATTTGCCACTCCAAGAAATTGAACCAGCTTCTTCTTCTTTTTCTATATAATCGGGGGTGAGTGAAGTGCACCACTTGAGTGATCCGACTTCCATGCTCTCCATTCTCGAAGACATCGTTGAATATCGTGTAAAGTTGAGAGTACATGATTACATCGTCCCGATCATCTTCTCCTTCTCCTCCAGTTCGAATTTGATGCAAGAGACCTTGCTCTTCCTCTATAAGCTCAAAGACGGCATCGGTTGTAGGGGGAGAGACCACCTTTTCAACGAAGGCTCGGTTGTCTCGTCGCTTCACTCTCCTGTTGTCTCTCGCATAGCCGGGTCTTCAATAGGTCTCGGTGATCGCCCTCGCCAGACTTTGCGTATTCATCAATGACTTAGAGATCGCTTCTTCCTGAATATCGCTATCTCATCTTCCTTCTCCGGTGAAAGGGGACTTAATCAGTGTTCTCAAGGTCGGAGTGTCTTACAAACCTCCTTTTTCTTGGGCGAACCGAGGGACATCCGGTTCGATGCGAGCTTGATTCATCTATGGCTTGAGTACCATTCTTAGAAGAAGTCGCCTCGGGGTTGGCGATTCTCTTCTTCTTCATGATCGTAGAAGGAATTAAGGGTCCCTTCTCGCCTCTCGCTTGCTCGGGCGCAGTGACTCGACTACCGCACGGGTAGAGGACTCTCTGCGAGGGCATGTGCTTTCTTTTTCTTAGCTGTAGCAGGGCGACTTTCTTCTTCTGGGGAGGGTAGCGATTGTGTCTTGTGGTCGCCTAATTCCCCTTCCCTCGTATCCGTCTTCTTTGCATGGGCTCTCTTCCGGGCACCCGAGAGGTTTGCCCTAAACATCTTCTTGTTTACGTGGAAGGGATTGCCATGGCGAAGAGCAATACCCTTCACTTCCCAAAGATGAGATGGCCAATCACAAGGCCATATCCAAGAGAGCATCCAAAAGACCCGTCCTCCTTGAAGGTCTTGTTTATCACGTTCGCAGTCATTTGTAGATGAACTCGCCCGCGATTGACTTTCTTTCTTTGCATGATCGCGAGCCATGACAATCGGCTTAGTCTTGGATACGGTGATTGAAGCCGCCAAACTTCATGTCGACATATTTCGAGACGATATCCATCGGCTTGTGATAGTCGCCCTTCAAAGAATCTCTTGTCTTTGTGTAAACCACCTTAGCAAAGACACTCGGGTTTGGCTACTTCCTTCCACGCAGCAGCCCAAGTCAACATTAGCTTCAAATATTTCCTTCATGCCTTTTGACGGCAACAAGCGGTTTCAAGAAAGTCCTTGCACGATTTTTATGTCCTTGCGTGGGACGAGAAGACTTGATTCCTTCGCCCCGCACTCTGCGTTAACGTAAAACATCGCTACCTCCTCAAGATAGGTATGCGAGTACTCCATGGTCGAGAAAAGCCTTGAGACTTGACTTTTCTAACATCTCCGCTATTTTCGAATAAAGGTCTCATCAAAGACTGTTTTATCATCACATCAAAATCCACGAAGCACTTTGAGTGGATTTTCTTAGAGAGCTTAACATAATCTAACTTTGGTGCCATTTTGAGAGAATTTCACCGAACGAAAAGCTAGAAACTTGCTTGAGAAAACTTAGGGTTCTAGAGAGAAAAACTTTGCCTTTGCTTGTAGATGAACAGTTCGTAAGTGAGAGAAATGCAAACTTCCGTATATAAGGGACGTGAAAGGACACATTTCGGATTTTGAAATTTTGATCGAAATCAACGGCTCAGTTAAAAACGTCAAAAGCGCATTTAATTCATTGCATTTAATGCAAAGAACATTTATATCCAATCATATGCTTCTTTGTGTGCAAACTTTTATCTTGTGACCGTCATTATTACACTCGACATCATCCTTAAAAACATTCCCGCTCATTTAAAACGCCGCATTTTTGTCAATTAGCTCATAAATGATTTAGCTTATATCCAACGTTACTTAACTCGCTTCCCTCTTCTCATGAAATGACTCGGTACGTTAGCTAACTCGTCTGGTGACTTCTCGACAAGACTGTTTCACTTGGTTGAAGTGTGAAACTTGCTCTGTTGTTATATTCTCATCTTCTTTCTCTCTTTGATTGAGTCGCCTCGAGTTTCAACTCACTCAATTAACCCTAGCTCATTCTTGAGCTCTTCAAATCTTGATTCACATAGAGGCTTTGTGAATATGTCGCCTAACTTCTTATTAGTTGAGATGTATTCCAAGGTGTGGTCTTTCTTTTCAACATGATCTCTTATGAAATGATACCCGACATCAATGTGCTTTGTTCTTGAATGCAACACATGATTTTGAGTGATTGCAATAGCACTAGTGTTATCACACATAGTTGCAATCTCATAATCTCTCTTCTTTGTCTTCAACGAATCTAACTCGGTTGTCTTGACTTGATCTTTGTCTTTTAATCCCCGTGTCACTTGAGTCCGCTCCGGACATTGAATGACTTAACTGTCACTTCAACTTGAGACTTGGCTTTCTTGAGTTGACTTCATTGACTCTTCTCACAACCTGTTCTCTCCGTGATTCTCCTTGATCGAGTTCTTGACTTTCTTCTTGGCCATACTCACCGGTGACATACAACGGAGTCTTGATTGACTTCTTGTATTTCTTGGCATAGCGACTTGACTCACTCGACTCTCTCAGCCCTAACTATTACAATACAAATTACAAGGAAAATGGGGTGCCAACTTCCTAGTTTATGTTTTACATGGTATCAAGCAAAATCTACAAGATAAATTTCCTAACACAAATCCAGGAGTTATTGGACAAGATATTTATCCGACCTAGTGTCTCACCTTGGGAGCGCAAGTACTATTCGTGAAAAAGAAAAATGGATATCTTAGGATGTGCATAGACTATCGAGATTTGAATCTGTTAACTATCAAGAACAAATATCCTTTGCCTAGGATAGAAGATTTGTTCGATCAATTAAAGGAGCCAGTCGTTCTCCAAGATTGATTTGAGATCGGATACCACCAATTAAGGATCAAGAATTGTGATATCCCTAAGACATCGTTCGGACAATATATGGTCACTTTGAGTTTCTGTTATGCCTTTTGGATTGGCGAATGTGCCAGCAATGTTTATGGGTTTGATGAACATGATGTTTCATCCTTATCTAGATAAGTTCGTTATTATCTTCATAGACTATATTTTGATATACTCGCAAGACAAGGAACAACATGAGTAACACCTCCGCATTGTTTTAGAAATGTTGCGGCAAGAGAAACATTATGCCAAATTCAGCAAATGTGAATTTTGGCTAGACATGGTTGTGTTTTTAGGGAACATTGTCACTACTAATGGAATTGAATTAGACCCATCTAAAGTGGAGGCGTATTGAACTAAAAGCACCTACTAACGTAGGAGAAGTGCAAAGTTTCCTAGGGTTATCCGGATATTACGAAGATTTATCCAGGACTTCTCAAAAATCGCCAAAACACTTACACACTTGACCAAGAAGAGTGAGAAATTTGGTGGACCGACCGATTGTGAAAACAACTTTCAAGAGCTTAAGCAAAGATTAGTAACAACTCCTATTTTGACAATTCCAAATGGAACCGAAGGATTTGTTATTTATACGAGATGCGTTAAAATTAGGATTAGGATGTGTGCTAATGCAAAATGGCAGGTGGTCATTGCCGATGCATTAAGACAGCTTAAAAACGCATGAACAGAACTACCCCACTCATGACTTGGAACTAGTGGTAGTAGTTCACGCCTTACGGATTTGGCGTCATCACATTTATGGTGGGAAGTGTGAGATCATCACGGATCACAAGAGCTTGAAGTACTTCTTCACATAGAAGGAGTTGAATATGCGTCGAGAGGAGGTTGTTAGAATTGGTGAAGGATTATGATTGTACCATTCAATATCACCGGGAAAGGCAAATATTGTGCCGGATGCGCTCAAGAGAAAGAACAGCGGCCATATTGCAACTTTGCTCACTCAACAAGAATCACTATTAAGAGACTTTTCCAATCTAAGGTTGGAAATTTTGAGACCACCTAATCAGGACATTTGCCATGATTTCATCCTTGATAGTACAACCTACCCCGAGGCAACGAATAAAGGATGCTAAGAAAATAGATATTTTTCTCAACAAGATGAAACAAAGGGTACTCGCATGAAGCATTCAGGGATTTGCAATTGCGCTAGATGAAACGCTAGTCTATGATGGAAGATTATGTGTGCCAAAGGATGAGGATTTGAGAAAGAAAATTCTTGATGAAGCTCACAATACACCTTATCTTGCTCATCCGGGAGGAACAAATATGTATAGAGACTTGAGAGAAATTTTATGGTGGAGGAATATGAAGTAGACAATAGGAAAATTTGTGGAGACATGTCTCATTTGCCAGCAAGTGATGGCCGAACACCGAGAGACCGTCAGGATTATTGAACCCACCGCATATTCCCGAATAGAAATGGGAACACATTAATATGGATTTTGTGACAGACTACCAAGATCCGTAAGGAAGAATGAGGCAATTTGGGTTATCGTGGGATGGACTCACGAAGAGCGCGTATTTTATACCAAGAAAGATGACTTTTAGCAAGGATTGTTTCGCTCAACTTTACACTAAGAAAATTGTTAGCCTTCATGGAGTGCCAGTATAAATTGTATCGCATCGTGATCCCCGATTTACATTGAAATTTTGGGGAAGTTCGCATGCGCCTATGAAGACAAAACTTAAGTTCAAGACTACGTATCATCCTCAAACATATCGTCAATCGAGAGGACTATTCGGACGTTGGAAGACATGCTCGTAACAGTTGTGTTGGATCTTGATGGAAGTTGGAAGACTTATCTACCATTAGTGGAATTTGCATACAATAACGATTTACCAAGCTACAATCCAAATGGCACCATACAAAGCATTGTCCTGGAAGGAAGTGTTGATCACCACTCATTAGACGAAGTTGGTGAACGCAAAATTTTTGGACTAGAGATTATTGAGAAGATGTGGGGGTAATTACTACGATTCGAGATAGAATCAAGGCAAAGACAAGACCGAGACCAGAAAAGTTATGCCGACATAAGATGGAATGATTTACAATTTGAGGTGTTAGACAATGTATTTCTCAAGGTAGCACCTTCGAAAGGAGTGGTTCGTTTTGGGAAGAAAAGAAAATTGAGACCGCGGTACATTGGACCATTTGAAATTTTGGAAAGGATTGGCAATGTTGCATACCGCCTAGCACTACCTCCGAGTTTGCAATAGTACATAATGTGTTTCACATATCTATATTTAGGAAGTACATTTCCACCCAAGCCACATCATTAACCATGAGGAATTGACGTCGTAATAACATTGCCTATGAAGAGAGTCATGTTGCTATTTGGGAAAGAATGTGCATAAGTTGAGAAATCGAAAAGTGCCCCTAGTATTAGTGTAGTGGAGCCGTCATGGTAGGGAAGATCCTACTTGGGAGAGAGAGTAAGAGATCATAGCTAAGTATCCGAACAATCCTAACTAAGTAAGTTCGAATTTTGAGGACGAATTTTTTTAAGTAGGGGAGGTTGTGACGACCCCACCCTTTTTAATTACTTGAAATTTTTATATTAATGTTCATGAATAATGTTGCATCGAATATCTAGTTTATATTTTAAATGTGCGATTTACTCGCTTTATGCATTTTATTTATTTTGAGCATCCAGGAAACCGATTGCGCCCCTAACTATGGTAATGGATATGAATGGACATCACGATGACATGTTATGGATATTATTATGGAGTTTCGGACTTAAATTTTAGGATCGACAGTTTTGGACCGATTAAGTGAATTTTTGAGATTTTCATTAAAGTGCTTATTTATATTTTTGGAATTAGAGGCTAAAATTCTACCTCACATTTTATTATTATTAGTGATCATCTAATTTATAAAAAACGAGTTTTAATTAACTCTCGGGAGTTTTAAAAAATTATAATAGCTTACTTGAGGATTTTTAAAAATATCTAATTTTGCAAGATATTTTGAAAGAAGGTTGATGACACCGAGCCGAGCCGGATCAAGTTACTCCATGTGGTCATCCAGCACACATGGGTTGGGCTCGCCCGCCACCGACCCCAACCACACAGCATGGCCGCGAGCCCCGACCCCGAGCCCAAATTTTGGCGGGAAACGCATGCGCGACAGATTGAGTAAAAATAACCATTTGCCCATACTTAGTGTTTCATTAGCACCAGAGGCCGCCACGTGTCAGAGTATTATCAATGTGAGTCGCCAAGTGGCAGAAACTTGGCTGACATGCACTCTTAGGAGAGGACATGTGTCCTTTCTAAATTATTTTACTAATTAGTGCAAAGGTGATTATTGAAAACCCACTTATTAGAGGGGTATAAAAAGCCTCTTATAAGAGAAAAAAGACAGGGGAGAAAAAGAGAAAAAGGACGTAAAACGTGAAATTGTAAGAAAGACCGACCCCAATAATCCAGCTCGGCATTACGCTAAAAAGGCAGAATTAGCCATAAATAAACGTTCATTACGTATACTTATATTTCCACGTGTTTAGTCTTTTATGTTTTTTGCTTGTTGACCAAAACGCACACGCCAACAAAGGTAAAAATGGATTTTCTACCCCCAATCACTCTTGCATTTTATAAAAGGGATAAAGATTATTAACATCCCAAACTATTCGGTTTTTACACTTTACAATCCGAACCTTGAAAAGTTACGATTTGCAACCTCAACTTTATAAAATTTTGCACTTTGCATAAAATTCCAATTTTACCCTGGTTTCATGAAAGTGGTTTGCGATTTACACTCTAAACTTTAAAGTTGTTGCACTTTGCAACCTGAACAATAAATTTTATTGCATTTTCTACGTTTACTCCTCAAGGTCTTGTGATCCTCGAAAATGGTATCGAGCCTAGGTTTATTAAGAACTTTTAGTTATATTTATTACATTTATGTAATTAACAATTGGTGAGAAGAATTTCTCCAAGAATATGGATCTGGACAATTGTCCAAGATGTACACCTTACAGACCTATCGTCAAATTTTGACGATGCATGCACAAGAACACCAGACAAGATATCATATTAGTAAAACCAATATGATGAAAAAGAACACGCAGAGCGACAGGGAAACCCTAAGGCAATGCGAAATGCGAGTGGCATTCATATGAGTTTCTCGGACAAGAAACGGACCTTATATGTAGATCGATGAATCGCTAAGAAGCATTCATGAGAATGCCCACCAAAATCATGATTCCCGATGGAGTACCAAAGATGGAATGAGATACTTCCGAACACATCTAAGATCTCAAAAGATATTAGAGAAGTCCGTAAGACGGTGCAAAGATTATGGCAACCGCCATATTCATTTACCTACACAAGTTCATCGATCCAAAACCAGATGGAGACAATGGTGAAATATCGAAGGAAACTCTTGAAATCCTTCATGATATTCAAACGAGTTAAGAATTTGGAGGACAGACCGAGTTCTTCCGCAGAAAGAAGCATATCAATTTCGTGACAGTCCCCTATTTACACCAAAACGGAAAGCAACCAAGTGGTACGAAAAATGACGGATGATAAAAAGCTTATTGCTATCATCAATGGAAAATTGGTCACAAAGTAAAAGTGATGGATATGGAGAAGATAAATCTTAAAGATCTACACGACTGGCAGTAATCCTTCGCAGATTAGGAATTGTAGATTTGAAGATGAACACGGAGATGGATCGCTTTGGTTACCTATGACCGACTAGGTCGACCAATTCCACCACCACCGCCACCAAGAAATCCCAACGTCGCGGAAAGTGCGAGTTCAAATCATGGAACCCGGGACGAGAGAATGCATCACGCCGGATATTTCACCACAGGGGAATGAAACACTTTCAGAATAGGAGCTCGACCACCTCTTGCGGGAACTCGACAACCTTCTAGAAGGCCAAATATTTATCAAACGCCTTATGGAAGATCACATCTCGACCTAATACATCCATATGGGTTGATGCTAAATCGGATATCCTGCATTTTAAAAATCGAGAAGTTCTCATTGATGAATGGGCACCGCTTATGAGGATTGCAAAGAAGTATTTTGATCTTACGAAAGATTTCTTTATTTTACTCCTTGAAATGACTCTTGAGGGATCCGTAAGGATTGCATGGGATATGACCGAAGCATGTATGAAAAGCGCGGTCACAACAGAGAATCACTAAAAGGAATTGCCGATGATATGGCAAAATTATTCAAAATCCATTTTATCAAGACAAAGTTACTTTGAGGGATTAGAAGAAGAAAAAGAAAAATATATAAACAAGCCCTCTACTGACCTCAAGTTGCATGATATTTGTCATATTGACGAATATATCAAGTTGTTCACCGAAAACCGGTGGAAATCCAAGATTAGAGACAAAGAAGCTTCACACCTATTATTTGCAAAGATTCCGAGTCCCTCGAGAGAAATGCTTATCGGGAATACAAGGATGCAATTTGATTTGGATACGATGGCTAGAAGAATGTCTTTCCTAAAAGCCAATCTATCCGAATGGTGCTATCAGTAGCACTATACAGAATTACAAGAGATTACGAGGAATTAATAAATCGGTTCCTCTATGTTGCGTAGTGATGATATCCCAACTTGATTGTGGGAGGTCAACCCAGCGGCATAAGAAGAAGAAGGAGAGAATCCATCCATACCACCGGGAAGCAATAGCAAAAGAAGTAGGTCTTCATGGAGACCTAGAAGGTTCTGGTCAAAACAAGAAGCCCGGTTACAAATCGGGGTAAAGACCAAAGACCAAGCATGAGTAGAGCCTCATCATCAGGTTCTAATCAAGCAAGTACCAGAGAACCCTAGGGAGAAGAACTTTCAGATGAGCTCATACAGAGCTAATGAAAGTTTCGAGGATCTGTAATTGATGGACATGCGGAGCAAGAGGGCATATTTCAACAGATTGCCCGTAAAATCGAAGCGAGGAGTCGAGGCAGTTTGAAGCAACACCGTAATTTAATTTGAAGCGGTGTCTATTATCATGATTTGATCCGGTGTATCAAATTGAGGATCTACCCTTAGATAAAAGCATCTCGTGAAGAAGAGATCTATTCTCGACGATGGAAGTGAATCCATTTAGAATCGGAGTGAAGAAGAATTTTTTCAAAGGTTAGGGAGGATATGTCGATTCCTCTCCCACACTACGGTTTCTCATAAGACTCTTATGAGAATTATGAAGGAAGATCCAAAGCTTCAGATATACGATGGATTTACAATTGAGCGCAGATTAACAATGACTTATCCTACGAAGAAGCACCAAGCTATTTTGGAGCGAAAAGTTCAAAAGTCGAGGAATAAAGACATAAGCCTCGATTAAAGTGCAATGGAGACATCATGGGTGAAATAAGGCCATGTGGGAGCGTGAAGAGGAAATACGTACCAAGTGCCCGGATATCTTGAACATTGGTAAGTTACCGAATTTCGAGGATGAAATTTAGTTAGGGGTAAGATATAATATCCCATTTTTTTGTATATTATTATTACTACTAAGTATCTAATTATTATTTCAATAAATTCCTTTTATTATTATTATTATGATTATTATTATAATTTTTATAACAACCAAGTAGCAATAATTATCCAAGCCCAATTTAAAATGTTTATTTCGAAATTCATTATGGGCCCAAAATCTTTCCCCCAACTTTAAAAGTCCAAGTCAAATAGATTCTTTAACAAACCCTAGTCATCCCAAACTCCAAAAATTCACCCTATAAATACACAATCTTGCCCTACAAATATTTTTCCCATACGCGTGAGTTTTGATAGTAAGAAAACGAAGAAAACGAGGAGTAGGATTGCCTACATTATTTCACTCTTCGCACGACATCCGCATTTATTTGAGGTGAGGATATTCTATTCACTTATTGTTTGTCGTTATTAAGTGCTTCGTATATGTGTATTTGTTTACGTGCAATAAGAAAATAAATCATGTTAGCCAGGGGCCGTAAGAAGGTCCGGGATCAAAAGTATCCTAGCGGTAAACCCGCAATGTTATAATTAGTCCGGGGTCGTAAGAAGGTCCGGGATCAAAAGCATCTCGGGTGAACCCGCCAAAGACGTAGTCGGGGCTATGTGAAGGTCGGTGATCAAAAGTATCCTCGGGGTGAACCCGCAGACTATAAAAGTAATCGGTCACCAAAGTAAAAGTTAAATTACATGTTGAATGTTTACTACTATGCCTATTGATGTATTTAATTTTGACAAACGTGTCCCCATTGAGAGAGTTGAAAGCTCACCCCATATTCATTTACATTTTTAAGGTTGAGGAGTTCGAGCGAGGATTGGAGGCGGTGGATGCAAAGTCAATAAATTTATTTATTTTACAATTTTAGGAATGTTTTATTTTATTAACGGAATTTTAGTTACTATTTTATTTTTGGATGATGATGTTTGGGATTCAAATTAAAGTACTTTGTTTATTCGAATGCAAAATTAATCGTATGTTATCTTTTTTAAATGGTGTCCTTTTAATTAAGCTAATTGAAATGCTTGTTAAAATTTCAGATGTTAGAAAATTTGGGTCGTTACTGAGATAGAGAAGCTTGGAATGGAGCCCAACACTCCCAAGTACACACTCACAAGCCCCGAAGAGTCACATGTGGTAAAACGTTAGCCCCGCCATCCTCGGCCAAGCCATTCCCTTGATACCAATTAGCCTCCGAGAATATGATGAGACCGGAGGTCCCCAGATCACTTAGACAAACTCCATGTGAAGGCGAATCTCTACAACAAGATAGATGTTTCCTATTGCAAAGTGTCCGCACAATACTCGACCAAACACCACTAACTTGGTTGATTAGCCCCAGTTGGATTAATCACCGGGATGGACAAGCTCACTACCGCCTTCGCACGATAATTCTACATCAGAAGGAAGTATTCAGAGACCATGGCTCATCTTTTTCAAGTAAAACAAATGGAAGGAGAGTTACTGCAAGACTTCATGAAGTGATTCGTGGAAGCCGTCGGCTCCAAAGCCGGAACACCAAGAAAGAAGCGGACTACCGAGAAGACACAAGGATAGTCCCTTCCTTAGAAAGGGGCGTCATTCAACAACTTGGAGAGCTCAAGGGGGCACCTTGCCTAGCATAAAGGACGCCTTCCCCAAACTCCTCCTTCGAAGGGTTACGCCCATCGAATAAGTGCGCTGACCTAGGAAGCTCTCCAGCTCAAATGAAGGTATTTAACGCTCTAAGACATCACCACCCCGAGCCACCTGAAAGCATCCCCGAGCTCGCTAACTACTCAAAAACCCTCATAAGGGCACTCCCACCATATAGCAGACCGCAATGGCGGTGCATGAAGAATGACCTCACTCAACTAGAATGAAAGAGATGAACAATGAACTCGGAAAACAACCAGACAATGAAGAAACCATCACGTGGATAGAGAATTTAACCTTTTTTTCCTTTCGATTTTGAAATATGTCCATTAAATTTGAAAAATTAGTGATTTAGTCATATGACTGATATAACATGCAATGTTTATCTATGGGCTGATTTCACATTAAATTTAGGAAAAATTGCTAAGTTGGCACCGTGGGTCAAATGTGGATTTTGTTTGAAGGAATAAAAAGTGTTTGGTCAAATAATGTAATTATTCTTTTTTTAATAAGTTGGGAATACTAGTTGTAGGGGAGATGGTAAACTTAAAAGAATCGAAAGATATCGGGTTTGAACCCGGTCAACACTCTTACAAAGGGTAAGCGATATCATGTGAGTTACAAGTTCCTGGTTCAAGGTTGGATTTGGAGGGGATCAATTTCAAAGAAACTAAAAGATATCGAGTTCGAACCCGACTCAACACCGTTACAAAAGGTAAGCGATACCACTTGAGCTACAAACTCGTGGTCATAATGTAATTATTCTTTCATATATAATTTTTTAAAAAACTAATATGATTAATTAGAATATATATTATTAGCATAAAAAATTGTCCCTTTTTTCTCAATTCAATCACCCAATAAACGATCAGAATCGAGGATCACCGACCGAAAGAAGATGATGTAATTTTCTTGCCTTATGATGGTGGTAACGGTCTCCAAGTTGGAGTACTTGTAGTATAATATACATATTGGCAAAAACTTCTGTTTTTAGAAAATATGATTTATCGTAGCAGAAGTAAAAGTAGTTGAGATCAGAAGTTGATAGTGTTTGCAAATATAATCAGAAGTTGAGAGTGTTTGGTGAAAAAACTGTAAAAATATCTATTTGTTTGTAAAAGTCAAACCAAAAGCAAGAATCAGAAGAACAAGTTTACAATAGTAAACACTAAAAAGTTATTCCAAGCTAAAATCAAATAAACGCTTCTTTTAGTGATTGCAAATACTATCATAGTTAAGTGTTTCATTCACAAGATGTGTATGGGTGATTGAAGAAAACGGGAGAAGTTTTATATGTATTATCCATCGAGTATAACATCTAAAGGACGGGCCTAGTGGCTAAAAATGTGACATTTGACATTTGAATTAATTGAAGACTCTTCAATTTAAGGGACGGGTTTTATCATATCGACATTTGTGATTCGACTAGTGGGTCTTGTGGAAAGAGTTTGACCAGGCACAATGTTAATCCAATGGATCATATCAGGGTATTGACTTTGGGCATTTATCACCTATCATTTGTCCCATTAGGGAAATTGGGAGTTTTGCAAACTTAAAAAAAAAAAAAAAAAAAACGAAGAAGATTGAAACTTCTAAGTGAAAAAAACAATTATTTTCATAGTTTGCAAATACTCCTATAATTCTTCATCAAAAAGTGGAGAAGAAATTAATGACAATAAAACAAGGTTTCAATGCAAAGAATCAATGTAAAAAAGTCATTGAGAAGAGCAGAATCAAATGGCTCAAAAGAGAGCAAAAGTTCTTGTTCCGCACAAAATACTTATAATCAGCCAAGATGTTTATCCCACCAATAAAGGAAGCAAAGTTAATTGTTATTTAGGTAGAGAAATAGTAAATAGAATCAACTCCCTAGTTCTTACCACCAGCCCATCCGTACTCTTTCATTGCAAACAAATCGAAAAGATTTACAATTAGATAACTTAATGTTGTATACGATCACAACACCATATATATAAATATACGCAAAAACATATGAAGGCATAATAAGGGATAAACCAATTACAGATCCTAAATGCATCTACAATGAGCTCTATCCCCACCGAAAAACGCTAAAATAGTGCTAACTCTAAGGATGCTCATCTCCTACACTATTCTCGGAGATTCTACAAAGTGATGGAGGAAGGATTTTACTGATTGGGACGAACTAAAGGAAATTTAATAAGGACGCTGGATACTAAATATCCATATAAATGATTTTAAAATTTAAAAGGATCCATAGTAAAAAAAAGATATTAGAAATTTTTGAGGTTAGTCGCTGCCTCCCTTGTCCTCCTCCGTCCATCGTTGTTTGTGTCTATCATGTTAGTCGCCAATTGTGGTGCAACATTGTTCATTCGCTATCTTTTCTATTTCTTTAATAGATTTATCAAACTTTTACATTTTAAAAATGTAATAGAATTTTATTTTTTGTTCTAATTGTATATTTCAATAAATTCAATATATTTATGTTATTTATTTCTATAAAAATTATAATGTTCGATTATTTATATTTATATTGTAATTCTTAAAATAATTATTTATATTACTAAAATTAGTTTTAACTAATAAGTTTTAAATATTAAATACAAGTAAAAGTTAGAATTACAATACATTATTATCACCTCATGATTATAATAATAAAATATATTACATTGTTAATTAAATATTTATTTTATATTATTATGTTAATAAATATTTGATGAAATAAATTAGTTTTTGTAGATTGAATAACAAAGAAAATTCATTATATTGAAAAAAATATGAAATAGATGGGTTGTAGATGGATTTTTAAATTTGGTGCAGAAGTTGCACTATATTAGTGCAAACTAAGTTGCACTAGAATTTTGGGGGGAGAAGGAGAAATTCCTAATCCCGTTATTTATTCCTCTTTGGATAATGTTGAATGAGGAATGGTGAACATGTATATTAACGTACTTAAGCTATATGGTAGGATTAACAAACCTTAAAACTAATAAGGTAAGGATTGGCTCCACTAGCAGTCCCGATGATGGTGGAGGATCTGTTGCATTTCTTGATCTCCGAGGTGAAAATGCCTGTCAAAACGAAGAAGAAGAAATAACATAAATCAGTCCATCGGAAAAATAAATGGCATGTATTCGGGTATGTTTCAATTAGTTAATAAGACCAATATCAATAACAAATCATACTACATATGTAGTTATTTAGAGAAAAATTATTTTGCCAACCAAACTATGTCGTTTTAGGAATTTTGAGAGCTAAACTTCTTTTTTTTTTTCTTACACTTCGCCATCATAAGGATACAGGTTTTGCCATTTGACATCTTGAACATCTTGATCACAAATATTTCTAGGATTTTGTCACGTACATGACACTTCTCTTGTTTGTGCGTTTTTAGTCAATTCCATGTTGTTTTATGTACCCAATTTTAATCTGTTGAGCCTAATATTTGAATAGTTATATAATTATTTTGTCCACATAAAACAACATGATATATATTGTAATTGCTTCGGTGTAATGGATCCAAGAAGATCAATATTTTCAATGAGAGAAATAAGTGTGTACATTGAAATATTCTTTTGAAAAGGATCTTCTATAGTTAAAGAAATGTGTACCTTTGAGTAATAGCAAGTCAAGATCTTGTATTCTATTAATGTCTATTTCATTTGCAGATCTTGTTTCATTACACTAGATAAATGTCACGTGTACAATATGGTTGGAATACATGTTGGATAGAAAATGGAATAGAGAATCTTGTGTGGGGTAATAGTGTCGGGCATGTTTAATGCATGCCAAAAAGTAAATGGAGAAACAAAGCCAAACATGTGATATTATCAATAATTAAATAGGTTGGAGGGTAAAGGATTTAAATATAAGTTGCATTAGGTTGACCAAAAACTTTGAAAAAGCTTGATAAAAGCATTGAGAAAATTCTATATATGATTTTGAATAATTATTTCATTAGAATTCTTTGAATTAGCTACATAATTCTCATGGATTGGGTATTGTATTTAAGTTTTGATTATTCTCGAAATGTTTGTCCTTTAGGCTATTTCTCGGTCCTTTGATTTAATGAAGAAAATAGTAAATAAATGCTTTCCCAATTTTATATGATATGACTTTGTGTTTAATGTTAAAGCTTTTGCTTTATTTTATTTTTTTCCTCAAGAAATTTCAAGAACCCAAAGTACCATTATGAATTTGCAAGCATACTCCCCTTAAGAGTAAAATTATAGGTTTGATATAATACTAAGTAATAATTTCACCCTTTTCACATAATTAACATTTTCCAATAAAGATCAAATGTCAATCAATAGTTATTTTGCATTGGAAATATCACTTACATTAACAAGATAAGAATAAGATAAATTCCATTTGCTTGAATTCAAACATTTTAAAAGTATAACATAATTTTCATGTTTAATTGAAAATTCAAACATTACATTGAAAAGTTTTGAGTAATATACATTTGCTCTTCGTGAATAAACTACATAATATTTATATACATATAAAAAAATGCAACAAATATAAATATACCTTAACTTGTTCATTAGATTTCATTACTTTTTTTATGCGTGCTAATGGTAGCATATGTGGAGCACGAACATCTACAAAATAATGGCAAGATCGAATTAATTAGCATCGAGTATAGATAATGGTATAATGATATATGTTACGATAAAATCTCCTTTTTGTTCAATCATAAAATAAATCATCGTTTTTTTCTTGTCTAAACAAATGAAAAAGAATAGATAGAAACAAGATTTTCACTTTTTGTTATAAGCTACTTTGTCGTTTTTAGGAATTATCTAAAAGAGAAAACTTTTTTCCTCACACGGTATTACCAAATAGACAACCATTTAAATAAAAATCTACATATATAATTTTATTAATATCTCATAGAAACTATAACAAAGTTTATATCGACTTTAAAATTAATTTGTAAGAATAAAGTGAATTTAAATTTAAGCCTTAAAGAACAAAGACCAAATCTTGATATGTTATTTATTTATCTTGTCACGCCCAAACGGGACGCGATGGACGATTCACAACTTAAATACAAATGGACTAACATTCCGACAATACCAATGAGAACCCAATAAGACAGAGTCTAAATAGCAAATGAAATAAATAATGATACAAGTTATCACTTAAAGTCTACATTCCAACATCCAAATTACATCCCGAAATTCAACAAGGTAGTAACTTAAAGTCAAGGGATCATACGCCCTCAATTACAGACCGAATTGATTAGGATACAAGAGTCCAACAACAACATAATAAGAAAAGAGTCCGATCAACAACAAGATGCGAGAAATCCAACAAGCGTAGTACAATGTCTCAATCCAGAGTTCGGTTCAGCGTCAAATAAATCCTCATCTAAGGTTAGAAAACAAAGCGGGGATGAGACAAAAATCTCGATGGATGGGGTGATCGGGTAATGCGAGTGTGGCGTAATATAGTTAATGTGAGAAAATAGTTACGAAAAACGCGCGTGAGTATGATGCATGGTTTCACACACGATTCACAAGCGTCGGGATAAATTATTTAAATAATATATTTACGATTTAAGAAAAATTCATGGTCACACAGCACTATGTGATATAGTCAAGACAAGTAGGATTGCGCACGGAAGTGTAACGCCAATCCTATGCAAGGCAATTAATGGTTGCGTACGGACTTGTAGCGCCAACCAATGCAAAACAGTAAGCGGTTGCGACGGGAATGTAACGCCAACCAAAACGGGACGATAACTCCGGAATCGTGTGGATCGACAGCGATTCCTTCGTTCTTCCTTGTAACTCCCGGTCAAGATGGTCCAAGACCGCACCTTATCGCTCCGTAGGCAAAGACAAAATCCCAAAGAGAGCCGGGGCGAGGCTCGGATCTGTCATAATCATGATTATACCTCAAGATACTACGACCCGCTTCCCTTGGACAAACTCCGTCCCTCCATTGCGGGATTAGGGACGATGGGGGAAGAGTGGAATAGCAGCCGAGCTGCCCGGTTCCATCCCCGACGATCCATTCCGAGTCGTGAGCTCGACACACCAAGTTCGACTCGGCAGAAGTAATTACAATTACAGTGCGATCAAATCAACCAGCAATGAGTATTATTGATTCAGGGAAGCGGTTTAGGAGCAATTTTTGAAAAACGCGAGTGGCAATTATGGTGTTGGTGGAGTATTTGGATGAAGATGATTATCGGAAGGATAAGCAACCTTCGATATCTTGAAAGATTAGGTGGAACATAAGTCCGTCATAGATTCCAAAATCGCAAGACGAGGAAGTCGCTCCGCGATCGGGTATTAATCGGTCGAATTGATCCGATAAGTCAGGGTTTTTGGAAAAGTAAAATACTTAAATTAAATCTCCAAGTCAGAGAGCCAGGGCGATTTTAGTAAAATTGTAATTTAGCCCCGTTTTGTAAAAACTAACACTTTTGGGGTTAAAAATTGAATAATTAAATATCCCGACCTTGAAAAATTATGAGGTCAGTTCCTAAATTCTCCAAATTGTCCATAGATCCAGATTTTAAAAGCTTTGGGGTCGAGTTTTTGTAAAAATCTCACATTGGCCCCAAATTTGTAAAAATTGCCAATTTAGACCTTAAGTTTTAAAATTCGGAACCCACAAACCGGAAGGGATTTTAATGTGGTTCCAGTTGGAAAATGTCACTAAGGTTAGTAGGATATTGGGACAAAAGCAGTTTTAAAACAATATGTGTAGGTCCCTCAATTTTTGAAAATATCATTTTTGTCCCATTTTAAAATAATTGCCTTTAAGGCTTTTAGGGGTCCAATTATTATGAAATTTGAACCTTGGGTCCAAAATACAATTAAGTTATAGTTAAGTTAGTATTTCCAGGTGCATGGGCTGCATAAGTCCTGGAAATTTCATTTGGGTCCTCAAGTTTAATATTTTTCACATTAGTCCCTCAATTTTAGTAAAATTGTTTTCCAAGCCCTAACCACTTGGATTTTTGGAATACTTTTAAAATGTGTCAATCCCAGTAACTTAAAAGTAAAAATTTCAATTTATAAAGTTTAGGTCTGGTACAGTTTTAAAAATTTCAAAGTAGCCCTTAAACTTTCAAAATTTTACAATCTAGTCCTTGGGCTTTTAAAGGTTGATTTTATTTAACTTAAAACTCTTAAAACATTATTAAAAAGTCCAAAAGTTATTTTTGAACCTGAGTACAGTCCCAAAATTCGAAATTTACAGAGGGGTCCTTTAACTTTTATTTTCTTGCAATTTAGTCCACCAACTTTCCATTTTTGCATTTTTAAGTCCAAAATTGAAATTTAATCAATTATGCTCGACTTTTCAAGGTTATAAGGCATTCAAAACATAGATTTTAAAGATCATACACATGCATGTCCAATACATACAATAATTCATCAATTAAAGCATTAAAGTATACATGCATGCACCTAAAATTCAATAAATAGCAAATTTGAGCAACTCTTGAGAATTTTCATGATTTGATATATAAAATTGACATGCAATACATAGATTATATATATCTCAAGGCTCATGATCAAATTTTCTACATGCATTTTAATAAAACACCTAAAAGTTGGAAAAATAATTTTCCACCCACCTTAATTTTGGAAATTGTGAAATAAAGGGATAATTTCACAATTTTGAGTGAGGCTTCTTAGGTCAGCCCCTAAGTCAAGAAAATATCAAAATTTGGAGTTAGAAAAATGAGAGAAAAATTAAGGAGAAAAGAAGAAATTAAGGAAATGAAAAGGACTACACTTTACCTTGTGTAGTAGATATTTGGAGACTAGTAGAAGCTCAAAAATTGGAAATTTGGCTCAACTCCAAAATCTCCTAAGGTCAGCCCCTATTTCTCAAAAATGGAAAAGGGGTGTTAAAATTTGAAAAAAATAGGAAGAGTAGGAAAGAAGGGGTCTAGTACACAATTCTTACCTTGTAGTCAAATTTTCTCTACTATTTTCTTCTTCAAGCTTGAGGTCCTTCTTCAAAATATTGTCAAGCTCTAACCTTTAAAGTCTTCTAAATGTACCTCCAAAACCAAATTTAAACTTAAGTTAAAAAGGTGGAGAGATGAATAATGTGATATCCAAAATGGATTGAAGCTAAAATTTCTTACCTTTTAGTATAGTGGTTCGATTTTTATGAAGGATAAGGAGGAAAATGTTGAAATTTTTCTAAGTATGGGAGAAGAAAGTGAAAGAAAGAATAGAGAGATGTTGGGAGTTTTTAGAGAGAAGGAGGAGAAGGCTTTGAGTATTAGAATGTGTTGATGAGAAATGAGATGAAAATTTGATGAAAAATTGCCATAATGGCCGTAGTAGTAGAGAGAGAGGGAGAGGAAATTTTGATCAAATTGTGTCTTGTAATTTGTCTCTTGCATGGAGACAAAAATGCAAGTCAAAGTGTGGGTCAATTTGAATTTGAGAGGAATAAGAAGAATGTTGGTTAAGTGGGAATAAGTTGGGGAAAATAGTAATAAAGAATTGGTGTATAAGATGATGTGTATAATGTTTGAATTAATGATATAATTATACACAAGATGACTAATATATGGTGTATGTGTACAAGAGTTGGATGATATTTTTATCCCAAAATATCCATCATGGCCGTCCACTATGAGGGTAAAATGGTAATTCCATATATATTTTTTTTTGTCCCAATTTTGATGATAATAGATGAAATATATCAATCTCCAAAATAATTAGTGATTCCCTTGATCACTTGTAAGTCTCATGATCACTTAATCTAAATCAACATCTTAATTCTATAAGGTAAAAATCTCTAAAATAAATAGTCTCTTAAAATTCCAAGGTGACTAATAAATACAAAAATAGTACTAATGATCAATCAAGTGATCATAAATGAGGAATAGAATTAATGATGATCATGATCACAAGTAATTAAATAAAATGAAATAAAATACAAAATGTATATATTATTAATAATTACCCGTCAAAATGACGCGGTAAAATAGTCGATCAAAAGCTTAAACAACAATAAGGTTCAACTAATAGCTTCGGAAAAATCGGGGCTTCACATCCTCCCCTCCTTAAAAGAATTTGGTCCCCAAATTCTCTTCAGAATAGTTCTGGATATTGATTCCTTATGTCATCTTCCATTTCCCACGTTGCGTCTTCATCCCGGTTGTGGTTCTGCCACACCACTTTAACCATCGGAATTTCTCTCTTACGCAACTGTCGTATCTGCTGATCGATGATCCTGATTGGCCTCTCGGTGTAGGATAGATTTTCCATTAGAGGAGGAGTATCTCGGGTGATGATATGCTCGGGGATCGGTTGATACTTCTTGATCTCAAACGTGGAATACATCGTGCATTCCCGCATATGGTGCGGTAACTCGAGTCCGTAGGCTAGCTTCCCGATCCTCGTAAAATCTTGTAAGGTCCAACATATCTCGGACTCAACTTGCCTCCTTTCTTGGATGATCAATCCTTTCCGTGGTGAGAGTCTAAGAAATACTTCATCACCGACTTCAAATTCCAAATCCTTTCTTCTCTTGTCCGCGTAACTCTTTTGGCGGCTCGAGTCATGTCGTGCGAATCCGCTCCTTGATCGCTTGACCTTCTCCATGGCCTCCTGAACTAAGTCGATCTTTGGAATCGAGGGCGACTTTCGTTTCTCTTTCGGAGTCCATTGGTCATCAATCTCCCAGTGTAGTGGGGATCTACATTTTCGCCCATACAATGCCTCGTAAGGTGCCATCCCAATCGTGGCCTGATAACTGTTATTGTAGGCGAATTCGGCTAATGGTAAGTGCGAATCCCAACTTCCTTGAAAATCCAAGGTGCAGGCTCGCAACATATCTTCAAGGGTTTGAATTGTTCTCTCGGACTGTCCATCGGTTTGTGGATGTGCTGCTGTGCTGAAACTTAGTGAGGTACCTAATTCCTCGTGTAAGCACTTCCAAAATCTGGAGACAAACCTCGGGTCTCTGTCGGATACTATATCGATTGGTACTCCATGCAGTCGAATGATTTCTCGGATATAAATCTGTGCAAGTTTCTGCAAGCTATCGGTTTTCTTGATGGGTAAAAAGTGTGCAGATTTTCGAGTGAGTCGGTCTACAATGACCCGAGATAGCGCCTGGCCTCTTCTGGTCCTTGGTAGATCCGTCACGAAGTCCATTGTTATATGTTCCCATTTCCACTCGGGAATTCTCAACGGTTGTAGTAAACCAGATGGTCGTTGGTGTTCTGCTTTTACTCGTTGACAAGTCAAACATCTCGCAACGAACTCCGCTACCTGGTTCTTCAGGTTTACCCACCAATAACTTCGTTTCAAATCTTTATACATCTTGTTTCCTCCAGGATGTATAGTGTATTTTGAACGGTGTGCCTCTGTTAGATTCTATTCCTAATCCGCTCGTCATTCGGTACACACACTCGATTCCGGAACCCGATAACTCCATCTTGGTACCGAGAATTCGATCTTTCTCCTTTAAGTATCTTCTCCTTCAGTTTTTGAAGATGTGTATCTTTCTCTTGTGGTTCTTTGATCTCATTCAAGTAGATTGAGTGTAATCGAAATGTTAGCACATGAAATCGATCTTGGTTCTCGTCGATTCCAATTGCTCGCCTCTTTTAATGATTCCCACTCTCGAATCATAAGTCCGGCTAAGCTCGCCTTTCGCTTAGAGCCTCGCTACGACGTTAGCTTTTCCAGGATGGTATTGAATATCAAAGTGATAGTCCTCAATCAACTCCATCCATCTCCGTTGCCTCCATTGAGATCTTTCGGGAGAATAGATACTTCAAGCTCTTATGATCCGTGAAAACCGTGAATGTTGCTCCGTAGAGATAGTGTCTCCATTTCTTCAACGCGAAAACTATCGCATTTTTGCAAATTCCAGGTCATGCGTTGGGTAATTGGTCTCATACGGCTTGAGCTTTCGTGATGCATAAGCGATAACCTTGCCTTCCCGCATGAGTCTCGCTCCTAGTCCTTCTTTTGATGCATCACTTGTAGACGACAAAGTTTTTGTTCCCTTTGGAAGGGCTAAGATCGAGTCGTAGTAAGTCGTTTCTTCAACTCTTGAAACTCGTCTCGCACTTGTCGTTCCACTCAAACTTGACTTGCTTTCGGGTTAGTCGAGTGAGTGGTCCGGCTATCTTAGAGAAGTCCTGGATAAATCTTTGATAATATCCACTAGTCTAGAAACTCCGATTTCCGTTATAGACTCGGGTTGTTTCCATCCAACCACCACATGCGTACCTTGAAGGATCTACCGCAATCCCAGTCGGATACTATATGTCCCAAGAATGCGACTTCACTAAGCCAAAATTCGCACTTGGTGAATTTAACATACACTTATGCTCGTAGTGTCTCTAAAACGATTTTGGTGACGTTCGTGCTCTTCTCTAGACTTAGAGTATACAAGTATGTCATCAATGAATATCACTACGAATTGATCCAAATAAGGTTGGAAGACTCGATGCATCAGGTCCATAAATGCTGCTGGTGCATTAAATCGGACCGAAAAGGCATTACTACAAACTCGTAGTGTCCATATCGGGTTTGAAATGCGGTTTTGGAAATGTCTCCTTCGCGGATTTTCAGTTGGTAATATCCTTGTTGTAAATCAAACTTGAGTACACCGTTGCTCCTTAAAGTTGATCAAATAGTTCGTCTATCCTCGGGAGGGATATTTGTTCTTGATGGTCACACTATTAAGTCCACGATAATCTATACATAGTCTTAATGTGCCATCCTTCTTTTTGACGAACAAAGACAGTGCTCCCCACGGAGACGCACTCGGTCGGATAAATCCCACATCCATCACGCTTTTTGTAATTGCGTTTTCAACTCTTGTAACTCAAGAGGAGCCATTCTATACGGTGTTACGGCAATCGGGCGATCCCCGGCAACACTCGATGGTGAACTCGACTTCCCTATCCGGAGGGACGGTGGTGAGTTCTTGTGGAAATACGTCCGTATATGCCGATACTATAGGTACTTGGTTGATTTGTATCTCAACCTTGGGTTTGTTAATTACAAACGCCAAATACCCCGAGCCCCTCGAGTGATCGCCCTTCTCGCTTTCATTTTGAAATGATTGGGGCAATCTTAACTCGTGCCCTTCCCGAAATCTCCACTTCGGGTTTTCCGGGTTCACATAGCTTAATGGACTTGTTATGGCAGTCCATTTGTGCATGGTGTGCGGATAACGATTCATTCCCAATATTACGTCATATTCGGATATAGGTAACAAGATCAAATCGGCGGGGAAGTTTATCTCAAAGAATCTTAACTTCGCATGCATTATAGATAAAATATGTTATCGACTCGCACCCATAGGAGTTGACACTTCTAAGCATATAGGCATATGTTCCATGCATGCATGCGGTTTGTGTACAAAATGCGGTGCAACAAATGAATGCGTTGATCCAGGGTCGAACAATATTTTAGCGTAGTGGTTAGATACTAGAAGCGTACCTTCCACCACGCGTCATGTTGCCTCCGGAGCCTCTTGTCGGCTAGTGCAAATGCTCGGCGGGCATCCTTGCCCGATTACCCTGGCCGTTTCCCGCTTCGCGGGTTGCGTTGGTTTGGATCGGTCATTGTACTTGGCAATCTTGCGGTAGTGCCGATTACTACCACAACGCAAACACCTTCCTTGTTTACGCCAGCGATTGTCGGCAAGTATGTCCCGGTTTTACGCAATGCGTACATTCCTAACCCGGCTTTCCTTGTCTTGGTCTCTTTCTTTGTCTGTCCCGTTAACCGGTCCCTTCAAACTTAGCGGCGGTTTAGATGGTTGTCCCATGGTGGCCTCTTAAAATCATTCGATGGCCTACTCTGCTGAATCTGCCCAATACGGTTGATCCCGACTCAATGCGAGAGCCGCTTTGCCTTTAGTAGGTTGAGTAGGTTGCCGATTCAACAAGAATCAAGCTGTTTTCAAGTTCCGATTTCAATCCTCGAGTGAACTTGTAAAGCTTATCCTCTTGATCGATTGTCCCCGAGCATACTTGGACAATCGGTGAAATTCGATTTCAGATCGAGCCACAGTCAGTTCCCTTGCCTTAATCTATGGAATTCATCCCGCGTGCTTCCTTCACGACCTGGGAATATCGCCATTCATTGAACTCACCAAAAATCTTCCCATGTTTACGATTACTCGGTCCTGTTCCCATCTCCTTTCAACCGCCCTCCACCGGTCTCTAGCGGTGATTCCGGGCATTTAAATACACGAGTGTGACTCTCGCTTTCGTCGGAGTATTGAAGAGCATTGAAGATATTTTCCAACTTCTCTATCCATTCTTCCGCTTTCACATCGTCCCGGCTCTCCCAAGAAGGTTGGTGGGTCGAACCGCAGAATCGCTCCAATGTGCGATTGTTCGCCTCTCGGGCGGGTTCGGGAGCACGGGGTTGAGGCTCGCCTGTTGCCTCATAAACACGATTTCTTTGGCAATGCAATGCTTGCGTTATCGATTGTCTCCTACGGCAGTGGAGGAGGTGGTGGTAATTCCGAGAGGGTACCGGTTCCGGGTACATCGTCGTCTCCTCGTGGAACGCGACGAGGTCTCCCACGTCCTCGATGTTCGCCATTCTCGTATCTTGGAGCGTTAGTTGCGATTTGCGAGTAAATGAATACAATAATTATTCGCGTAAAGTAAAAGATATCGCAGGGATAGTAACATCAACACAAGACATTGAATAAATAGTAAAAGGTATATCCATTAATACAAAATTGAATACACCCAAAGTACATCATCGAATAATACTAAGTCGGATACATGGAATCAAAATACATCCAGGATCTAGTACAATAATGTAAGGTACAACACTGGACTACACAGCTACAACAACAAAAGTACAATCGACAATCTGCTAGCTAATCGGTGAGATCGCCATCAACATCGCCGCAACTATGTATGTCTATGATCGGGCTGGTCGGGTTGAGGCGGCGCCTCAACCTCGGGCCAATCCACAAAGTCCAACCATCTTGCTCAAAGTCCCGAGCCTCATCGAGTGGAGCAGCCTCCGCTCTCCAATGTCGATTGGATCCTCCTCGGGATCCTCTTGGGATCCTCTTCGGGATCCTCCTCGGCATCGTACGGAGTTCCGCCTCGGGCGGTGGCAATGGCCGAGCGTTTTTCGCTAAAACAGCCTCTAGTGCGGCGTCCCTCGAGTTAGGGCTGTGTAAGGTCCTCAATGATTGTCATCCGCTTGATGAGGGTCTCTCCAAGCAATCGGCAAGATTACGGGATAGACGGGCATCAATCTCCCATTTCTGGCGACCGTCGCTCGTCCTCTTCATTTTCTCCCGCATGTTATCCAGGCGCTCCTGGATACTTTGTATTTGGTCCTCCCGCGCTCTTATGGTGTTATCGCGGTCCTTGATGACAGTGGTCAGTTCGTTCTTCTCATCTTGGCTTATCGCCAAGCGCTGAGTCAGGTCTCTGTTGCGTTGGCGCTCTTGGGCTAGTTCTGTGGTCGTGCGTTCGCTTTCCCGGTGCCAATGAATCATCAGTGCCCGGTAATATTCCTCGCTCAAAGACGGGCATGGAATACATCCCACCACATAGGCGGCGTCGGCTCCATCCCGATAAAACAAACTAAGGCGGATCACCAAAGGTAGAGGAAAGATAAGAAAGAATAAGGGAGAACGAGTAAGGGAAATCAGTCAAAATCAACTAAGTCAAGACAAGTATGATTATGAATCTCAAAGTATGCATTCTAACTTAGTTCAAATATCAATAAGACGGTTATATGCCAATTTGAAATCGATTTCACACTTAATTAGTCAAGTCGCGGTACTACCCAAAACACAGACCGAGGGTCCTATCCTGGGTCAGCTCGGTGTAAGTTTCCATCTTACTAGCCGAGCTCTGATACCACTCTTACTGTCACGCCCCAAACGGGACGCGATGGACGATTCACAACTTAAATACAAATGGACTAACATTCCAGACAATACCAATGAGAACCCAATAAGACAGAGTCTAAATAGCAGCGGAAATAAATAACAGATACAAGTTATCACTTAAAGTCTACATTCCAACATCCAAATTACATCCGAAATTCAACAAGGTAGTAACTTAAAGTCAAGGATCATACGCCCTCAATTACGACCGAATTGATTAGGATACAAGAGTCCAACAACAACATAATAAGAAAAGAGTCCGATCAACAACAAGATGCAGTAAATCCAACAAGCGTAGTATAATGTCTCAATCCAGAGCCGGTTGGTTCGGCCCCCAGCGAAATCCTCATCTAAGGTTAGAAAACAGCGAGGATGAGACAAAAATCTCAATGGATGGGGTGATCATGTGCGAGTGTGGCGTAATATAGTTAATGAGAAAACACGATTACGAAAAACGCGTGAGTATGATGCATGGTTTCACACGATTCACAAGCGTCGGGATAAATTATTTAAATAATATATTTACGATTTAAGAAAAAGCGATTCATGGTCACACTATACTATGTGATCAAGACAAGTAGGATTGCGCATTTTAATTGTAACGCCAATCCGATGCAAGGCAATTAATGGTTGCGTCACGGACTTGTAGCGCCAACCAATGCAAAATGTAGCGGTTTGCGCACGGGAATGTAACGCAACCAAAACGGGACGATAACTCCGAATCGTGTGGATCGACAATGATTCCTTCGTTCTTCCTTGTAACTCCCGGTCCAAGATGGTCCAAGACCGGCACCTTATCACTCCGTGAGGCAAAGACAAAATCCCAAAGAGAGTGGCGAGGCTCGGATCTGTCATAATCATGATTATACCTCGATACTACGACCCGCTTCCCCTTGGACAAACTCCGTCCCTCGGTTGGGATTAGGACGATGAGGCGGAAGAGTGGAATAGCGGCCGAGCTGCCCGGTTCCATCCCCGACGTATCCATTCCGAGTGTGAGCTCGACACACCAAGTTGACTCGGGCAGAAGTAATTACAATTTACAAAAGTCAACTAGCAAAATGAGTATTATTGATTCAGGGAAGTTTAGGAGCAATTTTTGAAAAACGCGAGTGGCAATTATGGCGTTGGTGGAGTATTTGGATGAAGATGATTATCGGAAGGATAAGCAACCTTCGATATCTTGAAAGATTAGGTGGAACATAAGTCCTGGCGTCATAGATTCCAAAATCGCAAGACGGGAAGTCGCCCGCTGATCGGGTATTAATCCGAATTGATCCGATAAGTCGGGTTTTTGGAAAAGTAAAATACTTAAATTAAATCTCCAAGTCAGAGAGTCCAGGGCGATTTTAGTAAAAGAGAAAATAATTTGAGTGAGGTCCTTTATAAAAGGAAAATTGTAATTTAGCCCCGTTTTGTAAAAACTAACACTTTTGGGGTTAAAAATTGAATAATTAAATATCCCGACCTTGAAAAATTATGAGGTCAGTTCCTAAATTCTCCAAATTGTCCAGAGATTCAGATTTTAAAAGCTTTGGGGTCGAGGTTTTGTAAAAATCTCACATTGGCCCCAAATTTGTAAAAATTGCCAATTCGGACCTTAAGTTTTAAAATTCGGAACCCACAAACCGGAAGGGATTTTAATGTGGTTCCAGTTGTAAAATGTCACTAAGGTTAGTAGGATATTGGGACAAAAGCAGTTTTAAAAACAATATGTGTAGGTCCCTCAATTTTTGAAAATATCAATTTTGTCCCATTTTAAAATAATTGCCTTTAAGGCTTTTAGGGGTCCAATTATTATGAAATTTGAACCTTGGGTCCAAAATACAATTAAGTTATAGTTAAGTTAGTATTTCCAGGTGCATGGGCTGCATAAGTCCTGGAAATTTCATTTGGGTCCTCAAGTTTAATATTTTTCACATTAGTCCCTCAATTTTAGTAAAATTGTTTTCCAAGCCCTAACCACTTGGATTTTTGGAATACTTTTAAAATGTGTCAATCCCAGTAACTTAAAAGTAAAAATTTCAATTTATAAAGTTTAGGTCTGGTACAGTTTTTAAAATTTCAAAGTAGCCCTTAAACTTTCAAAATTTTACAATCTAGTCCTTGGGCTTTTAAAGGTTGATTTTATTTAACTTAAAACTCTTAAAACATTATTAAAAAGTCCAAAAGTTATTTTTGAACCTGAGTACAGTCCCAAAATTCGAAATTTACAGAGGGGTCCTTTAACTTTTATTTTCTTGCAATTTAGTCCACCAACTTTCCATTTTTGCATTTTTAAGTCCAAAATTGAAATTTAATCAATTATGCTCGACTTTTCAAGGTTATAAGGCATTCAAAACATAGATTTTAAAGATCATACACATGCATGTCCAATACATACAATAATTCATCAATTAAAGCATTAAAGTATACATGCATGCACCTAAAATTCAATAAATAGCAAATTTGAGCAACTCTTGAGAATTTTCATGATTTGATATATAAAATTGACATGCAATACATAGATTATATATATCTCAAGGCTCATGATCAAATTTTCTACATGCATTTTAATAAAACACCTAAAAGTTGGAAAAATAATTTTCCACCCACCTTAATTTTGGAAATTGTGAAATAAAGGGATAATTTCACAATTTTGAGTGAGGCTTCTTAGGTCAGCCCCTAAGTCAAGAAAATATCAAAATTTGGAGTTAGAAAAATGAGAGAAAAATTAAGGAGAAAAGAAGAAATTAAGGAAATGAAAAGGACTACACTTTACCTTGTGTAGTAGATATTTGGAGACTAGTTGAAGCTCAAAAATTGGAAATTTGGCTCAACTCCAAAATCTCCTAAGGTCAGCCCCTATTTCTCAAAAATGGAAAAGGGGTGTTAAAATTTGAAAAAAATAGGAAGAGTAGGAAAGAAGGGGTCTAGTACACAATTTTACCTTGTAGTCAAATTTTCTCTACTATTTTCTTCTTCAAGCTTGAGGTCCTTCTTCAAAATATTGTCAAGCTCTAACCTTTAAAGTCTTCTAAATGTACCTCCAAAACCAAATTTAAACTTAAGTTAAAAGGTGGAGAGATGAATAATGTGATATCCAAAATGGATTGAAGCTAAAATTTCTTACCTTTTAGTATAGTGGTTCGATTTTTATGAAGGATAAGGAGGAAAATGTTGAAATTTTTCTAAGTATGGGAGAAGAAAGTGAAAGAAAGAATAGAGAGATGTTGGGAGTTTTTAGAGAGAAGGAGGAGAAGGCTTTGAGTATTAGAATGTGTTGATGAGAAATGAGATGAAAATTTGATGAAAAATTGCCATAATGGCCGTGTAGTATGAGAGAGAGGAGAGGAAATTTTGATCAAATTGTGTCTTGTAATTTGTCTCTTGCATGGAGACAAAAATGCAAGTCAAAGTGTGGGTCAATTTGAATTTGAGAGGAATAAGAAGAATGTTGGTTAAGTGGGAATAAGTTGGGAAAATAGTAATAAAGAATTGGTGTATAAGATGATGTGTATAATGTTTGAATTAATGATATAATTATACACAAGATGACTAATATATGGTGTATGTGTACAAGAGTTGGATGATATTTATATCCCAAAATATCCATCATGGCCGTCACTATGAGGGTAAAATGGTAATTCCATATATATTTTTTTGTCCCAATTTTGATGATAATAGATGAAATATATCAATCTCCAAAATAATTAGTGATTCCCTTGATCACTTGTAAGTCTCATGATCACTTAATCTAAATCAACATCTTAATTCTATAAGGTAAAAATCTCTAAAATAAATAGTCTCTTAAAATTCCAAGGTGACTAATAAATACAAAAATAGTACTAATGATCAATCAAGTGATCATAAATGAGGAATAGAATTAATGATGATCATGATCACAAGTAATTAAATAAAATGAAATAAAATACAAAATGTATATATTATTAATAATTACCCGTCAAAATGACGCGGTAAAATAGTCGATCAAAAGCTTAAACAACAATAAGGTTCAACTAATACCCGGAAAAATCGGGGCTTCACATATACTAACAAAACAAAAGATTTTAACGAACATGAGTTTGTGAGCAATTGTTGGCTCACAAGGGCAAAAATAAAAATCATATGAAAACTAAGAAAATGTCAATGATTCTACTTGTGCGCAAATATTGGTGACAATTACTTATAGACATAAAGACAAAAATGAAAATTAAGTGCAAATTAAGACCAATGTCATTTGTTGCAGGTTTTAAATAAGAAAAAATGATTCGATAAAAGAAACTAGGAAAACATCAAATAGGAATTATATATATATATATATATATATATATATATATATACCACTTGGAGCCTAGCATACTCCCGGTCAATCGTTCTTTCTATAAACCTTCCATGTTTTGCTTCAATTGATTCATAAAACATGAATTTCTGACCTCTTCGATATGTCACATTTAAAAGATTACCCGATGGTTATCATGTCTTGTAGAGGTTGAGATCGACATAAAATCATGCGATTGTAGAGGTGGTCTAGATCGAGGCGCATTGGTCGAATGAAGTCCATGATGTTTTTCTCTTTGTGATTGTTTATTTTCAATGTAATAAAAAGAGTAAAATGGAGTAAGGACAAATAAAAGTCTATATGAACACAAAGAGTTTATAAACATTTTAAAAGACAAAGAGAAGACGAGTATTAAATTTGGCATAATAATTACATAGATTTTACATATCTTCGATAAATTTTTATCTTATTATGTCAAAGATACATGTCGGATCATAGTAACAAAATTTATGAAATTGATGCGTTTGGTGTGGGTACATGTAACTAATGCATATAACCTCTTCTCAAAACAATTAATGGAGTTGTTAACGATCTACAATACTAACAACCACCATTTCTTGATAATGCTAATTATTTGGTCTAGTTATTTTTGATTTAATATACCAATTTACAAGAGTATCATCAAAACTGTTTAGGTGTGATTTTGGTTTTGTTTGATGATTGCAAGTTTTCTACTTTCCAGATTTCTCATGATATAATGTTTTATTTTATTCAAATTAAAAGGAACAAAATGAGAAACAATAATTTCTAACATTAATTATGTTAGAGAATTCTAGTCTGCTAGTGAGTGCCTTACTAGTTTATTTTTACAATTTAAAGTTAAAGTTACCAAAACATATACTAATCCTTATAATATTATGTATCTATGAGAAAGAGGTTAATTGCATTAAATATATAGTCCCATGAAGGGGTGGACCGTGGACCGGGAAATAAAAAAAAAGCTCTGTGCAAAATCAATCATAGAAAATCTTTTCGTGTAAATATACAAAATTGGCCATTTATGTTTCTAAAAATGAAAACTAGTCATGTTTTAAAACAAAAAAATAGTCATTTTGACTGAAAAATGATAGTCATACTCTCCTTGTATTCTTAGTGAGTTACTTGGTGACTCTCACTCCAAACTTTCAAATAGATCTCTCTCTCTCAAAGTTTGTTGATGAGTTTTTGATGATGCTTTCTCCCTCTATCCCTCTAGTTAGTGGTGGCAATATTAGAAGGATATGCTAACCCCGACATGAACCCGACCCCAACTTACCGAGAGAAACCTAAACACAAACACGATCGACAAGAATCGACATGATGTTACCAATTTATCTAAAACACAATAAATATATTTTAATTAATTGTGGATGTATTTTAAGCATAACACAAAATCAACTCGAAACCAAACTTGAACCCGACCTAATGACCCGAATAGCCACACCCTACCTCTAGTCACTTTAATTCTCGATAAATTTATCTTATGAATTGTCATTGAAGAAAATGATAGAATATGTTGCCCTATTGATCAATATTTTAATTCAAAATCATTGATGTACGAAAGTGGTGTTATGACATCAACGTTTTAAGTGTTATAAAACATTATCATTCGATTACGTTAAACAGTTTTATAACACCTAATTAAAATGGACACATCGTAAAACAGAAATAACATAAGGATTTTTAACATGCTTAGATACCTCAATCTTAATGCAAGAGGCCACGCTACAATCCACTATAAGAAAAGCACAAAGATATTACAAATACAAATGGATTTATGAATAACGTAAAGACACGCTGGTTATAAATTCACCAACTCTTGTATTCAACTAAACTCCGATTTTTTATTCCGAGAATCTCAACCTTATTGGAATCCTTCCAACTTCAAAGCCTTGAACGGTTGAGTCAATCCACATGTAGATCTTCATCTTCTTCTCCCGAAGAATAATAAAAATGAACATATGATTTCTTGAAGAAGAACTTGTAGTCTTAAAGTGCTTTTTCGGATATCTTCTTCAAAGGCCGACTTCTCTTTTTATAGATTTAAAAAAATCCTCTCCGGAGGACATTTCAAGCTAAGAAAGAAAAATCCGCAAAATAAAATTCTTTCCTTGTAGGTGAAAATCATGTACACAAGGAAAGTGATTAAAGAAGGATAATTGGCATTTTAAAATGGTCAAAAACAATTAAGATAAAGCAATCCAAGATTATCGCAACATGCATAAAATAGAGAACATGCCAAAAATCAAAACACAAAATCTAGCCTAAAATCGCGCATTCTCGTGCCATCGTTGTAGTACATAATAACATATGTTCATTAACAATCGCCTAAAATCCGCCGCCTGATTCGACAAATATGCAAACATTAACAATCCCCTTTGGCACTTTTGGTCAAAACATACTTTACCGAATAATAACATAATAAAACAACTAGTTATGCAACATTTAAGACCATATCCCGCAAGTTAGCATTCAAAATATATCATGCATACATTGTTCAAAACATCCAACAACTTCAAATTGAACCAGTTCCATAGTAGTACCGAAACTAGAAAGAACAAAACAATATAAGCATCAACATACAATCCGAGTTTTTAATCGAGCCATTCTCTTCATTTGACTCCCCCTCAGAATCTGCAACTTCCTCATCTTCATCATACTCCCTCTTAGAAGATGCATCCTCTTCTTCCTCTTCATCAGATTTTTCGGACTCCCCCTCAAATGGGTCTCACCTCACTTGACTCGGTTTACTCCCCTTACTTGGATCTCACCTCACTTGAGTCTTTTCTCTCCCTTTTTAGGAAAAAAAAAACAAATGATGCAAACCATCTCCTTCAAAATAATCTCTTTCAAGAATTTGTTTGAAGTCCTCACCAAAATTGATGAGAGAATGAACCACCAAAATTGGAGAGAGACAAATGGCTACTATGGTAGTTTCTAACAAAAACTACCCAACTGCAAATTTGAAATTCAAATATTTTGGGAAAATTCACACAAATCGAGGGTGCATTTAGTCCAAGATAAGCACGATAAAGTATACCTTTTATTAAAGAAAAATTTAAGGAAAAATCAGTTCCAAAAATAATCCACTAATTCAAAACAATTAAGAAGATATGATCCTGAAGGATGTCTAGGATGATGAGTTTATTTCGACACGAATAAAAGGCTTGAGCGTTTTAGTGATGTAACACAAGATTGTACCACCTTTTTCAAAAAACACAATGGATCAAAATCCTTTTCCGATTTTAGAAATTATTTTGAGTGAAAAGAATTTGCGCAGGAGAACATTAGTTAGTTGGTAGCTTTCGCTCCAAAAATATAGGTAGCTCTTTCTAAGAAGAACACGACAAAATTCACGCATGTAAAAAGAAGAGAATAATTCACAACTGAATAGCTTTCACACTCGATGAATAGGCAACTTTTTCTGTCAAAGGCCTAAGAAAATACATCTTTCACATGGAAAAATTCATTCTATTTGCAATTTGATCCACAGATTGTTTTTAGGCAAATGTTAGCTCATAAGGGTATTCAACTAAAAACAACAATAAAATAGAAAAAAGCCAATGAAAATGATCTTAATAATGCACAATGACAAATGCGAAGAAATAAGATCAAAAATATATTGCAACACATCAAAAAGGAGAAATGATGCATATGATGTTGCAACACTAAAACCCACACTACTTAGAGAGCACAGACACCCAACGATTTGTTTCAGGAGATTAAACCTTTGAAAGTCCAGGGCTTTGATGAAAATATCATCAATTTGTTTTTCGGTGGTGACAAAATCAATGGTCACAATTTTAATCTCAACCAAGTCTCTAATAAAGTGGTGTCGAATATCGATATGTTTTGTTTTTGAATGATACACTGGTTTTTGGAAATATTTATGACACTTGAACTATCACAATAAGTAGTAATATTTTTCTTTTCAACTCCATAGTCGAGTCAACATTTGTCTCATCCACAACATTTGAGAATAAAAATCCTTAGGGCTATATATTCAAACTCAACAGTGGATAAGGATACGTAACTTTGTTTCTTATTGTATCATGAAACTAAATTGTTACCATGGTAGAAACATCCTCCAAAAGAGTGCTATTTCGGTCATCGACATCACCTACCAAATCAACATCACTATACCCAGTCAAGTTAGTATTAGCATCGGATGAATAGAATATACCAGGTTTAGTAGTCCCATTTACACATCTATTGATCGATTTATGCATCACCTACCAAATCAACATCACTATACCCAGTGCATCCCATTCTCATATTCAATTTAGGAACTCCAACCACATCTCCTATTTTGATCAGATTATGCATGCCATGAAAATTCAAGTAACCCATTTTTTCGATGCCATATTTCAAATTTACTCGAGTAGTATTGTGACCTTTCCTTTAGCACCATCACCAAAAATGACCAGACCATTTTCATTGGTTTTGAAACCACTGAGTTTTTAGGTCACCAATCATATGATGAGAGCATCCACTATTGAAATACCAAGAATTAGTAACGTTGGCTTTCAAGGAAGTGTGCACAACAAAGCAAGTTATATCATCCTTTCTAATCCGGACTTTCCTAGGTTTTGAAGACAAATCAATTTTAACCCTAGGAGTGCTCCTTTGCTGGTGTTGTAACACATAAGGTGACACTTTCCCTTGCCTAAAGTGCTTATGTAAGAGAAAATACTTAGGTCTAATATGACCAACACAAGTACAATAGTGACAAACAGGGGACAAAACGTGTGTTTTTCTTGACAAAAGAGAAGAAAAGGGGTTACCTTCTCATTTACAAAAATAGTTTTAGATTTTCTATCATGCCGAGTCGTGTTTTTATTAAGGGCAAAACAAATACTACACGATCTTGATGAACCTTCCTTTCAAGAGAATTTCATCAAGCCTAAATTTCCCAAGATTAAATTTTTCGCAGAGGCCAAGGTATCATTGAGTTGCCCTATTAATTTAGGAAGTTCATCATTCCTTTCAGTGCCCAGCTTCTTAATTATTACTTCTCTTTTCAGAGAGTCTTTTTCAGCGGTCAAGACGACAATTTTCTTCTCTAGTCCTTTGTTCACTTTACACACCTCCACCCATTTATCTAACATCTTTTGACATAACATTCTTAATTTAGTCTCACCTTTGGTCTCTTCAAAGATCGAGTCATCAGATCCTCTCCCTCTGCACAGGAAACAGTATTTAAGAAAATAAAGGGAAAATTTGACTCATACCTGTCTGGTGTTGTAACACCAGGAACTTTTGATAAGATGAGTAAGTGACTCATTCAACATATTGATTCTCTCCATTTTTGGCTTGTTCTTGGAAGTAAAAAAGGATCTGTCAGGGAGTTAAAGGCGTGAAACCAAACTTTCTTCATAAAAACAAGACATGTTAGCAACAACTAAACATGATCTCACTAATAAGAATTAGTGTTAGGCTTTTGATGCCAATTGATAGAATATGTTGCCCTATTAATCAAAATTTTAATTCAAAATCCTGGATGTTCGAAAGCAGTGTTATAACATCAACGTTGTAAGGTTATAAAAATTTATCATTCGGTTACGTTAAACAGTTTTATAACACCTAATTAAAATAGACACAATGGAAATAGAAATAATCCACTATTAGAAAAGCATAACTTATTACAAATACGAATGGATTTATGAATAACATAAAAACTCCCTCTTTATAAATTCACCAACTCTTGTATTCAACTAAACTTCGATTAGGGATGTCAACGGGCAGAGCGGGGCGGGGCGGGGAGCGATCCCCATCCCCCGTCCCGCGATCGCGGGAATCCCCGTCCCCGTCCCCGCAAGACAAACGAGGAAAATTTTCCCCCATCCCCGTCCCCGCTGCGGGATTCCCCGCTCCCGTTTTATTTTTATTTTTTTGCAAAAATTAATTGTTTTATAAAAATAATCATTTTTAATATTAATAAATTATATAAAAAACTACTAAACCACTCATTAATAAAATAAATTAAATATTTTGTCATTTTTTATATTTAATGTGGATATATTTATAATATATTATATATGTTATAAATAATATATTATATATTTAATATGCGGTTCCCGCGGGAACGGCGGGATCCCCGCGGGGACGGGAGTATGATCCCTGTCCCCATCCCCACGGGGAAAATTTCGGGGGAATCCCCACCCCGTTCGGGTGGATCCCCGTGGGAACGGGATTCCCGCCCACCGCCAATTCTAACTCCGATTGTTTCTTCCAGAATCTCAACCTCATTGGACTCCCTCCAACTTCAAAGCCTTGAACATTTGAGTCGATCCACACCGTAGATCTTCACCTTCTTCTCCCAAAGAATAATAAAAATGAACAAATGATTTTTTAAAGAAGAACTTGTAGTCTCAAAGTGTTTTTCTCGGATATCTTCTTCAAGGCTTACTTCTCTTTTTATAGCTTTCAAAAAGAAAGCCTCTCCCGATTTCTTGGAGGACATTTCAAGCTATGAAAGGAAAATTAGCAAAATAAAATTCATTCCTTATGGGAGGAAATCATGTACACAAGGAAAGTGATTAAAGAAGGATAATTGGCATTTTAAAATGGTTGACTCAATTAAGATAAATCAATACAAGATTATCAAAGAACATGCATAAAATATTGAACATGCCAAAAATCAAAACACAACATCCGGCATAAAATCCCCCCCAGATTATGTGCCACCAGTGTTGCACACAGAGTTAGAACACCAAACCTCGCACTATGCACAAAGACCAAATTTGCCAAACATGCAAACATTAAGAAGAGGCTTGAGAATCGTGTGGTAACCATCAAAAGAATGGAAATTGGCTTTAATGAGTGGGTGGTGAAATAATATTCCTCTCATATGGCTCGGGATTGGTGTAAACCAAACATATTTGAGAGATAAATTTACTGATGGGATTGAAGCTTACAATGTTGGCATGCATCTTTAAAGAAACATATTGATGAGAAAGGATATTTTTGGTACCGAGAAATTGTTTCTTGGTACCGAGAATTATTACACATCTAAAATCATTTCTCATTCATTTGCGTACATGTTAAAAGTATATGATCATGCTGATAGGTCAAATTATATTTTTGATACAGTAAAGTGGCTTATTTTCAACTAGTGAATATTTTTGTCTTCAACTAGTAATTTTAGTCAATTATTTTTTGACTCAGTAGCAGATTAAGTCATTCTCAATTGGAAATATACGAATTTTAACTCGGAAAAAAATGATGGTGACATGAGAGCTGAGATTGCCAACTAAAATGAAATATACTTATATGAACAAAATATATATACTTTGCTAAATTTCAAACTTGCATGTATGTTTGTAATCGAACCTAGTTAAGTTGAGCTCTTGAGAATTTGAGTTTCGTTCATTTAAACAATGAGCTACCTAAGTAGAGCCAACAAGAGAGAGAGTCGAACACAAACAAGAATAACTTGTGCCCGCTTTAGGAAGTGTCTATTTTATAGCCTAAGTAGTGCACAAGTGTTACTAAGACTATTTACCATACATTTTTCTTAGTGTTCTTTTGGATGGAGAGATTTGGAAGGGAATTTGGGAATAGATATTTGAAATCCATAGCTAAACCCACACCCTTGTTTGGCATATAAATTCAAATCGGTGGATTTCAAATCAATCTTTAAGTTGTACTCATATTCCAAGGATTTTATATCCTTCCCAAAATTTGTCATTTGAAATCCATTTTTTTCTTTATGCATACTTGCATATCCATACACATTGTACACACTTATACACACTTCACACACATATTTACACATACACTCGCACATGTTTACACACACTACAAACATTTATGCCCATTTACACACACATTGCACATATTTACATACATTACACACACTTACACACACATGAACGCACAAACTACACACACTCGCACACATTTTCACACACATACATTGCACACATTTACACATTTATTAAATGTCAATTAAGAAATTGAATAGAGCTTTTAACTTATTTTATCTAAATTTCACGATGGATTTGAAATTAATACACAAATCCACATTATCCGAACAAGAGATGTATTTCAAATTCAAGGTATTTGAAATCCATTCATTTTTAATACATTGGATTTGAAATCCCCGCATCCAAATGGACCCTTAGGGTTCATTAGGATGAAGGTATTTGGGATGAAGGATTTGAAATCCTTAGCTAAATCAAGACGCTTGTGTTAGTCCAGTGGCTACGATAATCTAGAGGGCGGGTGAATAGATTATGCCGGATTTTTAAATTCCGCCCTCTTTTTCGAGTGTGAAAGCAAAGATAGAAAGCGTAAATGCGGAAAATAAACAACACACGTTGATTTAAAGAGCTTCACCCCACCTAGGGACTACGTGCTCTACCACCCAAAGTATATCGGGAAGGGTTTCGAAAAAAAAGTAGTTTTATTAATTACCACAATTAATACAACACCACCTTTGAGGATTACCACAATCCTCTTACAACACCTTCAAGGAGATTACCACAATCTTCCTTCAACACCTATGAAGAGTACCACACTCTTCAACACCTAAGATTACCCAAGTGTGCTCTTACCACAAGAACAACAACAAGGATATCTTGTTTTGGATGATGGACAAAATTCAAGATTACAACTCGATAATGATAATACAAATATTGAGTGCAAGTGTAATCAAGAATGAAAAGCCTAGACCTCAAGAGTGTGCAAGTGAAAGTACTTAGGCTAATACAACAAGAGTTTTTGACAATGTGTTTGCTTGTATGCTTTTGCTAGTATATTGTGTTATGTCTTGTTGCTTGAATGGTTCCTCTATTTATAAGAGGGGTCTTGGTTTGATTTCAGACATTGGCTCCTTCTTGGAGAGTGATTTATGCAAAAAAATAATGTAATTAAACTTAAGAAATAGTGTTAGAAATCAACCCCTTAAATTAGGGAAAAGTCGTATGAAAACCCAACGGATAGTTTGTTGCGAAGTGTATAGCAACCGGTCGCGCCTGACGGATAGAAGTTTGAAAGTATTTTCACGAAAATACACAGGGGACTGATCGACGGGGTTCACCGGTCGCCCCCCGTGTGGACCGGTTGGGCTCCTCCAAATTTCAATACGGGGGAGTTTTGTATTCAAAACCCAACTCCTGTGCACCGATCACCCTTAGGTCGACCGGCCGCCTCTCCCGATTTTTCTTCCGTCCCATTTTCTATTTCAAAACTCAACTCATGTATGGGTTGGCCTATAGGGCGACCGGTCCAACACGAGACATAAATGTTGTCCAATTTTTGTCGAAAATAAACTTCAAGAAATACTCCAGAAAAATTAGTGAAAACATTTTATGTCGATCGGGAGTATTTGGACAACATTTAGAAATATTGTTTTGGTGTAAAAACTCATTTAAACAAAATCATCAAAATCATGATAAAAATATTTATCTAACAAACTGTCCCTTTTTGATGATTACAAACCAAAACAATTTTAAGAGGACGATTTTGAAAACAAAACAATTTTCCGGTCAAGGAGTAAACTATCCGTTTAGAGCAACAACAAGCTATGCATAATGACCAAGTAGAAGGGAGTTAAAATAGTCAAAGGCATTTTACAAAAGCTCCCCCTTTCAACAAGCACATCAAGAAGAATCAATACAAAAGCTAGAAGCTTTAGCTTGTACAAAGTAAACATAAAAACATGAGCTTGGAAGCTCTCTGTCAAAAAAACAATCGGTGATCATGCATATAAGTCCATAATTCATCCCATGGACTAGGTATACCTCATGACTTTTGGCTTTAGGGAGCCATAGCTTATAGCTTCTTTCGCGAGCTTTTATTAGCTTCTTTGAGCTAACGAGCCAATTTCTGTTTCTCCCCTTTGGAATCATCAAAAAGAAAGTTAACACGATAAAAACATAAGTCATGTGTATCAAAGTGCGCTAAGTAGTCCATTGATCGAGCTTTTGGAATATTAAGCGTAAAATCCATTGAATAAGGAAGAAGTTGTTCAAATGAAATGCACAAGCTCGTTTAAGGGGAAAAACACAATCTTTAAAAGTGTAAATAACTTTTAAAATCGAGTGAATCATGTAATTGGTGAAATTTTCTTTGCGACAATTTATCGAACACTTGGCGGGCGTTAAAATTGGAAGAAGTTGTATATAGCCCTTGTAAATGTAATCAAGTCAGAAATTTTATCACCAAATCAATTCATACAATATCCAAACAACAACAATTAAGAAGCTCGTCACAATCATATAGAACAAGTATCAAGAAATTTATATATAAGTCAAATTCTCAAGGGTTCAACCCAATTAAGCTAAGGGAGTAGAATTCTTACCATTCAATTGGTAAAGATGAGCAATAATGATGATAATCGAGCATAAGGAAGTCCAAGATATAGAATTAATGCAAGAAAACACATTTGAAGTGAGTTTTGTGTGCAAATGACAAAGGGGACGAAAAATGAGTTGAAAGAGCCAAAATGGCTAAGTCTGGGAACTTAGACGGTTTTAATCAATTTTTGGCTCGGGGCGACCGTTCGAAGGCTAGGCCGACCGGTCGACCTCGGCCCAGTCAGCCCACTAGTTCAGTTTGTTTTTCAAAAATCCGAAGTTTGATCCAAAAATCTGATTTTTCGCCCTTAAGTTTTAAAAACATGCAAAATGCAAACATAGACCTCATTCAATATGCATTATGCCTAACCGAGCTCGTATTGACGCAAAAGTCTCGGAAGATAGCGGTTTTATAAAAATGTCCGCCAATTGATCTTGAGATGGTACGAAAGATATCTCAATATTTCGTTTTGAAACACAATCCCTTAGAAAATGATATCGAATCTCAATATGTTTAGTACGGTTATGATGAACCGGGTTTTGAGCAATATTTTTAGGGGATATGTTATCACAAAAGATATGAACTTTTTCAAAAGAGCATGCGTAATCCGCTAAAGTTTGTTTCATCCAAAGAAGTTAAGTACAACAAAAAGCCGCGACAATATATTCGCCGGCCGTTGAAAGTGAAACACAATTTTGTTTCTTTGAAAACCAAGAAACTAGGCAATCGCCCAAAAATTGACATGATCCGAAAGTACTTTTATGATCATCAATATTACCCGCATAGTCCAGAATCACTATAGCCTTTAAGAAAAAATTTCATCCTTTGGATAAAATAAACCATATTGAATAGTTCCTTTCAAATATCGAAAGTACTTTTATGATCATCAATATTACCAATCATACCTTGACACTTTGATTCATCCACGAACTTGCCTTTTTCATCTTTGTCAATTTTGACATTTGTTGCCGTAGGGGTAGAGCAGTTCTTCCTTCCTCAATGCCGAAATATAAATACCTTCTTGGCATTGCTTAATTTGAAGTCCAAGGAAGAAATATAAATACCTTCTTGGCATTGCTTAATTTGAAGTCCAAGGAAGAAATATAAATACCTTCTTGGCATTGCTTAATTTGAAGTCAAAGAAGAAATTAAGCTCCCCTCATGCTCATCTCAAATTCACCTTACATCAACTTAGAAAATTTCTTGCACAAGGATGCATTAGTAGCACCAAAGATATCATCAACAAAAATTTGCACAAGTAAACAATCTTGCTCTTTTTCAAACACAAAGAGAGTAGTATCAACTTTACCTCTTGTAAAACCATTTTTGCAAAAGAAAAGAGCTAAGTCTATCATACCATGCACGGGGTGCTCGTTTTAAACCATACAAGGCCTTTTAAGTTTATAAACATCATTAGGCCTAGAAAAAGTTTTCAAACCCGGAGGTTGTTTCACATAGACTTCTTCTTGAATAAAACCATTTAAAAATGCGGATTTAACATCCATTTGGTAAAGTTTGAAATTTTTAAAACAAAAGTGCAAGTAAAATGCGAATAGCTTCTAAACGTGCTACGGGTGCAAATGTTTCATCATAATCAATACATTCTTCTTGACAATACCATTGAGCTACTAACCTTGCCTTGTTTTGAACAATGTTGCCTTGATCATCGAGTTTGTTTGGAATACCCATTTTGTACCAATAATTGATTGAGATGGAGGACAAGGTACCAATTCCCATACATCATTTCTTTCAAATTGATTAAACTCCTCTTGCATTTCTAAAAACCAATCCTCATCTTCAATAGCCTTCTTAGCATTTTTAGGCTCTTTTTGAGATATAAGAGCTTTCTAGGCAAATTTTCTTCGGGTCATCATTTTATCAAGGGGATCACCAATAATAAGATCTTTTGGGTGATCTCCTTTAAATTTCAATGCCACGGGAAGATCCAAAGTATCACCTTTGTCTTCTTGAGGAACATTTAAAGTGGATGGTTGATCATTTGAGGTAGAAGGTTGATCATTTTGAGCATCATTTTGAACAATGGGTTCAATAGTATCCTCTTCATCACTTTCATCATTGGGTATCCTCTCAACACCCGAGGCTTCATTGAATTTTACATGAATGGATTCTTCAACAACCATGCTAGTCTTATTGTAAACCCGATATGCTTTGCTCTTGGTTGAATACCCCATAAATATTCCTTCATCGGCCTTAGGATCAAGTTTGTCTAATTGATCCTTTGTATTCAAAATAAAGCATTTACATCCAAATATTTTGAAGTAACTAATATTTGGAGTTCTTCATTTCCAAAGCTCATATGGAGTTTTATTCATTTTAGGACGAATATAAACTTGATTAATGTAGGTCCCAAGGGGTGTGAGTGTAAGGTTTAGAAAGGGGTGTTGAATAAACCTTACCAACTTTTTGATTTAGTCCTTTTAAAAATGTTGAGTTAATACTTCACTGGTGAGTCCTTGATGGGACGGCTAAGTTAGTTAATCGCCAGAGTTAGTCACTCAGCAGGACACTGATCGAGCCGTTGATATAATAACTCACTGTGTTTTGACTAAAAGACTTAACTTGATTTGTGATATGTTTTATTGGAAGACTTAACACCCTTGAATTTGGTTAAGTTTGTTTTAATACTTGGTTTTAGCACTCGATTGATTATCAATTGGATAACAAATTTATCGTGAGATATAAAAATAAGATACGAGAAATTAAAGTGATGAAATGTAAATGACACAATATGTTTTTATAGAGGTTCGAAGATGGGGTAGTTCTTCTACTCTCTCTTCTCCAACTCTGGAGGAATCCACTAAGTATTGATCAATGTACAGAGTGGTTAACGGTCCCGGATACAAGTCTTGATCACACAACCGACTTGATCCTTTGGGACTCGATCCTGCGAGATGCCTTGGTCACACACAGTGGCTTCTCGTGACGACTCGGCTTCTTCACAGGCAGGCTTTGCTACTACAACCCACTTTCTTAAGTTCCTTGGATTTGATCACGAAGCCCTCCAAATAGCTTAAGCCTGGTTCGACTTGAACCTTTCTACCATCTTTCGTGGAATGTAGACCCCTTTATTCTTCAAATGTTTCCTCTTCAACGATTGAAGTTGTCTTTCCTTCACACGGGTGAGTGTTGGATTGATTTCCTTCGTAATGTAGGCTTGAGGATTGATCTTGAATGACTTGAGAGTATTCTTGGTTACAGTTCAAATGTTAGCTTGAATGTTCGTGGTTCAGGTCGGTAACCTTCTCTCAGAGTGATTCCTCAGCCTTTTATAGTGATCTTTCAAAAATGCTGCCGTTGAAGAGATAAGCTTATTTTTGAAAGTCACTTGTGGCCATTGGCTTGTCTTGTTGCGATCCTTGGAATTTATGTTTCCTCGTATGAACTATTCTTTAGCTTTTGAGTTTCGACACGGTGCGAGTGCTTCCCATTCGTTTATTCCTTTTGCATGCTTCGGATTTGAGCACTTCAAGAAAGGTAGTATGGAAGTATTACTTGTTTAAGTAATTCTCTTGATTTATGTGCAACGGATCTCTTTCAGTTATCTCGACTTGACTGCATTTCCTTGCCTTCCCCAGGTGACTTAGAGTCAGCTTCCAATCATTGGATGACTCTTCTGTCACTTCAATTTGAGACTTGGCTATCTTGAGTTGACTTGACTGATACTTCACTCAGCTGCATCTTAGCTGCACCTTGATCAGTTCTGTCTTCTCTTCTTTGCCACACTCACCGCCTCACCACGTGAGTCTTCCTTTAGTCTCCAGTTGTCTTCTTGCATGTTGGACATAGCTGACTTGACTCAGCTCTACCAGCCCTATCTATTACAATGCAATTTATAACAAGAATGGGGTGCCAACTTCCTATTCTAAGTTTTACATGGCATTCATCAAAATCTACAAAATAATTTCCCAACAATTAATGACATAGCAAGCAGTACTTACGACTTCGCCCAAAATTATTTTGGAAGTGAAAATTCATTGAGCATGGACCGACTCATCTCTTGAAGTGTCCTATTCTTCCTCTCGGCTACTCTATTTTGTTGAGGTGTCCTTGTAGCCGAAAAATTGTGTGCATATCCCTTGGTTTCACAAAAGACTCTAAATTCACCATCAAATTCTCCACCTCGATCACTTGAATAGACTTAATAGTATCTTCCTTTTCATTCTCAATAAGTCTACACAACTTAAAAACTCATTAACGACATCGCTTTTATTTGCAAGAAAAAGAGCCCATGTGTATCTAGAAGAATCATCGACAATAACGAAAGTGTAATGTTTTCCACTTAGACTAGACGTACCAATATTCCCATACAAATCTAAATGAAGAAGTTGTAAAGGTTTGGTTGTGGAAATTTCATTTTTGGGTTTAAAGCTACTTTTAAGTAATTTGTTCTTTTGACAAGTGTCACATAAGCCAAGATTTTCAAAATTCGATTTGGGTAGTCCTTTTACATGTTGGTTTTTGTAAATATTTTTCAAATTCTTGTATCCAACATGTCCAAGTCGCCTATGCCATAAACTCGCTAAATCATTATTGGCGACAAGACAAGAAACATTTTGACTAACCAAATCACTTGTAAAATTTTTGTAAAGATTGCCTTTTCTATTTGCTTCACAAATAATTTCATCATTTTTAAGAATAAGGCATTTTTCTTTATTGAAAACAACATTATAGTTTGAATCACAAAGTTGGCTAACATTTATCAAATTAAACATAAGCCCTTCTACTAAAAGAACATTACTAAGAGAGAAAGAAGAGTTACCAATTTCTCCATTTCCATGAATTCTTCCTTTGCCATTGCCGAACATGATCATACCCTCTTCTTGGAGCTTGATGTTGGTAAAAAGTTCTCTCTTTCCGGTCATACGGCGTGAACATCCACTGTCCACGAGCCATTTTGAATCCTCCATGGTTGTTATAGCCCCTATTACCTACAAATGAACCATTTTTAGGTACCCTATAATTTTGGGGTCCATGGGGGTTAGTCTTGAAACCTTTGGGTCTCCAAACATAGCTAAATATTTTCTTCAATTTACAATGAGCAACATAATGACCACCTTTACCACAATAAAAATAAATAATATTGTGGGCACTACTAGCACGAACAAAAGTTGGACCTTGGTAATTTTTCTTTGAAATAGGTTGAAAAGGTTTATAGCCAAGTCCTAATTTGGAATGCTCACCTCTTTGTGCATCTAAATTTTTGTAACTTTGTCCGTACTTATATTAAACGATGCACATCCTTTTTAAACATTCAAGATCATTGGTGAGCGATTGTTTTTTGGTTTCAAGAGTATGAACTTTAGTAAGAGTAATAGCATGAGTGTTATCAAGAGATTCATAAGAAGTAAACAATTTTTCCTTTTCAATTTTAAGCACTTTATGCTCCTTTTTTAAAAGTCTTGTATTTAACAATCAAATTTTGAAATCCAATTTGCAATTCATCAAAATCACATTGCAATTCATCAACTAAGGAGGAAGTTGAGGAGTTAGAGCGCCTCGTTATTTTCATCGCCTATGGCCATAAGACCATGTTCGGTTTCACCTTCCTCGTCGGATGTGGCGAGTAGTTCATCCCAAGTTTTGACATCCGCATTTAGAGCCTTCTTTTTCGGAAAAGGTTTTTCTTCTTTTGTTCCTCCTCCTCGAGTTTTGGGCAATCGGCTATGAAGTGCCTGGATTTTCTATATTTAAAACACGAGTTATTTCTCGGTTTTCTTGCTTTATTCTTATTCACAAATTTTGCAAATTTCCAGGACAAGTGCGGCCGTCTCTTCATCATCCTCGTCTTTATCATAATATGAATTAGAAGAAGATGCTAGACCTTTAGGAATATTTTGCATACCCGATTGAGTGTTGGATGGTTTGGAATTTTTCCTCTCCTTGTGATAGACTTCGTAAATGAGGAGGTTCCCGATAAGCTCATCGAACTTGAGTGTTTTGAGATTTTGTGCTTCCGTAATAGCCATCACCTTTTTTTTAGACCACGAGCCGGGAGTGCATTCAATACCTTGGTCACTTTGTCTTCTTCGGAGATGACTTTACCGAGGGCCACAAGCGGAATGACAATGTTGTCAAGACTTTCCACTATTTTTGAAATGCTTTCACCATCATGCATATTGAAGTTTTCAAAATCTTTAACAAGCATGGTTTTTCATGCTTGTTTGACCTTCTTGGTTCCTTCATATATAGTCTCTAATTTTTCCCAAACTTCATGTGTCGACCTTATGCCTCTTATGCGATTATACTGGTGGCGGTAAAGAGAGCAATGTAAAATATTTAAGGACTTACCGTTTAGAGAGAAAGCCTTATTGTTATTTTCATCGAACTCCTTGAAAGGTTTGGGAGTCGAGGTGCTTAAATCCTCCAATTTCTTGGTTGGTTGAGCAACTCCTTCAATAACCACATTCCAAATGTCAAACCCGCCCTTGTAGAAATCACTCCGGGCGTAGTCGTTGGCGTCGAATAGCGGTGGCTTGTTGGTGGAGGCGCCGGTGGTGAGATAAACTTCATTTGTAGCCATGGATCTTTCCTTTTTACTCGGAATGAGCTAGCCAAAGAGTTTGGCTCGATACCACTTATTAGTCCAAGTGGCTACGATAATCTAGAAGGGGAGTGAATAGATTATGCCGATTTTTCAAATTCGCCTCTTTTCGAGTGTTCAAGCAAAGATAGAAAGCTCAAATGCGGAAAATAAACAACACACGTTGATTTAAAGAGCTTCACCCCACCTAGGGACTACGTGCTCTACCACCCCAAAGATATCCAGGGATGGGTTTTGAAAAAGAAAAATAAGTTTTATTAATTACCACAATTAATACAACACCACCTTTGAGGATTACCACAATCCTCTTACAACACCTTCAAGGAGATTACCATAATCTTCCTTCAACACCTATGAAGAGTACCACACTCTTCAACACCTAAGATCACCCAAGTATGCTCTTACCAAAAGAACAACAACAAGGATATCTTGTTTTGGATGATGGACAAAATTCAAGTTTACAACTCGATAATGATAATACAAATATTGAGTACAAGTGTAATCAAGAATGAAAAGCCTAGACCTCAAGAGTGTGCAAGTGAAAGTACTTAGGCTAATACAACAAAAGTTTTTGACAATGTGTTTGTTTGTATGCTTTTGCTAGTATATTGTGTTGTATCTTGTTGCTTGAATGGTTCCTCTATTTATAGGAGAGGTCTTGGTTTGATTTTCGAGACATTGGCTCCTTCTTGGAGAGTGATTCCCAAAAAAGTAATGTAACTAAACTCATGAAATAACTATTAGAAATCAACCCCTTAAATTAGGGAAAACCTAACGGATAGTTTTCTTTGTCAAAATTGTAGAGCGAGGTTGCACACGGATAGAAGTTTGAAATTATTTTCACGAAAATACACAGGGGGACCCGTCGGACGGAAGTCCGACCGGTCGCCCCCCTGTGTGGACCGGGTTGGGCTCCTCCAAAGTTCAATACAGGAGTTACGTATTCAAAACCTAACTCCCAGGCAGGTCGCCCACACCGGTCGACCTCAAGGTCGACCAGGTTGCCCCCGATTTTCCTTCCATCCCGTTTTTGTTTCAAAACTCAACTCAGTACGGGTTGCCCTATAGGGTGACTGGTCCAAGACGAGACAAAAGTGTTGTCCAATTTTTGTCGAAATAAACTTCAAGAAATACTCGGAAAAATTAGTAAAAACATTTTATGTCGATCGGGAGTATTCGGACAACATTTAGAAACATTATTTTGGTGTAAAAACTTATTTAAACAAAATCATCAAAACCATGATAAAAACATTTATCTAACACCTTGTTTGGCTTATAAATCTAATTCAGTAAATTTCAATCAATCTTTAAGTTTTAGTTCATTTTCAAAGGATTTTAAATCCCTCTCAAAACTTAGGCATTTGAAATCTATTCTTTTTTTCTTTAGAGAATGTCTCTTGTGAGACCATCTCACAAATAAATATCAGTTAGATGGGTCTATTGGATCGAGATAACCATGAAATCCATGGGTCAACAACGAAGATGTGGTCAACAAAAAGTGATCTAGCCAAATATTAACATAATACTTTTTGAGAAAAAAATATTTTTAAGACACAATATTTTTGAGCAAAAAAGTAATACTTTAATTAGAAACATGTAATACTTTTGATATTAAAATTGATACACTATGTTATATATGGTGATGAAACGTGGGTTTTGTGCATCGTGAAAATAATCATTACATGGAGTGTGGATCATGGCCCCGATGAGCAAAGAGTGATCGTGGATCGACAAGGAAAGTAGAAAATCACATTCTACTGTAAAGAAGAAGCTAGTGGCTCACAAAGGTGTGATACTCCATTAATGGAGATTTTATGTTTCTAATATTAATCTTTTTTCATTCACTTTTCACTTTAGTGTTGCCATGAAATGAAGGGAAAAGAAGAAAAATACGAGAGAAAACGAAGGAGAAGACGAAGGAAAAAAAAAAAAGAAAAAGAGGAAAAAGAAAAACATCGTTTAAAACCACCTTGCTTTGAAAAATATTTCATTTTAATGAAAAGTAATATAGTTTTAAGTGAAAGTATTACATATTTGGATTGAAAAGTATTATATTTTGAATCGAAAAATATTCGAGTTTTAAGTAAAAGTATTACATGTTGAACTAAAAAGTATTATGATACATGTAAAATATAGGTGCATTTAGGGGCTTATTTTGGTATATATTTGATGCATTTGCATGTATATTTAGTATATTTTACTTGTTTTCCATTATTGAGTGTGATCTGCGTATTCTTGTAATTTTTACACTAAACGGGGCTAAAATGGAAAGTTATCAGTAAGATGGCCTGGACAAGAATGACAAATGCGAAGAGACGGTCGAATACGCAAAGAAAATGACAAAAAACAAGGCATACGGTCAGCCCGTGTAGATTCACACGATGTGTGAAGTGACTCCGTGTGATTTTACACTTCCAAGTGCGTCTTGTTCAAGAGAAGAATTTCAGAGATGAGGTTCACGACTAGATCGTGTGAAAATACACGGATCGTGTGTTTGGTTTTGAGCAAAAACAAAAAGAAAATGAGTCACACGGTATGCCCATGTGATTCACACGGCCGTGTGATTTGTCCGGCGTTGGATTTTATTTCTTAATTTCGTCGGAACTCTACAAGTGATCTCTCAAATCATCTATAAAAGAAGGACCAAACCATGGACGATTTTACATCTAAAAACACTGGAAAATACATTTTCATACAAAAAAACACACTAAGATTACACAAATCTACATACTTACGAGGAGAAGCGCTAATAAATGAAGAACACCACAAGGTCTTTCGCATCTAGGAAAGAGTAAGGGTTCAAGACTTTGAAGAAGGATCTATCCTAACAAGAATGGTTATATCCTCTTAGTTTAGATCTCTTGTTTGTCTTTAAACGATATCAAACTATTTGATTTGAAGTTTGTCTATGAATTTGTTGTCAAATATGTTGGGCTAAACGTTCGATCCTAGGGCATAATCAAAGCGTGAATTCATGTTAAATCTATATTGATTGTTTTTCTTAATTGGTTTATGTGTTCTATTCATGAATTCGAGGATTGTTTCTTATAGAATATCGATCAATAATTTGCATGTCATATTTGTTAGTTCATAATTCGGTAGATGAGTTCTAACTTAAGAAAAATGAGTTCATAACATAAACGGGTGTATAGTCGGGAGGTTTATAATTGTTTGTGGGGAGTACTTCAATTCAAAGATTTTTTTGGAGTTGATATTAATTTTTGAGTAGGGATGCTATCAATTGGTATTAATCAAGTGTTTATATGCTTGAGGAAGGGGAATAAACTAATATAGGAATTGAACTCATAAATACACATAAACTGATTTTGATAAAATATTAGTTGGAATTAATATTGAAGAAGCATGTTGAGATTATGTGCCTAGGGTTGCTTTCGTATTTGTTGAAAACTTGTGGAGTTTGTGTTTACAAATACTTAAATATTTTTACTTGTTAATTTAGTGTTTAGTTTAGATAAACAATTTTCGATTATTGATCGCTTCAATAAAATTGAAATACGATATTTATTATAGCCTAATTGTTTCATATTCACTCCCGAGGAATACGACCTTGCTTCTTTGTTATCTGCTAGTTACATCGTACACTTGCAATTTAGTGAAAAGATTTGCATGATCATATTACATGTTTAAGAGAAAGTTATTACATGTTGAACTACAAAATATACATGATACGTGTAAAATATACGTGCATTTTGGGGCTTAAAATGGTATATAATTGATGTATTTGCATGTATATTTAGTGTGTTTTACTTGGATTCCTTAGAAGGGCATGATACTGCGCATTCTTGTAACTTTTTACAGGAAACGGAGCTTAAATGAAAAGATATCAATTGGAAGGCTCGGACAACATCGACTAGTGCAAAGAGAAGATCGAAAAGACGAAAAAATAGGATGAAAACCAATCACATGGTTGGACCATGTAGAATCACGACGGTGTGACCTATTCGTGTAAAGCAAAGTGTCAGTGTGAAGTGTTCGGGAGAAAATAGAGGCTAAACCATGCTGCACGGTCTGGTCGTGTAGGACCACACAAACGTGTGGTGTGACCGTGTGAATCCACACGGCTGTGCAACTGTCTGTGGTGGATTTTTTTTTGTCATTTTACTACCCGAACTCTACAAGTGATCTCTCCAAGCACCTATATAAAGGGACAAAGGGCTGCATGAAATTTCATTCATCCATACAACATACAACACATCAAAATACACAAGATTACACATATCAAAGGTCTTCCGGGAGAGAGGAGGGCTGGGTTACGAAGAACACTACAAGGCCTTTCACATCTACGGAAGCACAAGAGCGAAGACTTGGAAGGAGGATCCTCGACGACAAAAGGAGGGTTTTCTTTTTAGTTTAGATCTCTTTGCGTACTTAAACGATGTCACCATGTTGTTTTCAAGGTTGTCTATAAATTTGTTACCAATGTTTGGCTAATCTTTCGGATCTTATGGCATAATCAAAGCGTGGGTTCATGTTAAATCTTGATTGATTGTTTTCTTAATTGATTCATGTTTTCTATTTTTTGAATTCGAGTGCTTATTCCAAATTTCTTATTATTTGGCCAATAATTTGCATGTCATATTTGTTAGTGCGAAATTTGGGAGAAGAGTTCTAACAAAGACGGAAATCAAATTCGGACATAAACGGGTGTAGCAGTCGTGAGACCTACAAGCTGTTTGTGGGGTGTCATTCAATTCAAAGATCTTTTGGGAGTTAATAATAGTTGTAATGTATCGGAGATCTACAATTGTTATTAATCTACTATTTATGCGCCCGAGAGGGAATAGACTAGCTTAGGAATTGAACCCATAGAATTGTATGAATTGGTTTTGTGAAACATTAATTGGATTTAATAATCAAGAAACATGTTGAGATTATGTGCAACCCTCACATTAATTGGATTTAATATTCAAGAACCATGTTGAGATTATGTGCCTAGGAGGTTGCTTTCGTATTTGTTGAAAACACTTGTGGGGTTCGAAAATTTATTTCTATTTATTTTTAATTTTCGATTTTATAAAAACTCTTGATTTTCGGTCACTTCAATAAAATTGGAATGTGATGTTATTATAGTCTAAGTGTTTTGTAGTCAATCCATGAGGAATACGACCTTGCTTGTCATTGTCCTATAAACTACACTGTACACTTGCAGTATAGAGATCCAAACAAATATTTTTTGGTGAACAAGTTTTTGGCGCCGTTGCCGGGGATTGAAAGATTTTACTTAGATATAGTAATAAGTAGTTCAATCTTTATTGAAGCTTTTTGTAAATATTATTTTATTTTCTTTTCTTTCTCGAATTTTTTTAGTAATTTTATTTTATTTTTCCAATTTTTTATTTTTTGTAAAATTATTTTATTTCTTCAGTTCTAACTTTGCTTTTGTTAAGTGCAGATAGTGCATGATCACACGTTCTAGATCTACCCAGCTAATACCCATTGATTTAGAAATCGAGAAGACAACAAAACAACAAAGGAAAAGATCTAAAGTGATGGCAGATGGGACTAATCAGAATGTCGGGAACAATAGAAACAATGAGGAACGCCCACACAGGCGGTACATGACCGGATTGTAAAAGGCTCGCGAGAAAGGCGATTGGGACTACTTTCAGCCAAATGTTAGTCGGACTTATGGGGGTGTAGCCCATCCGCCAATCAACGCAAAACAACTTTGTAACTAAAACTGCATTGATCCGGATGGTCTTACAGAACCAGTTTGGAGGAAGAGCCATTGAGGATCCAAATGCGCATCTGGCGCAATTCTTAGAGATCTGCGATACTATTAAAATGAATGGTGTTTCCGAGGATACCATTCAATGCCGCCTTTTCGCATTCTCTTTGCCCGATAAGGCTAAGGGAATGTTATGCTCTCTAACACCACCCATGAGAAGATTGGGATGAACTAAGTCAACGATTTTTAGCCAAATATTTCCCCTTAGTAAGATCCGCAATCGATATCCGAAAATCGCACAATTTAGGTAGTTAGATTGAGCCATTATATGAGGCATGGGATAGATTGAGAGAATCGCTAAGGAAGTGCCCTCAACATGGATATCCCGATTACCAAGAGGTTCAATATTTTTATAATGGTTTAAGTGGCAACAAAAGGACAATTATTGATCTTTGCATCCGGGGGTGCGATCTTAGGGAAATATCCGGATGAGGAACTAGAACTATTATAGGAGATGAAAAATAATAGTTACCAATGGCCATCTAGAGATCGATGTCCGGCGTGTTGAGAGGTTGAGGATGAGAAAGTTGCCATTCTCGGAGAACAAGTATCCGTGTTAAACATGATGGCTGGATGCGATGCGGGGAAGTGACTTTAAGAGATCCTGCGATTGTTGAAGAAGAGGCAAACTTTGTGGGACAACAATGAAACTTCAACAACAATTATAGAAATAATTAAACACCTAATTACTATCAACAACAAAAATATTTTGCAGCCACCTCAGGGATTTAATGTGGGTAATCAAGGCGAGTGGAGTCAAGTGACAAGAAATCATCTGTAGAAGAGATGCTATCCTCGTTTATCGGAGAAACTAGAGCAAGCGGACAAAGATGAGGCAAAGATAGACAAGATTGGGAACAAGTCACTCGTTGAACATGAATGTAAATGCAAGATTGAAATCTCTTGGAACAAAAGTAGCCCGGATCGCTCTTTGCGGTGGGAGACCAACATCACAAAGGCAAATTTCAGCGACAATGAACCGAATCGAGAGAACAATGCACCGCCATTAAATGCGGTGAATGGTATGATTACGAGGGCTCACGGTTTCAACCGACCTAGTTCAACTAAAGTGAAAAATCTGAAGTCTGGTGAAAGCGTAAAACTTAGCGCTTTATAGGAGGCAACCCAATTTATTTGCTATTTGTTTTTATTTTTGATCGCTTCAATTAAATTAAATTTTAATTCCATTTTTGTTTTTAAGTATTAACTAAATTTTTAGTTTTGTTTGGTTTTGTGAGTTGTTGTGTAGTGGCATCATGACAAACTCCGATTTCTGGAAAAAAAAGGTACCAAAATCATCAGATGGCCTTGTGAACCAGGTCACACGGTTTGTGCGACTCTGACGCACAACAGGACTGGACTCGTCACACGACCAGGCATTGTGACACCACACGACCATGTGGACTTAGACAGATAGAGACAGTGGGCGCCCAGGGCCGCATGGGCGGGCTATGCAAGCCGTCCAGGTCTTGCGAACAGGACCAGACGGGTTTTCTTCACTTTTTCACTCCCAAAACTCAATTTTTATCTCACTTTCTCCTACCCAAACTCTACAACTCCAAATTGTCTCCCAAAATACTCAAACTCTTCTCCAAATGTCCTCCAAATTCACTTCAAATCTCACCCCAAAAACACAAATTCTTCACCTTCTTAAGAAACCCATTACCAAGCTCATTCAAGTTCTCAACGTTTGCAAGTTCTTCACCAAGTTGGGGATTTTGAATTTCCAAATTTCAATTTTTATTATTTTGAATGGGCATTGGGCTACATATTCAATTTATAAAATTGAATTCTTAAGTAGTTTTAAATTAGTAGTCTGAAAATAGAATTTAATTGGGATTAGGTTTCGGTTGGAAAATGAGTCGAGGGAGTTGTCGATTGTTGATTAAAATGCAATATATAGAAATTCAGCTTATGGGGTAGAAGAACATGAAGATTTTGATAAGGATAGGTTTTCGAGGGAGAATATGGGTAAATGGATTTGTACGGGTACTTCAAAAGCATCGAGTATTGAACCCCGTATTTCACTATGTCCAAAGAACTTTAGCGGAAATGGTGTTTGCGAGGGAGGATAGCAAAGGGCTTTAAGAATAGATGAGTTGTTCATCATTTGGTGTATGGCGTCGGGGATGGAGGTTGTGCCAAATCGGGGCTATGGTAGCCCGGCAATTTGACAGAGTGAGAAAACAAGAAAGGGGATGAATTTGTATTGGTGGGCGGATTACTCCTATAGGTGAACACTTTAATGTGCCTTGAGTTGTATGTGGAGGCGGAGGGGCAAAACTAATTGATATGACTGTTTTATCTGCTATGAAAATGATTCAATTTGATGGGCGTGATTCTTGGTTAATGAAATAGGGGTAATTGGTTAATGAGAGGTGAATAGATGACTATTTGCTCGGGAAGGGCAATATGAGCCTATGCAAGAAAGGGATGTCTTTGGAATCCTCTAGACAAGAGGGTAACCGGCCATGGACCATGAGTGATAGGCTTGAAAGGGTGGAAGCCGATGTGGGCAAGTTAGTAGATGATACTTATCGATTTGTCACCCACGATTGATGAGTACCATAGTAAATATTTATAAATGTTCGAAACTATCACCCAAAGAACGGCAATGATGCATGTACGAGATGATATCTCGTATGGATCGATGGCACATTTCACAAGGCCACTACCCTCCACCTCCACCACCACAATGATTGATGAAGTACTTTTTACGTATTCCTCTTTACTTTTGATAATTTCCTCATATGTTGGAATGAAGCATATTTTAAGTTTGGAGGAGTTGTCAAGAATACGTAACTAATCTTGTTGCATTTTTGCATTGCATTTAGGATTGAATGTAGATCATAAAATTGCATTAAATTTTTTAAATATTTTTTTTTTTATTTTATTTTTATTTTAGCACGTTTATTGCTTTGGCATGTTAATTGCTTTTTTGTGTGATTTCAATCAAGATTTGAAAAGAGTACAAAGCTTAGTATGATTTTTACTATTTGATTTTATGAGATGATTTATTTTTATGAATAATGCGATGAATAGTTGAGGAGATATCTTTTATTTCTTTTGCATTAGTTAAGAAAATTGGTTATTTGAGCATGTTGCGAAAAATAAGTCTGTAAGATTTGAGCCTTTAACGCTTTCATTTTATGCGTTTTATTTGTCTTAAGTGTGTCATTAATGATTGCTAGAATTCTAGAACTTTCTCTCATATCTTCACGAAGCCACATGTATGTGCAATTTTTGAAAATGATTTAAAGCCATCTTTGTTTTAGCCTACTTAGACTAGAAAGCCTACCTATCAATTCATGATTCCTTAGTTAGCCACTTTTGAGCCTTAACTTTTTATTGTTAGCCACATTTTTGATCTTTAAAGAAAAAATGATTTTATCCCTAAATTTGCTTGAGCTTATAGAGAATGAACAAGTTTGGCGGAGATGTGGTGAAAATTCTAAAGAAAGAGAGAGAGAGAGAGAGAGTTGGCAAAAGAAAGAGGGATGAGAAATGTATATGTAAATGAAGGATTTATGAAGCTCGAAAAAGAAAGAAAATCCTGAAAAGAAAGAGAAAAACTCGAGCAAATAAAGAAAGAAAAATTCTTAAAATTTTGAAAAATTGAGAGCTTGAGGCTAAAGAAAAGAAAAGAAACAAGGCAAAAAGCCTAAGAATGAAAAAAAGGAAAAAAGGTGGAGTTGAGTAGAAAAAGAATATATATTGAAAAAATGAGTTTTATGATAAAATTGGGTTGTTGAATTGCAAGTTTGTGTGCTTAAATTCTATTTGCTCAAGTCAAGTCACTTAACTCAAATTTTCTCTACCCTTACCAAAGAGCCTGCGTTACAACCAAATGAAAGTCCTTTTCATTCTTAAGTTCGCACACTAAAGTGGTCGAGATGTTAGACGATTTGTAAGCTATGGTAGTTCTACATTCAATGAATTGAGTTGAGAGTAAACACTTACCATACACTTTGTGATTGAGTGATACACTATTTACTTGTGAGTTATGATGTCAAGTACAAAGAAAGAGTTTTAATTATGCCAAAGCGTATGATTGATGGCTTCTTGATAATGAATTGCATGGTTTACGTAGATATGAATTCAAATGAGATTAAATGTTTATAGTGTTCTTTGTACCCCTTGAGATTATTTTTCTTAATTTGCTCGAGGATGAGCAATGGTTTAAGTTTGGGGAATTTTGACACGTGTAAAATATCGTGCATTTAGAGGCTTAAAACGGTATATAATTGATGTATTTGCATGTATATTTAGTGTGTTTTACTTGGTTTTCTTAGAAGGGCATGATCTGCGTATTCTTGTAACTTTTTACAGGAAATGGAGCTTAAATGAAAAGATATCAAATGGAAGGCTTGGACAAGATCGACGAGTGCAAAGAGAAGATCGAAAAGACAAAGAAACTAGATGAAAACTAGTCACACGATCGGATAGTGTGGAATCACACGACCGTGTGACCTATCCATACAAAGCAATGTTTTCGTGTGAAGTGATGGGAGAAAACATTGGTAAAACCCAGCCGCACGGTCTGGCCGTGTAGGACCACACGGCCGTGTGGTGTGACCATGTGAAACCACACGGCTTTGTGCGAATGTCTTTGCGATTTTTGTTATTTTCCTACCCGAACTCTCCAAGGACCTATATAAAGGGACAAAGGGTTGCACAAAATTTCATTCATCCATACAACAAACAACACATTAAAATACACAAGATTACGAGATCAAAGGTCTTACGAAAGAGAGGGCTATGTTACGAAGAACACCACAATGCCTTTTACATCTAGGGAAGTACAAGAGCTTTGAAGGCTTGGAAGGAGGATACATCCTGCGAGAAGGGGTTTTCTTTCTTAGTTTAGATCTTTTGTATGTACATGAACGATGTCACAATGTTGATTTCAAGTTTGTCTATGAATTTGTTTCAATGTTTGGCTAATCTTTCGAGATCTTAGGGCATAATCAAAATTATCGGTTCATGTTAAATCTTGATTGATGGTTTTCTTAATTGATTCATGTGTTCCATTTTATGAATTCGAGTGATTATTCTTAATTGCTTATTATTTGATCAATAATTTGCATGTCATATTTGTTAGGAGAAATTCAGGAGAAGAGTTCTAACAAAGACGGAAATTGAATTGAGACATAAACATGTATAACGAGTCGGAGACCAACAATTGTTTGTGGGGAGTCATTGATTCAAAGATCTACAATAGTTGTAATGTATTGTGAGATCTAAAATTATTACTAATCTATTGTTTATACGTCGCCCGAGAGGAGGAATAGACTAACTTAGAAATTGAACCCATAGAATTGCATGAATTGGTTTTGTGAAACATTACTTGGATTTAATATTAGTTTTGTGCCTAAGGTTGCTTTCGTATTTGTTGAAAATATACAGGGTTCGAAAATTTATTTTTGTTTATTTTTAATTTTTATTTTATAAAAACTCTTGATTTTTGGTCGCTTCAATAAAATTGGAATGCGATGTTACTATAGCCTTTAAGTGTTTTGTAGTCAATCCACGAGGAATACGACCTTGCTTGCCATTATCTTATAAACTACACTGTAAACTTGCGGTATAGAGATCCAAACAAATTTTAGCGAACAATACATGTTGAACTAAAAAGTATGACAAGTTTTAAGTGAAAAGTATTACACATTTAAGTATAAAAGCATTACACATATTAAATGTTTAAGTGAAAAAATATTATTTGTTGAATTACAATATGTCCATCATCTTGACATCATTTTTAACAATGGGTATCACTTTTGGTATCAAAACTATTACATTTTTCAGTTGTTGGGAAATTTATTGTTTAGATTTTGATGAATGCCATGTAAAACGTAGAATAGGAAGTTGGCACCCCATTTTTGCTATAGACTGTATTGTAATAAATAGGGCTGGTCAAAGCTGAGTTAAATCGACTATGACTAAACATGCAAGAAGACAATCAAGGCTAGAAGGAAGACTCACTGCAAAGACAATTTGAGGTTGGGAAAGAAGAGAAGACGGGGACTCGATGAAGGAGCGGTGAGATGCGGTGAATGGAGTATCAGTCAAGTCGGCTAAACATAGCCAAGTCTCAAGTCAAAGTGACGGAGAGTCATCCAATGATTGGAAGGCGACTCTAAGTCACCTCGGGGGAAAGCAAGGAAATGCGTCAAGTCGAGATAATCGAAAGAGATCCGTTGTACGAAATTAAGAGAATTACTTAAACAAGTAATATCTCCATGCTACCTTTCTCGAAGTGCTCAGTCCCAGAAGCGTGCAAAAGGAATAAACCAATGGGAAGCACTACACCGTGTCAGAACTCTGAAAAGCTGAAGAACATTTTATACGAGGAAGTGGCAAATTCAAGGACTGCAACAAGACAAGCCAGCGTCCACAAGTGACATTCAAAAATAAGCCTATCTCTTCAACGGACAAATTTTTGAAAGATCACTATAAAAGGCTGAGGAATGACTCTGAGAAAAAGTTACCTGAACCACAAACATTCAAGCAATTATTAGAATTGTAACCAAAAATATTCTCAAATCATTCAAGATTAATCCTCAAGCTACATTACGAAGATCATCAATCCAACACTCACTGTGAAGGAAAGATAACTTCTATCAGTTGAAGAGGAAATTATTGAAGAATCAAGGGGTCTACATTCCACGAAGGATTGTAGGAAGGTTCAAGGTCGAACCAGTCTCGAGTTTTTGGAGGGCTTTGTGATCAAATCCAAAGAGCTTGAGCAAGTGGGCTGTAGTAGCAAGGCGGTGCCCTGTGAAGAAGAAGCGAGTCGTACGAGAAGCCAACTGAGTGATCAAGGCATCTCCAGACTGAGTCCCAAAGGATCAAGTCAGTTGTGTGATCAAGACTTGTATCTGGACTGTTACCACTTTGTATACTGATCAATACCTAGTGGATTCCTCCAGGAGATTGGAGAAGAGAGGAGTAGAAGAATTACCCCATCTTCGAACCTCTATAAAAATCTTATTGTGTCATTTACATTTCAGCACTTTAATTCCTGCATGTTATTTGTTTAACTCTGCTGATAAATTTGCTATCCACTTGATAATTTCTAAGTACTAAACCAAGCATTAAATCTTTGCTTAACCATTATTAAGGGTGTTAAGTCTTCCGCTGAAAACAAACTACAGTTGAGTTAATTTAGTCTTAACAGCTGAGTTATTCCATCAACAGCTCAGTTGAGTCTGTTGAGAGACTAACTCTACTGATTAACTAAATTGGCTGTCCACCAAGGACACAGCTGTGTAACATCAACTCTGAACTTTAAAAAGGACTAAATTGAAAAGTTGGTAAGGTTTATTCAACCCCTAATAAACCTTACACCCACACCCCAGGACCTACAAGTGGTATCAGAGCGGTTGGTTCATTGAGCCTTCCGCACTGGTTACTGAACTAGATCTCCAAATTCTTCAAAGTTTATTTTAGTACTTAAGTTTTCAAAACTCCTTTTATCATTAAAAGGTTATCATAATGGAAGCAAATTTGACACGCATCCCTATGTTCACAATTGAAGAATTTGATGATTGGAAAATCCGTATGCGAGCTCATTTATCGGCATTACATGATGAGATGTGGATAGTGATAGAGGATGGGCCACCGCAAATCTTAAAAGTGAACACAATTTGTAAGAAGAAGCTGCGGTGAAGGTGAAGAGGATATAGCTCCCGGACCAACTATGATCGAAAAACCAAGAGTTGAATGGACAAATGATGACGAGAAAAAGATATAACTTGGACAATGTGGCCAAGGACATTTCTTTACAAAACCCGACAAAGCCATGTTCAACAAAGTCAAATCATGCAAAGCGGTTAAAGAAATCAGGCCAAGCTAACATTGATTTGTGAAGGCTCGGAAGCAAATCAAAGAAAACAAATTATCGGTGGTACATCAGAAATTTGAGAACTTCAAAATGATCTCGGAGAGAACCTAGATCAATTTGGATGCTCGATTCACAGAAATCACCAACGAGTACATCACAAGACTTGAAAAAGAATATACACGAAGAAATGTGTATGAAGATCTAAAAAGTCTTCGATTGAATGGGAAATGAAGGTCATGGCACTAAGACATTCCATGGACCTATCAAAGACATCCAACCATGAACTATTCTCGGACCTCAAAGCCTACGAGTTTGAGTGAGAAGAAAAAAGACCGAGGAAGAGACAGTTGTACCCAAAGCATTTTGCTCTAATTGTTAAAAATGGGAAGAGAGCTGAGGTCAAAAAGTCATTGACCCGAAGAAATAGCCCTACTAGTAAAAAAGGTTCAACAAGTTCTTGATAAGAAGTACAAGAAAAGCGAGGTGAATCCTCCGAAGACACTCGGCTCCTTCCAAGTCGAAGAGAAGATAGGCCAACCAAAAAGAACGGATCATCAAAAAGTGAATATCAAAGGGTGACAATCCAAGAATGAAAAGAGCTGATCAAATGGTTGAATATCTATCTTTGGAAGCTAGGCAACCAGTCACTATGCCATTATTGCTCATATCCTGTAGTCAACAAATACTGAGATTGAAGAAGAAAGAAAGGTCTTGAGAGAAAGGAGACAAGAAAAGAGAAAGCAATGTTGGCTGCGAGACTTTGAGACAACCAAGTCAAAAGACATAGGTGAGTCGAGAGTAGTGGTGATTACTCAAGTGACTACGAAGAAGAAGATCTAATATGCTTGATGGCCAAGGAACAAGATCAACTGACCAAGAAAATGAGGTACACTCTAACTCATCAAACTCGTCTAGTGATAGTGATAGTGATTGTGACACACACACTTCATCACCCATCGATCTTTATGATTCATTAGGCAAAATGATGAAAGACTTTGAACACATTAAATTCTCACACATACTACTAAATGAGGAAAATAGTCTACTCAAGGGCCAAAACTTACGGTGACTAAGGAGTTGACTACTCTAAGTCAAATAGGCGATGAGAATGGAAGTTTAAAGACCTGAAAATGCAAAGTTATTAGCGAGAAATATTTGCTATAGAAAAGAGGGAAAATGACCTCAAAAATGTGATTGCCTCATTTACTAAGGCATCTAAATCATTGGATGATCTTATTATGAGTCAAAGAGAATGTGGAGACAAGACAGGGCTTAGGATTTAATTCCACCATGCTATGTCGGGCTCCAAGAGTGAATTTGGAAAAGGGATATTCAAGCAATGAAGTACCTCAAAAATCCAAAACTCCAAATGGTGCACACACACTTAATCAAAAGCACAATTACAAGCAAAGCGGCCTTGGTTATAAAGGAAAAGGAAAACGGCCCAGGTTGAGTTGAAGTCTATTTGAAAGGGCAGTGAGAAGAAATTGATCGAGTTCCTCAAAAACTCCAAGCAGAAAATACTCAGTAAAGAAGAAACAGAGCTACCAAAAACCCGGAAAATCTATAAGAGAAAAACATATGATGGGAATGGTAGAAAATATCCAAGTCAAGTGATTGGAATGATGTGAACTATCGGCAAAACCTATGGAATATAAGCCCAAATGGGAAAGGCCCGGACCTCGGAGAGGCCATTCCAAAGGTATAAGAGCTTTCATCGGCACACATATGCACCTAGGCACTACACTCGAGAAATATCACAACTACCCAAAGAAGGCGAGTTGCTAGAACACATATACAGCATACAGACAAAAGAGACATTTGTGTGAGCCTAGAATCCCCAATCAATTTGCCAAGATTAATAATGATTATGGGCGATAGATGGCAACCCTTAGAGTCAAATCATTTGGCTATAAGTTGGTTGGATCATCTTACAATTCTAACCCGTCGGGACCAGGCAAGTATGGGTACCTAAAACTTAAATTCTTGATTGCGGGTTCAAGGAAAGTGAGTGCCAAAGAACCTGGTACATGGATAGTGGTTGTTTTGACACATGACAGAAACAAGAAAAATCTGTCAAAATTCAAGGAAGTCAAAGGAGCAAAAGTCATATTTGGAGGAAATGAAGCTCGGGGAGAAATAAGAGGCATTGGATCCATCAAGAAAAATGGATTAGAAATCACGGACATTGCATATGTTGCATATGTTGAAGGACTCAACTTCAATTTGCTAAGCATCGCCCAACTCGTGACAAGGGTTATAATGTTGGATTTAACATAGGTATATGCCAAATCAAGGATCTTGAATCGAATGAAGTTATGTTTCAAGGATGAAGATAGAAGAACATGTATGTCGTGGATTGGTCAACTACAACACCCAAAGACTGTCTATTAGCAAAAAGCACAATTTGAATCAAGTTGGTGCGGGCACAAAAAAGCCGAGTCACCTGAATTTCAAAACGATTAACAAGCTTGCGTAGTAGTCTTGTGGAAGGACTTCCGGACTCAATATACAAAAAGGAGAGTATATGTGACGCATGTCGAAGGAAAACAAATCAAATCATCATTCAAAGAAAAGACATGCCCATCTTCAACAAGAATATTGCATCGCTACATATGGATCTATTTGGTCCAGGTGGAACCAGTAGCATAAGTGGAAAGAAATACACCTTGGTGGTGGTAGATGACTACTCAAGATATACATGGACTATATTCATGTGTAAGAAGAAAGAAACTCTCTGAAACTACCACAGTTGATGAAGAGAATTCAAAATGAGAAGAACCAAACCATTATCAAAATAAGATCAGACAGGAACCGAGTTTGTCAATGGAATAATAACTCGAAGATTGTATTGAAAATGGTATTGGTCATGAACTATCTCTGCAAAGCAAGGACTCCACGTGAGAATGGAGTCGCGAGAAAAAAGAATAGAAGCTGTCAAAGAAGCGGCAAGGACCATGTTAGTTTGAGCGGGGTTGCCAAAAAGGTTTTGGGTCAAGCAATAAACACAACATGCTACACTCAAAATAGATGCATGATAAAGACGGTGACAAAGACTCCTTATGAGATTTGGACAGGAGAAAACCTAATGTTGCATATTTTAGAATATTTGGATGTAAATGCTTCATCCATAACAATGGCAAAGATAATCTAAAGGCGTTTGATGCTAAAGCGATGAAGGTATTTTCTTGGGATACTCAATCGAAAGCAAAGCCTCTGAGAATACTCAACAATAGGACTATGGTTACAGAGGAATCCATTCATGTGGTGTTCGATGAACCAAATGTTAATGGAGGAGACATAGAAGAATCAAGCGACAAGCCAAATCAACCAACCATGCGGAAGAATCCTATCTTTGTAAATCGGAATTGTAAACTCGAGGAAGAAGATGAGGTATTTGAATCTCAAAAGCAATTTGGAAAATTTGTAGCTAAGTGATTACGAGAGAGTGATCACAACAACACAATTTTGCAAGACGATGAATCCAGCTAACTTACTCCAACTTTGATGTAAGATGGATGAGAGACCATCCACGAACTTGTCATTGGAGACATAAGAGAAGGTGTCAAAACAAGATCCGAACTCAACAAGAAGCTATGTTCACATGCTTCATCTCACAAGTAAAGCCCAAAGATGTGTCACAAGCATTAGATGACACACATTGGATTCAAGCTATGCAAGAAGAATGAATCGAGTTTGAAAGAAATAAAGTATGGGAATTAGTTCAAAGACCCACTCATCAAAATTTTATTGGCACTAAATGGGTGTTCGAAATAAGATGAACGAGGAAGGTTACGTGGTAAGAAACAAAGCAAGATTAGTAGCCAAAGGATATTGCCAAGAAGAAGGGATAGATTTTGATGAAACATTTGCCCCTGTAGCAAGATTAGAAGCTATAAGGATGTTTCTTGCCTATGCGGCTCACAAGAATTTTCTTTGTATACCGGATGGATGTAAAAAGCGCATTCCTAAATGGTTTATTGGAAGAAGAAATGTATGTTGAACAACCTCCAGGATTTGAGCAGAAGACTCTTGGAGATAAAGTATATAAACTCAAGAAAGCTCTGTATGGATTGAAACAGACACCCAGAGCATGGTATGATACTTTGTCACAATTCCTAACTGAAAATGGATTCACAAAAGGAAAAGTGGATAGAACACTTTTCAGAATTCAAGACAAGAAAAGTATACTACTTGTTCAAATATATGTGGATGACATCATTTTTGGATCCACAAACAAAGAGCTGTGTGATAAATTCTCAAACCTCATGCAAAGCAAGTTCGAAATGAGCATGATGGGAGAGCTGACATTCTTCCTTGGACTCCAGTGAAACGGTGAAGGATGGAACCTTCATAAGTCAAACAAAATACACGAGAGATTTAATGAAAAAATTTGGTATGGAAGAGAAGTCTTACGTGAAAATACCAATGAATACATCGATCAAAATTGCGTGGATGCGGATGGCAAGTCTGTAGATCAAACAAGATACATAGCACTTATTGGATCATTGCTCTATCTCACTGAAAGCAAAAGGCTAGACATCACCTTTGTTGTAGGTGTATGTGCAAGATTTCAATCTGCTCCAAAAAGAGAGCCATATGACAAAGGACTAAGAGAATCTTGAGATACTTGAAAGGAAGCAAGAAGTTGGCTTATGGTATCCAAAGGAAGGTGGATTCAAGCTAATTGGCTATTCGGACTACGACTATCTTTGGATCACGAGTTGACAGGAAAAGCACCTCGAGGCACATGTCGATGCTTGGAAACAGTGATTTCTGGTTTAGCAAGAAGCAAAATTCAATAGCCACCTCTACGGTGAGCGAGAATACATAGCTCATGGGCGGTTGTTGTGCCCAAGTCTATGGATGAGGCAAAGTGAGAGACTATGAAGTTGAGGAAAAGAAAATTCCAATCATGTGTGATAACACAAGTGCAATTGCAATCACTCAAAATCTTGTCTGCACTCAAGAACAAAGTATATCGATGTCGATATCACTTCATAAGAGATCATGTTGAAAAGAAGGACATCATCTTGGAATATATCTCAACTGACAAACAATTGGTGATATCTTCACAAAACCATTATGTGAGTCAAGATTTGAAGAACTCAAGCATGAGTTAGGGTTAATGAGGTGGTGACACTCGGAAGAATCAAAGAAAAGAAATGAAATACAAAAAGGGAAAAAGATTTGAACTCACAAATCGCCTAAGTAAATCGCCGTGTCGGAAAGATGACTATCTTAAGTCGGTGACAATTTGAGTCACTAAAGAACTGTGAGAAGAAGAGATAAATCGGTGAGGAAAAAATTTGAGTCATTTATGAGCAAAGTGACAAAAATGCGATCGTTTTTACTAAGCGGGAATGTTTTTAAGAATTACGTCAAAGATAATTATGAGCGTGTATAGGCAAAAAGCGCACACCAAGCTTATGATTGGATATAAATCTTGCCGCATTAAATACGAGACATTAAATGCTAAATCGGCGTGCAAAATCTAAGCCGTTGATTTCGATCACATTTCAAAAATCACCCGCACGTCCTTTCATAAACCATACTTAAGCTTTCTTTCTTCTCTCTCATATTACCAAAACCGTTCATTTCTCTCGAAGCAAAGGCAAAATTCTCTCAAAACCCTATCTATCTTCAAATCAACCTCTAAGTTTTCTTGGTGAAATCTGAAAAATGGCATCAACCTATGATTTTGTCAAGTTAGGAAAGCAAATCCACACCGGGTCTCTTTGTGGATTTTCGGCGGCATGGTGAAACAGGGTCCGACGACACCCTAGTGATGAAAATTCTGAGAAATTGGAAACGTCTGGGCTGAAACCGTTTCGGCGTTGGAATATCCGATGACCTATGTGGAGGAGGTCGCACGATTCTATGTGAACGCCGAGATTCATGATGAGGGGATCAAATCCTCTGTTCACGGAAAGGAGTTCATCATCTCGCCAAGGATTTGGCGAACACCTTCACTACTGGCGGAAGGAGCATCGAGAAATCTATGAAGTGATGTAGACTGGTTCTTTCGCTGAGGGAATTAGCCAAGTCCGACTATCTTGACAAAATAGTCTACCACAACCAACAAGAGGTCTTTGAAGGAGGACTACCACAAAGCGTTGGATATAGTTGCCAAATGCATAGACATCAAATTTGGCGGCTTTGACCAATCTGTCAAAAGCAAAATTGATCGTAATGGTGCGATCATTGAAGAAAGGAAAATAAAAATTTGAGTTTGTATACAATGAGACTCTGTCAAAATGTAGGGAACAAATCCTTCAAGGAGAATGGTACATTTGGAGGATCCTGGGATATGGTGCAGTGATCGGTCGTGATGGAGATCAAAGGAGTCCTCTTAGACATGGAAAGGCATTCCATGTAAACAAGAGGATGTTCGAGATCAAACCTCTGCAGGCGCACTGAAGAGAGCCTACACCAAGAGAGCGACACGAGTGAGGGGAATCGGTGACCACTGAAGATCTGTTGTCTCCTCTCCACCAAAGAAGAAGTTTGCCCCCGCATGTTGCTAAGAAAAATGCTTTGCTCTGCAACAAAGAAAAACAAACCCGCCCCGCCCCAGACGGAGTCACTGCCCCCACAAGCCGTGCCTCCCGCCCTTTGCAGTTAGCGTGGTCGAGAAGGACTCTCAAATACCTTCTCCGATCGTAAAAAGAGGAGAACGATAAGCCAAGACGGCCGCTCCTCGAGAAGAAAACACCAAGCACCAGCCCCCACCGCCCAAGACTCGAAGACACTCTCTCGAACCAGAAATCCCTCAGTACGAACTAAGAGACGACGAAGAATCATCAAGCACTCCGAGCTTGAGAAACCATTGAGTCAGCCACTCATTTGGAGCAGATACAGAGGCTATTTGGAGAAGTAGAATCTCCGGATGTTATTGATGAAATCGCTAAGTCTGCAAGGCGATCAGCAGAGGCAACTGAAGACACAATTGTAGTTCACACACGGTGAGACACAAGAAGAAGGTGATAGAGATGATAGTGATGTGATGATCCTATCCCCACTTTATCCGGACATCCAAAATCGTCTGCGAGAGTGGAGGAAGTGGAAGTTGAGTCGATCTAGGGAACAGTTCAACGGCTTTGAATTTATAGAAGAGGAAGAAGAAGCTGCTGAACTTTCTTGGGTGACCCTTGTGATCTCAAAGATGGATGAAGAAAAGCTACCGAGATATCTTGCAGATCTTCAAGGATAAGGAGAAGGAGAGACAGAGAGAGGAAGGCGAGGCACGTGAGAAGGCCAAAGCATCTACCGTATCACCAAGCACCACGAACACACACATCATCTCCTTGATGTCGATCGATGATGATGAGGATCAAACTCGTTGCGCCCACGAGAAGAAGTGCGGTCGGCAAGCATTGCGAATCGAATCCTTCACGAGCAAAGATTGATGGAGGACCGGAGAGTCCTCCAAAAACAAAGTGAAATCGATCGATGGGAGTGGTTGCAAATCGCCACCGTTATTCTTGCCACCACTTCCCCACTCATTCGGAAGAAAGAAATAAGGAAATGGCGATGGCGGGATAGTGGGGACCCGATCGAGCCAACCCCTATTGAAGGTGTCTTACCACTGCCGCAATGGTGAACACTCGTGAGATACAACCGGGAGTTTGGAGACGAGTAACCCCACTCCAAGTCACTCGGTGGTGCGCCCGGTGAGGGGAAACTCCCTCCACCTGCAGCAAGGTCGGAGAATGCGTGAGATGACTCCACAATGAATCTAGGAGGCGAAGTAGAGAAGGAACAACCACAAAATACACAAACAAGTTGTCATCAACGAAGCTCGAGGCAACAGAGACTGTCTCGGTGAGAGCCAACTACTCGAAGGCTAATGACGCTGGCGATGCGGTCGAGGCACAGGAAGGAATGTGACCCTAGGAGTTAACACTGCGGGCGATGAAAGTGCAATCCATGGGGTTGAGACTCCAAGTGGATGCCACCAGAAGACCCAGGCATACCGACATCTTGTCGAAAGGGATGTCAAGGCCTTGCTGCAGATTGGGACGCATGAGGTAATGAAGGCCACGGGAGGTTGAGACCTCCCGTGGTAACGCATGGCCCAAGTAGAAAACATCCTCCGCTATCATTGATCAATCGAGAAAAAGGAGATAAGTGCACTTCATGATTCCCAGGATAATCGATGTAACTTTTTGCGGGATCGAAGGTGACGAAGAAAGTGAGTCATCCCCGTGACAGATCAAAAGACTCGGTGAGGATGTTCCAAGCACGAGCAAGTCGATCCCAAGACTACTCGTCAAACCTTTAATTTTGATGATGAGCCACCAATGGAAATTTCATCATCGCCCAATGACGCTCGATAAGGCCGAGGACCGTCTACTCAATTGGAGAAACCAGTGAGACCAACGAAGCTGTTGAGACAGTGAGGCTCGGCAAGCGGGTCCACTTCACAAAAGACCCCAAAGCAAACAGTCCAATGCGCAGCTTCCCAAGTTGCGGCAAGTTCGACTCAAAAAGGAACTTCACGCGCACCGCTCATCATTCAACAAATCCCGGTTGGCGTGATGATTCCTTTGTAGAATCATTTCTTTTCTCCCTGCAGTACCCGACCTCCCGAAGAGTCGAGAACGAACTCGCGGCGCTTTCATAGACCAGCTCTGTCATTCCATCGGTACCATCATTCCAGCTAACTATGACTTTTGCTGCGTGGCCATCACCGCAACGGAAGAAATAGTGAAGTTCGGAAAGTGTTCAAAGCAATATTTGCTGAAATTGAACGGATGGAGAGGCACCAGGCCTCTATGGACATGAGACTGGAAAATAGAGATGCCAACCTTACTGCGACTTGAGAGGCATGCGATCGAGAATCGGGAATGGTGGCAACAAAGAACAAACAATGCGTGTGGAACAAGCTAGATACTTCAGGACATTGTTCAACAAGTTGTTGGTATGGCGAAAGAGAATGCTTATGCAAAGACGAAATTGAGAGAACACATTGAGCACATGCATGAAGCTCACCGCCGAGATAAAGCTGCTGCGTGAGCAAAATAAGAGTGATCTCCTGCGTCCGGAAGAAAATATGGATAGAAAATTCAGCCTTCTCATGGCTGAGATGAAGCTAATTTCAGCAGAGTCCAATGCTACTCGCTCGAATTTCATGCCGCATACTCGCAGAGACTCGGCGAGAACTCGACTATCGCCAGGCTCGACTTCTGCTTGCAAGATATGTTTCGGGGGTTCTCTCTCCTTTGATGATGCCAAAAAGGGGGAAGAGGAATACCTAAAAGCATCGAAGAGTTTCGATGTTGAGAAAAAGGGGAGCGGTTGTAAAGGAAAAACAAAAGAAAGGAAAATCTGTTGAGGGGAAGGATCGAAAGATGTGACCTTGATGATTGCACAAACCCCCAACAAGGTCTTGTCACGGTGATATCATAAGCGGCAAACTCGGTGACTCTGCCACTCCAACACTTCTGCTATATCTCGTGGTGAAAAGAGAAAAATAATTGAAGCGAGGGATGGAAGAAGTGGAAGGAAGGATGGATGCCCGAGTTATGAATATCTTGAAACAACATGGAGGCATTCTAGTAGACAGAGACACTTATGCCATCTCGGATGCTAGAACCGAGCCAAGATCAGTTGATGAATTTAAAATTTCGCATCCGAAGGATACTTTGCAAACATGTCCATGGCTCAAGCTTGGGACTTGTATCGGGAAAAGGGTCTCACGCTATGTGAAGAAGAAGCGACAGCGGCAGACCTAAGCGATCACTCTGCTTTGGTCACTCCGCTAGTCACTCGGTGGGAAGAAGAAGACCCAAAGACAACACACGCCCGAGAGGGAGAGGTAGAGAAAGAAGCGTGATGAAGGAAGAGGCTTGGACCTAGAGACCTCGCCAAAAACATTGAGTACATAGATCCGGGCAAGAAAGGAGGGATCTCTTGGGTTGGTCTTGACCAAGTAGCCAATTTGCAAGTGGCTAAAAACAATCTTGAGTATGTGAAAAGAATCGAAGAAGAAAATAAAAGACAAACTCGGCTTTGGGAGGAGAGACAAGAGAGACTAAGAAGAGATGAAGTGCCGGAAGGCATATGAAAAAAAGAAGAAGAAAGGCGGTGAAGATGAGAAAAAGAGAAGAAGAAAAGCGAGAAGATCTTTGAAGAAGAAGAAAGAATGAGACAATGCGAAGGAGATGAAGTGTTGTCCACCCCCCTTCATGTATTTTACCATGTAAATACACTTTATGTAAGTCTTACTGTCATAAACATTTGTAAATTCTCTAGTTTTGCATAGACAAATGTTTGCTCACGATACACCTTGTAAATTGATTGTGTAAAAGAACAAGAATGTTATGTTCAATAAAAGGATTGATTCTACGCATACATTCTATGTGAATACACTATCTCGTATGTATCTTTGCTATTTACATTTGAATGTTTTAAGTTTTGGCATCATCAAAAAGGGGGAAATTGTTGGGAAATTTATTGTTTAGATTTTGATGAATGTCATGTAAAACTTAGAATAGGAAGTTGGCACCCATTTTTTGCTATAGATTGTATTGTAATAAATAAATAGGGCTGGTCAAGTGAGTTAAGTCACTATGACTAAACATGCAAGAAGACAACCGAAGGCTAGAAGGAAGACTCACGCTGCAAGGCAGTGAGGTTGGGAAAAAAAGAAGACAGGGGACTCGATCAAGGAAGCGGTGAGATGCGGTTGAATGGAGTATCGTCAAGTCACTAAACATAGCCAAGTCTCAAGTCAAAGTGACGGGAGAGTCATCCATGATTGGAAGGCGACTCTAAGTCACCTAGGGAAAGCAAGGAAATGCGGTCAAGTCGAGATAATGAAAGAGATCCGTTGCACGAGAAATCAAGAGAATTACTTAAACAAGTAATATCTCCATGCTACTTTTCTCGAAGTGCTCGAGTCCCCGAAGCGTGCAAAAGGAATAAACCAATGGGAAGCACTACACCGTGTCGAACTCGAAAAGTCAAGAACATCTTATACGAGGAAGTGGCAAATTCAAGGATTGCAACAAGACAAGCTAACGTCCACAAGTGACTTTAAAAAATAAGCTATCAAATTTTTGAAAGATCACTATAAAAGGCCGAGGAATGACTACGAGAAAAAGTTACTTGAACCACAAACATTCAAGCAATTATTAGAATTGTAACCAAAAATATTCTCCAATCATTCAAGATTAATCCTCAAGCCTACATTACGAAGATCATCAATCCAACACTCACTGTGGAGGAAAGATAACTTCTATCGAGTTGAAGAGGAAATTATTGAAGAATCAAGGGGTCTACATTACACGAAGGATTGTAGGAAGGTTCAAGGTCGAACCATTCTCGAGTTCTTGGAGGGCTTCGTGATCAAATCCAAAGAGCTTGAGCAAGTGGGCTGTAGTAGCAAGGCGGGTGCCCTGTGAAGAAGAAGCTGAGTCGCACGAGAAGCTAGCCGAGTGATCAAGGCATCTCTAGATCGAGTCCCAAAGGATCAAGTCAATTTGTGTGATCAAGACTTGTATCACGGACTTTTACCACTTTGTATCTTGATCAATACCTAGTGGATTCCTCCAGAGATTGGAGAAGAGAGGAGTAGAAGAATTACCCCATCTTGAACCTCTATAAAAATCTTATTGTGTCATTTACATTTCAAGCACTTTAATTCTGCATGTTATTTGTTTAACTCTGTGATAAATTTGCTATCCACTTGATAATTTCTAAGTACTAAACCAAGCATTAAATCTTTGCTTAACCATTATTAAGGGTGTTAAGTCTTCAATGAAAACAAACTACGATTGAGTTAATTTAGTCTTAAAAGTGAGTTATTCCATCAAAGACAAAGTTGAGTACGTTGAGAGACTAACTCTCTTGATTAACTAAATTGGTGACCACCAAGGACACACTTGTGTAACATCAACTCGAACTTTAAAAAGGACTAAATCGAAAAGTTGGTAAGGTTTATTCAACCCCCTTCTAAACCTTACACCCACACCCCTTGGGACCTACATCGTGTTCTTTTTTTTGCTCAAAAGTATTACTTGTCTTAAAAGTATTACTTTTTCTCAAAAAGTATTCTGCGCTATTTTTGATAGATAGTTGACTTTTTGTTGACCCGCATATTCCTTGTTGACTCGCGGATTTTCTGTTGACTTGACTTTGACCCATCTCACGGATAGTCATCCATGAGATGGTCTATATAATTCTTTGTTGTTTCTTTATGTACTATTGCATATTCACACATAAAGATGTTAAATGAGTGGTTTTAGCCCTATAGGGCCGGATCTAGTAGGCTTTGGGCTAAATGGTCTCCGAACTAAATGGGCCACCGTTAAGCGGGCTAGCAATATTGAAATCAACCCTAACCGTAGCGGGTGTTCGGGCTAAACAACCACCATCGGGCTATAAGTCAAAATATTAAAAATTATATATTTAAATCTAAAATTTTACACTCGAATATATATGACATTTAAATTTAATATTTTAAGCTAAACTATTCGTCATAAATAAAATTCATGCAAAGTATCTAATTACATTGCATTAACAACTTATAAAATTTAAAACTTTTATGATCTAAACTTGCCTCCTTTTTCTTGGATGATCAATCCTTTCCGTGGTGAGAGTCTAAGAAATACTTCATCACCGACTTCAAATTCCAAATCCTTTCTTCTCTTGTCCGCGTAACTCTTTTGGCGGCTCACGAGCTGTGCGAATCCGCTCCGATCGGCTTGATCGAGGGCGACTTTCGTTTCTCTTTCGGAGTCCATTGGTCATCAATCTCCCGGTGCGGTGGGGATCTACATTTTCGCCCATACAATGCCTCGTAAGGTGCCATCCCAATCGTGGCACGATAACTGTTATTGTAGGCGAGTCGGCTAATGGTAAGTGCGAATCCCAACTTCCTTGAAAATCTAAGGTGCGGGCTCGCAACATATCTTCAAGGGTTTGAATTGTTCTCTCGGACCATCCATCGGTTTGTGGATGTCTTCTTTGTCTTTGAAACTTAGTGAGGTACCTAATTCCTCGTGTAAGCACTTCCAAAACGGAGACAAACCTCGGGTCTCTGTCGGATACTATATCGATTGGTACTCCATGCGGTCGAATGATTTCTCGAGATATAAATGCATGCAAGTTTACGCAAGCTATCGGTTTTCTTGATGGGTAAAAAGTGTGCGATTTCGTGAGTCGGTCTACAACGACCCGGATAGCGTCCTGGCCTCTTACGGTCCTTGGTAGATCCGTCACGAAGTCCATTGTTATATGTTCCCATTTCCACGGGAATTCTCAGCGGTTGTAGTAAACCGGATGGTCGTTGGTGTTCTGCTTTTACTCGTTGACAAGTCAAACATCTCGCAAGCGAACTCCGCTACCTGGTTCTTTAGGTTTACCCACCAATAACCGTTTCAAATCTTTATACATCTTGTTTCCTCCGGGATGTATAGTGTATTTTGAACGGTGTGCCTCTGTTAGGATTCTATTCCTAATCCGCTCGTCATTCGGTACACACACTCGATTCGGAACACGATAACTCCATCTTGTGCGAGAATTACGATCTTTCTCCTTTAAGTATCTTCTCCTTGATTTTGAAGATGTGTATCTTTCTCTTGTGCTTCTTTGATCTCATTGGTAGATTGAGTGTAAGCGAAATGTTAGCACATGAAACGAATCTTGGTTCTCGTCGATTCCAATTGCTCGGCTCTTTTAATGATTCCCACTCTCGAATCATAAGTCGGCTAAGCTCGCCTTTCTCGCTAGAGCGTGCGCTTTCTGACGTTAGCTTTTCGAGGATGGTATTGAATATCAAAGTGATAGTCCTCAATCAACTCCATCCATCTCCGTTGCCTCGATTGAGATCTTTGCGGGAGAATAGATACTTCAAGCTCTTATGATCCGTGAAAACCGTGAATGTTGCTCGTAGAGATAGTGTCTCCATTTCTTCAACGCGAAAACTATTTCCGCCAATTCCAGGTCATGCGTTGGGTAATTGGCCTCATACGGCTTGAGCTTTCGTGATGCATAAGCGATAACCTTGCCTTCCCGCATGAGTCACGCTCCTAGTCCTTCTTTTGATGCATCACCTTTGTAGACGACAAAGTTTTTGTTCCCTTTGGAAGGGCTAAGACTGGAGATGTAGTAAGTCGTTTCTTGACTCTTGGAAACTCGTCTCGCACTTGTCGTTCCACTCAAACTTGACTTGCTTCGGGTTAGTCGTGTGAGTGGTCGGCTATCTTAGAGAAGTCTGGATAAATCTTCGATAATATCGGCTAGTCTAGAAACTCGATTTCGATTCTGAGACTCGGGTTGTTTCCATTCAACCACCTGTATCTGTACCTTCGAAGGATCTACCGCAATCCCGGTCATAGGATACTATATGTCCCAAGAATGCGACTTCACTAAGCCAAAATTCGCACTTGCTGAATTTAGCATACGACTTATGCTCTCGTAGTGTCTCTAAAAGCGATTTTTGGTGCGTTCGTGCTCTTCTCTAGACTTAGAGTATACAAGTATGTCATCAATGAATATCACTACGAATTGATCCAAATAAGGTTGGAAGACTCGATGCATCGGTCCATAAATTTGCTGGTGCATTAAATCGGATCGAAAGGCATTACTACAAAGTCGTATGTCCATATCGGGTTTGAAATGCGATTTTGGAAATGTCTCCTTCGCGGATTTTCGGTTGGTAATATCCTTGTTGTAAATCAAACTTCGAGTACACCGTTGCTCCTTGAAGTTGATCAAATAGTTCGTCTATCCTCGGGAGGGGATATTTGTTCTTGATGGTCACACTATTAAGTCCACGATAATCTATACATAGTCTTAATGTGCCATCCTTCTTTTTGACGAACAAAGACAGTGCTCCCACGGAGACGTACTCGGTCGGCCGGATAAATCCCACATCCATCATTTTTGTAATTGCGTTTTCAACTCTTGTAACTCAAGAGGAGCCATTCTATATGGTGTTACGGCAATCGGGGCGAGTCCCTGGCAACACTCGATGGTGAACTCGACTTCCCTATCCGGAGGGACGGTGGTGAGTTCTTGTGGAAATACGTCCGTATATGCTGATACTATAGGTACTTGGTTGATTTGTATCTCAACCTTGGGTTTGTTAATCACAAACGCCAAATACCCCTGAGCCCCTCGAGTGATCGCCCTTCTCGCTTTCATTCTTTGAAATGATTGGGGCAATCTTAACTCGTGCCCTTCCCGAAATCTCCACCGGGTTTTCCGGAGTTCACATAGCTTAATGGACTTGTTATGGCAGTCCATTTGTGCATGGTGTGCGGATAACCGATTCATTCCCAATATTACGTCGTATTCGGATATAGGTAACAAGATCAAATCGGCAGGGAAAGTTTACCTCGGCAATCTTAACCCATGCATTATAGATAATATACATTCTCGACTCGCACCCATAGGAGTTGACAACTTATAAGCATATAGGCATATGTTCCATGCATGCATGCGGTTTGTGTACAAAATGCGGTGCAACAAATGAATGCGTTGATCCAGGGTCGAACAATATTTTAGTGTAGTGGTTAGATACTAGAAGCGTACCTTCCACCACGTCTGTTGCCTCCGGAGCCTCTTGTCCGGCTAGTGCAAATGCTCGGCGGGCATCCTTGCCCGATTACCCTGGCGTTTTTCCTACCTGAGTTGCGTTGGTTTGGATCGGTCATTGTACTTCGGGCAATCTTGCGGTGGTGCTGATTACTACCACAGCGCAAACACCTTCCTTGTTTACGCCAGATTTGTCGGCGAGTATGTCGGTTTAAGCTCGGCAATGCGTACATTCGACCCGGCTTTCCTTATCTTGGTCTCTTTCCTTTGTCTGCATCCTGTTAACTTAGGTCCCTTCGAAACTTAGCGGGCGGTTTAGGCGGTTGTCCCACAGTGGCCTCTTAAAACTGTTCGAGGGCCTACTCTGTTGAATGTCATCCCAATACGGTTCGATCCCGACTCGATGCGGAGAGCTGCCTTTTATCATGGCTGAGTAGGTTGCCAGTTCAATGTCAACAACTGTTTTCAAGTTCATTTCAATCCTCGAGTAAACTTGTAAAGCTTATCCTCTTCGGTACTGATTGTCCCCAGAGCATACTTGGACAATCGGTGAAATTCAGACTCGTACTGAGCCACAGTCAGGTTCCCTTGCCTTAATCTATGGAATTCATCCCGGCGTGCTTCCTTCACGACCTGGGAATATCTTGTTCATTGAACTCAGCCAAAAATCTTCCCCATGTTCGATTACTCGGTCTGTTCCCATCTCCTTTCAAGCGCCTCCACCAGTCTCTAGCGGTGATTCCATTTAAATACAGCGAGTGTGACTCTCTGCTCGTCGGAGTATTGAAGAGCATTGAAGATATTTTCCAACTTCTCTATCCATTCTTCCGCTTTCACATCGTCCGGCTCTCCCAAGAAGGTTGGTGGGTCGAACCGCAGAATCGCTCCAATGTGCGATCGTTCGCCTCTCGGGCGGGTTCGGGAGGAGCACGGGGTTGGCTCTGCCTGTTGCCTCATAAACACCGTATTTTTTGCAATGCTTGCGCTTGATCAGATTGTCTCCTACAGCAGGTGGAGGAGGTGGTGGTAATTCGGAGAGGGTACCCGATCCCTGGGTACATCGTCGTCTCGCGTGGAGCGCGCGACGAGGTCTCCACGCCCTCGATGTTACGCCATTCTCGTATCTTGGAGCGTTAGTTGCGATTTGCGAGTAAATGAATACAATAATTATTCGCGTAAAGTAAAAGATATCGCAGGGATAGTAACATCAACACAAGACATTTGAATAAATAGTAAAAGGTATATCCATTAATATAAAATTGAATACACCCAAAGTACATCAATGAGAATACTAAGTCGGATACATGGAATCAAAATACATCCGAATCTAGTACAATAATGTAAGGTACAACACTTTGGACTACACGGCTACAACAACAAAAGTACAGCGACAATCTGCTAGCTAATCGGTGAGATCGCCATCATCATCGCTCGCAGCTATGTCTATGATCGGTGGGTCGGGTTGAGGCGGCGCCTCAACCTCGGGCCAATCCACAAAGTCAACCACTTTGCTCAAAGCCCTGTGCCTCATCGAGTGGAGCAGCCTCGGCTCTCAATGTCGATTAGATCCTCCTCGGGATCCTCCTCGGGATCTTCCTCGGGATCCTCCTCGGCATCAGTACGGAGTTCGCCTCGGCGGTGGCAAAGGCGAGCATTTCTTTGCTAAAGCGACCTCTAGTGCGGCGTCCCTCTCGAGTTAGGGGCTGTGTAAGGTCCTCACGATTGTCATCCGCTTGATGAGGGTCTCCTCCAAGCGATCGCGATACTACGGGATAGACGGGCATCAATCTCCCATTTCGCGACCGCCGCTCGTCCTCTTCATTTTCTCCCCTCATGTTATCCAGCGCTCTGGATACTCGATTGGTCCTCCGCGCTCTTATGGTGTTATCGCGGGGTCCTTCGATGATGGTGATTCGTTCTTCTCATCTTGGCTTATCGCCAAGCGCCGAGTCAGGTCTCATTGCGTTGGCGCTCTGGGCTAGTTCGTGGTCGTGCGTTCGCTTTCCGGTGCCAATGAATCATCGGTGCCGGTAATATTCCGCTTCAAAGACACGGGCATGGAATACATCCCACCACGTAGGCGGCGTCGGCTCCATCACGATAAAACAAACTAAGGCGGATCAATCAAAGGTAGTGGAAAGATAAGAAAGAATAAGGAAGAACGAGTAAGGGAAATCAGTCAAAATCAACTAAGTCAAGACAAGTATGATTATGAATCTCAAAGTACGCATTCTAACTTAGTTCAAATATCAATAAGACGGTTCTATGCTAATTTGAAATCGATTTCACACTTAATTGGTCAAGTCGCGGTACTACCCAAAACACAGACCGAGGGTCCTATCCTGGGTCAGCTCGGTGTAAGTTTCCATCTTACTAGCCGAGCTCGATACCACTCTTCTTTGTCACGCCCCAAATGGGACGCGATGGACGATTCACAACTTAAATACAAATGGACTAACATTCCGGACAATACCAATGAGAACCGATAAGACATGAGTCTAAATAGCGTGAAATAAATAATGATACAAGTTATCACTTAAAGCCTACATTCCAACATCCAAATTACAACCCGAAATTCAACAAGGTAGTAACTTAAAGTCGAGGATCATACGCCCCTCAATTACAAACCCGAATTGATTAGGATACAAAAGTCCAACAACAACATAATAAGAAAAGAGTCCGATCAACAACAAGATGCGATAAATCCAACAAGCGTAGTACAAGGTCTCAATCCGAGCGGTTCAAAGATCCCCAGTGAAATCCTCATCTAAGGTTAGAAAACAAAGGGGATGAGACAAAAATCTCAGTGGATGGGGTGATGGGTAATGCGAGTGTGGCGTAATATAGTTAATGTGAGAAAAAAGATTTATCAAAACGCGTGAGTATGATGCATGGTTTCACACACGATTCTAGCGTCGTGATAAAATATTTAATAATATACTTATACGATTCAAGAAAGCAGATCATGGTCACACAGCACTATGTGATTGATCAAGACAGTAGGATTGCGTATGCGGAAGTGTAACGCCAATCCTATGCAAGGCAATTAATGGTTGCGTCACGGACTTGTAGCGCCAACCAATGCAAAAAGTAAGCGGTTGCGTCACGGGAATGTAACGCCAACCAAAAGCGGGGACGATAACTCCGGAATCGTGTGGATCGGGACAGCGATTCCTTCGTTCTTCCTTGTAACTCCCGGTCAAGTATGGTCCAAGACCGCACCTTATCGCTCCGTAGGCAAAGACAAAATCCCAAGAGAGTTTGGCGAGGCTCGGATCTGTCATAATCATGATTATACCTCGATACTACGACCCGCTTCCCTTGGACAAACTCCGTCCCTCGATTTGCGGGATTAGGGCGATGGGGCGGAAGAGTGGAATAGCGGCCGAGCTGCCCGGTTCCATCCGAGCGTATCCATTCGGATCGTGAGCTCGACACACCAAGTTGACTCGAGCGGGAAGTAATTACAATTACAGGTGATCAACCAGCAATGAGTATTATTGATTGATTGAAGCGATTTAGGAGCAATTTTTGAAAAACGCGAGTGGCAATTATGGCGTTGGTGGAGTATTTGGATGAAGATGATTATCGGAAGGATAAGCAACCTTCGATATCTTGAAAGATTAGGTGGAACATAAGTCCCGTCATAGATTCCAAAATCGCAAGAAGGCGGAAGTCGCTCCGCGATCGGGTATTAATCGGTCAAATTGATCCGATAAGTCGGGGTTTTTGGAAAAGTAAAATACTTAAATTAAATCTCCAAGTCAGAGAGTCCAGGACGATTTTAGTAAAAGAGAAAATAATTTGAGTGAGGTCCTTTATAAAAGGAAAATTGTAATTTAGCCCCGTTTTGTAAAAACTAACACTTTTGGGGTTAAAAATTGAATAATTAAATATCCCGACCTTGAAAAATTATGAGGTAAGTTCCTAAATTCTCCAAATTGTCCAGAGATTCAGATTTTAAAAGCTTTGGGGTCGAGTTTTTGTAAAAATCTCACATTGGCCCCAAATTTGTAAAAAATTGCCAATTCGGACCTTAAGTTTTAAAAATTCGGAACCCACAAACCGGAAGGTATTTTAATGTGGTTCCAGTTGGAAAATGTCACTAAGGTTAGTAGGATATTGGGACAAAAGCAGTTTTTAAAAACAATATGTGTAGGTCCCTCAATTTTGAAAATATCATTTTTGTCCCATTTTAAAATAATCGCCTTTAAGGCTTTTAGGGGTCCAATTAATATGAAATTTGAACCTTGGGTCCAAAATACAATTAAGTTATAGTTAAGTTAGTATTTCCAGGTGCATGGGCTGCATAAGTCCTGGAAATTTCATTTGGGTCCTCAAGTTTAATATTTTTCACATTAGTCCCTCAATTTTAGTAAAATTGTTTTCCAAGCCCTAACCACTTGGATTTTGGAATACTTTTAAAATATGGGATTCCCAGTAACTTAAAAGTAAAAATTTCAATTTATAAAGTTTAGGTCTGGTACAGTTTTAAAAATTGCAAGGTAGCCCTTAAACTTTCAAAATTTTACAATCTAGTCCTTGGGCTTTTAAAGGTTGATTTTATTTATCTTAAAACTCTTAAAACATTATTAAAATGTCCAAAAATAATTTTTGAACCTGAGTACAGTCCCAAATTTCGAATTTTGCAGAGGGGTCCTTTAACTTTTATTTTCTTGCAATTTAGTCCACCAACTTTCCATTTTTGCATTTTTAAGTCCAAAATTGAAATTTAATCAATTATGCTCGACTTTTCCAGGTTATAAGTCATCCAAAACATAGATTTTAAAGATCATACACATGCATGTCCAACACATACAAGAATTCATCAATTAAAGCATTAAAGTGTACATGCATGCACCTAAAATTCAATAAATAGTAATTTTTAGCAACTCTTGAGAATTTTTATGATTTGATATATAAAATTGACATGCAATACATAGATTATATATATCTCAAGGCTCATGATCAAATTTTCTACATGCATTTTAATAAAACACCTAAAAGTTGGAAAAATAATTTTCCACCCACCTTAATTTTGGAAATTGTGAAATAAAGGGATAATTTCACAATTTTGAGTGAGGCTTCTTAGGTCAGCCCCTAAGTCAAGAAAATATCAAAATTTGGAGTTAGAAAAATGAGAGAAAAATTAAGGAGAAAAGAAGAAATTAAGGAAATGAAAAGGACTACACTTTACCTTGTGTAGTAGATACTTGGAGACTAGTTGAAGCTCAAAAATTGGAAATTTGGCTCAACTCCAAAAATCTCCTAAGGTCAGCCCCTATTTCTCAAAAATGGAAAAGGGGTGTTAAAATTTGAAAAAAATAGGAAGAGTAGGAAAGAAGGGTCTAGTACACAATTCTTACCTTGTAGTCAAATTTTCTCTACTATTTTCTTCTTAAAGCTTGAGGTCCTTCTTCAAAATATTGTCAAGCTCTAACCTTTAAAGTCTTCTAAATGTACCTCCAAAACCAAATTTAAACTTAAGTTAAAAGGTGGAGAGATGAATGATGTGATATCCAAAATGGATTGAAGCTAAAATTTCTTACCTTTTAGTATAGTGGTTCGATTTTTATGAAGGATAAGGAGGAAAATGTTGAAATTTTTCTAAGTATGGAAGAAGAAAGTGAAAGAAAGAATAGAGAGATGTTGGGAGTTTTTAGAGAGAAGGAGGAGAAGGCTTTGAGTATTAGAATGTGTTGATGAGAAATGAGATGAAATTTTGATGAAAAAATGCCATAATGGCCGTGTAGTATGAGAGAGAGGGAGAGGAAATTTTGATCAAATTGTGTCTTGTAATTTGTCTCTTGCATGGAGACAAAAATGCAAGTCAAAGTGTGGGTCAATTTGAATTTGAGAGGAATAAGAAGAATGTTTGTTAAGTGGGAATAAGTTGGGGAAAATAGTAATAAAGAATTGGTGTATAAGATGATGTGTATAATGTTTGAATTAATGATATAATTATACACAAGATGACTAATATATGGTGTATGTGTACAAGAGTTGGATGATATTTTTATCCCAAAATCTCCACAATGGCCGTCCATTATGAGGGTAAAATGGTAATTCCATATATTTTTTTTTGTCCCAATTTTGATGATAATAGATGAAATATATCAATCTCCAAAATAATTAGTGATTCCCTTGATCACTTGTAAGTCTCATGATCACTTAAACTAAATCAACATCTTAATTCTATAAGGTAAAAATCTCTAAAATAAATAGTCTCTTAAAATTCCAAGGTGACTAATAAATACAAAAATAGTACTAATGATCAATCAAGTGATCATAAATGAGAATAGAATTAATGATGATCATGATCACATGTAATTAAATAAAATGAAATAAAATACAAAATGTATATATTATTAATAATTACCCGTCAAAATGACGCGGTAAAATAGTCGATCAAAAGCTTAAACAACAATAAGGTTCAACTAATAGCTTCGAAAAAATCGGGGCTTCACAGAGCATATATAACATTAAAGTTTAACATTTAAAGTTAATCTATTCTTTATAAAAAAGTCATGCATAGTTTATAATTACATTGCAATAATAAAATTATAAAATTAGATTTAGCACCATTTATAAATATAATTTATATCCTAAATAATCTAATAAAACTACTTGACATTTTTCTTATTCAGATTAAAAATCGAAAACTAAATTAAGTAATAAATAAAACAAATAAAAAAGAAGTTTGTCAAGAAATATAGCTTGTTTAATAAAGTTAAACTTAAAGATGGGGGAGACATGAATTTGAAAAATAAATTTACTAGTAATAGGTACAAAAAGTAGATATAAAATATTGAATTATATTTAATTTTTAAAAAATACTAGCCCGGTTAACCTTCGGGCAAGCCCTAACGAGCTTTGGTTTAAGCGATCAGGGCCAAAAAGGTCCGGATTTAAACGGGCCAAAATAATTCGGTCTAGCCCTCTTTTTTCTGGTTTAAACGGTCCATCCAATATAATTTGGCCCTAGCCCTCTACACACACAATCTACACATATTTATACACACTTTGCACACACACACTACACACCATGCACACATTTATACACACTCCACACACCGCACACATTTACATACACCGCACGGACTTACACATACTGCACATATTTACACACACATTGCACATACTACACACACGTTGCATGCATTTACGCTAATAATAATACACTGTTGCACATATTTGACACTCTTTCTCACATATTCGCACGCATTATCCTCACACAATATTCACACATTAATAAAAGTTATATATTCCATATTTTTGTTAGTGTATAAAATTAAAATTATTTATAAAATAATAAGATTTATCCTTTATTTTTATTTATTAAATGTCAATTAACATAATGAATAGAGCTTTTAATTTTTTATCAAAGTTTTACGATGGATTTAAAATTCTATAGAAATCAACATTATTCAAACAAGAGATGTATTTCAAATTCAAGGTATTTGAAATCCCTTCATCCCAAATGCACTCTTAAAGTCTTTGTTCTTGTGAGTTTTCGTATTCGGGCGTGAGTCAATTACATAATGAGAGCTATGATGAATAATCGGAGGATGCTCGCATTATGGTGTTATGTACATTTGCGAGAACAATGCTAAAGGAGTTTTAGTCTTGTATGTGTTTTGTAACTTTTTTATTTTTAATACTAGATTCGTCTTAATGCCCAAGAGTTTAACTTGAGCAAAAATAAATCCTTATGTTCACTTATTTTTACTTTAGTCTTTTGCATTACTAGTGCACTAGTTGTATCACACTTTGCACAACACCAGCACTCGCTTGAATATGGGTCGGGTTATGATTATTTCATGTATATAAATACGGGGATGGGGTTATATAGGAACACCTTATAGAGTAAGTTCGTAGGGACGAATTTGAGCCACAAATCTACTATTTTCAATGGCCAATTAGTTACAAGGCATCCAATTGTATTTTTCGTTATTCAAAATGTATGGGGCTAAATCACCCAAATTGAAACTCCATCATCCCATTAATATATGGGCGGTTATCATGCGATTTGGGTGAAAATACGTTGAATCAAACAAACCTCTTCCAAAACCCAAAACCAATCATCGATAAAACCCAAAAAAATAATTCTGTGATTTTTGTCAAATCGTTAATCTCCCAACAAATTGTAATTGTTGATCCGCATCACTAATCTCGGTCTTTTTGCAAAACACAAGGCAAGGATCGCTAATTTCGGAAGAAAAACATTTATGGAAGATTTTCTCAAAAATGCATTCGCTACGCCGTTAGATGAAGGTATTTGCAAATTATCTGTTATATATTGTTTTTAACAAAAAAAAAGAATAGAAAATAAGCATGAATGATTCAAGGCATCGCTTAAATTTGTACATAAGAACTTGTTGTCAATTATTTGGTAATTGCACATGTAATACCCTTTTATTGCTTTTGTACATATGAACTTTTGCATATGTATTTTAATATAGTGATTGTGATATGTAAACTCTAATAACAATGCTCTTGCTCGCACTCATGCTTGTTAGGTTACACAACAATGCATGTTTAGAGTAGATTAATTTGCATATATTAGCTACGATATTGTTTAAAGCATGGTGATAAATATTAGCTATTAAAATTTGTAAATAAAACTTGATATCAATGATTTGGTAATTTGCATATATAATATCATATGATTCCTTGTGAAAATATCAACTTTTGCATATGATAAACAATTTTCTTGTGATACTACAACTATTTGCTTATGATCTGCAACACAGTACATGTATACACATGATATGATCTTTGATGAATGATATATACATTGCTTTTTAAGGAAATTCCCTCATGTCGAAAAAGCTTTTGATACTACACAACATTGCATATTTACGCATTATGATTTTCCTAAGAAGACTACATGCATGGCTTCAAACAGGACATGTATCAAATGACCTAACCAATGAGTTGAAATAATGGATGATTCAACGAGTATTGGATAAAGAATCGCGATCGAAAGTTCACGCCACAAAAGGCACAAAATTTTGGAAGTTTGGAAGAAGGAGTGCAATTATACAAAAATTATGGGTGCATCATTGGTTTTGATATACGGATAAGTACAAATAAGCGATATCAAAGTGAGATTATACGATTGCAATATATTGTGTGCAACAAAGTAGGGTTCAAGAATGTAAGTAGTTCGATTAAAGAAAAAGCCAATGAAATTAAAGAAATTGACGGTAAAACTAAAGAAAGGATATCGGCAAGGGTTGGTTGCAAAGCACGGTGTGTGTTTGAACATCTTTGAAATGGTGCTTACGCAATAAGAAGTTTTGAGTTGCGACACGCACATAGTTTGACACTGGAATACACCGACATTTTTGAAAGTCAACCAGAAACATGAATTTTAGGCACAAACAGTTCATTACAAAATGCTGCGAGAAAATGTCGGGACAACAAAATTTCTTGATTGTACAAGAAGATGGTGGGGGATACTCTAATGTTGGTGTCGTACAAATTGATTCAAAAACTTTAAGAGGAGTTAAAAGCGTACATATGTGTAGGCGATGCACAACGTTTTATAGACAACGTCTTGAGATATATTGATGTGTGCCTAGAAATGTCATTCGATTACGGCTGATGAAAATGAACAACTAACCAGGCTGTTTTGTCTTTGATCCACTATCCAAAATAAACTATGCAATGTTCAAGGGTGTATTCTCATTCGATGCAACGTACAACACTTATAGGTGAAAACCTTTTTCTAATGTACTCTTAATATTGTACATATAAGAATCGGTAATTTTTGCATGTGCTAATTCCTAAATATGCATTTATAATGATTAAATTTTGCTTCTATAGAATTGGATTGTTGCTTATATAAGTCAATATGGTTGTAAGTATATAATCATTCCATTTTACATATGGGCATGTGGTCATTCTTAAATATGCATATATAACGATTAAATTTTGCTTGTATAGTAGTAGACTTTTGCTTACGTAAATTAATATAGTTGTATGTATGCATTTGTAGTAATTGCATTTATCTTTTGATTAAATTTTGCTTGTATAGTGGTGGTTGCCTATGGCATACGGTAATCGTAAATATGCTTTTCTAGTGATTATATTTTGCTTATATAGCGTTAATTTATTGCTTATGTAAGTTAATATAGGTGTATATACATAAGCGCTAATTTTGCATAGGGTAATTATTGAGTATGCATTTATAATGATTAAATTTTTAGGTCACGAACTTGTGACATAAATGCATGTTTTGCATACAATGTAATAACCTAATGCATGTTATTAATAAACGTTATGCTAGGTAGAAAATGGTGTTCACTCCTTCACAAGAGTAGACAACCATAAAAGATGTGTTACATTTGCATTGAGATTGCTATTAAAGGAAGACGAGGAATCATATGTTTGGTTGTTTAAGAATTTTTAAAGCAATGGGTCGTGAACCAAACTTCATTGTCACCGACCAAGATCCAAGAATGCAAAAATGCAATAAGGATAGTTTTCAAAGACAATGCACCGTTTGTGTATGTGGTACATAGTGGAAAAGGTGAGTGTGAAGGTTGGCGGTGCACTATCCGGTGGATCGAGTTCATGCAACGACAAAATAACATCGTGAGGAGTAACTTTATCGAACCAATGGAATTTGAGGAAAAATGGAACAAGCTAATGAGAGAGTATGAGTTTACATCACATACATGGTTCACAAATATGTTTGAGATTAGGAGTTCTTGGATTCTGTATATTTTAAGGATAACATGTTGGGAGGCTACTCGGGACCATTTCAAGATCTAAAAGTGCTAACAACTGGTTCGGAAGTTTCATCAACCCACAAGTTAACTTGGTTGAGTTTTTATGCACTATGAGAATGCAATGTAAGCTTAAAGACATGTTGTAGATAAATTAAACAATGAAAATGCAATTCAAACCCCGGTTGCAATACGTTTAGGAATCGAAAAACATGTAGCATCGTTTTTTTCACATGGAGGTTTTTTAGGATGTTAGTAAAGAGATTGACGCTTCTTGTTACAATTGCATAATGGTGCAAATCAATGACGAAACTGAAAAGTGCTCATATCAGATTAAAGACATCGATGTAGGGGTGTTTTCTGGTTGTTTTCAACAAATTAGAGGACAATATGAATGCGATTTGCAACATGTTCCCTTTGGATCGACCTACTATTGTAGGTCCCAAGGGGTGTGGTGCAAGGTTTAGAATGGGGGTTGAATAAACCTTACCAAATTTTTACTTTTAGTCTTTTTAAGAATTTTAACAGAGTTGACTCAAATCAGTTGTGTCCTTGGGGACAGCTAGGTTAGCTATATTGGCTAAGTTACCCACTCAACAAACTCGATAGAGTTGTTGATAGTATAACTGCCTTCCGCTAAGCTAACACTTAACTTTAGTTGATTTGGTTTTTAACAGGTGGAAGACTTAACACCCATTTGATTGATTAAAGCTTATTTTTAACACTTGTTTTAGCACTTGTTATTTATCAATTTGGATTAGCAAATTAACTAACAAAGAGATATACAAATATATGCACGAAGTAAATGTTGAAAGTAAAATGACACAAGTAATTTTTATAGTGGTTCGACGATGGAGTAATTCCTCTAATCCACTCTTCTCCAACTCCGGGAGGAACCCACTAAGTGAGATCAAATTCTGAGTATTTCTCGATCGAGAGATAGCCTTGATCACACAGTGGCTTCTCGTGCGACTCGGCTTCTTCTTCACAAGACATACCGCCTTGCTACTTCAACTCACTTTCAAGTCCTTGGATTTGCTCACACAACCCTCCAACAAACTTGAATCTCCTGGTTTGACCTTTAACCTTTCTACAACTCCTTCAACTTGGAGAGTAGACCCCTTTTCGTTCTTCAAATGTTTCCTTTCAACTCGGTGAATTATCTTTCCTTCACAACGTGTGTGTTGGATCGAGTTTACTTGAGTTTTAGGCTTGAGGAATTCTATGATAAGCTATGAAAATATGGCGGAGTTATACTTGCTTGAACATTGCTTGAAAGTTCGATTTTCGGTATACAAGGTAACCTTTTCTCAATTGCTTCCTCGGCCTTTTATAGTGCTCATTTGAAAATTTGCCCATTGAAGAGATAGGCTATTTTCAAAATGACACTTCCTTGCACCTTCATTGCATTAAATGGTTTCGTGACTTTACAGGTCGACACAAGCTTCAATGTTTCCCATTGGCTTATTCCTTTTGCATGCTTCGGGCCAAACACTTTAAGACTGGTAGCTTGGACATATTACTATATCAAGTAATACTCTTGACTTCCTTCCAACGGATCAATGTCGATTGTCTTGACTTGATTCTTTGCGCTTTATCCCTTGTGACTTGAGTCGCTCTAATCATAAGATCGACGCAACTATAACTTAAACTGTTAGACTTGGCTCTTTTCATTAACTTGAGCGACATTTCCTCAAATTTCACACAATCTGTTCCTCGGTGGCTCTCCTTGATCGAGTCCTTGTATTCCTTCATGGCCATACTCGGCACACACAAATGATTCTTCACTCTATTCTCAGTTGACTTCTTGCATTCTTGACTTGGTGACTTCACTTAGCTTTTTCAATCCTATCTATCACAACATAGAATTACATGGAAAATGTGGTGCAAACTTCCTAGTCTAAGTTTTACATGGTATCATCAAAATCTAAAAAATAAATTTCCTAACAATTTCCCCCTTTTGATGATGCCAAAACTTAAACAAACAATAAGTAAACATCAAATACAAGCAATGCAGTAACAAAGAATGTATGCTTTAATTAATCAACTTTATTGATCATAGCATTCTTGTCCTTTACAAAGTTGTTTACAATAGGTATCAGAGCTTTATACAAGTATAACTTTACAATGTGTATCTAAGCTAAGTTACGGGAAGATAAGTTTTACAAGGAAATCTTCAAAGCTATGTTACAGGGAAAACTTACAGCTATGTATTTACACCTAAGTAAAATACATGAAGGGGTTTGCTGCTGTGTTCAACGCCTTGGATGCTTCCTTCTTCTCTCTTCTTCATCAATTCTCCTCCTGTGTTTGTCAGCTCTCGTCCTCTTCCTTTCCTCTTCCTCCTTCTTCCTTTTCTCATAAGCTTGCTTCGCAGCCAGGGTCATCCCTTCACGCCTTTACTCCTATTCTCGATTGACCTCTCATTTCTCTGCATGTTGCTTTTTCTTTGCTTCAAAGCAATCTTGCGCGCAACTTCCATGTTAGCAAGATGATCATATCCGATCCGATATGAGTCCTTTCTTTTGTGGATAACACATATTTGATGTCTTGGTCTTGGCCGCGGTTGACTACTTCTCCCACCGCCACCATGTCTACCCCTTCCTCGGCTTAGCTTCCCTTCCTCTAGGAGTTTATTGCACTTAAGCTTTTGATTTTCCGGCCGAATGATGCTGAACTTGGCCGCTTAACACCGTAACCGTGCATAGATCAAATCCCTTCTCCCAAGGATCCAGGCTTGTGGTAGAGTCATATCTTGAAAATAACCTTCTCCTTCTAGAGTCCGGAATTTCTCTAGAGATCGGGGCTCGAGATCCAACATCGAGGCATGGAAAATTCTCTTGGGAGTTTTATTACGGGGTATTCCTTTCCGATTGGAGGACCATCGTCATCGTTTTTCGATATAGTGGATGCGCGCAGATTGCTTCTCGCCTACCTTCTCGAATTTAGCTTCAATGGCTTTTCTTGATTCTTTAATGGCCATCTCGGCTTTATGTTCCATGCATGAATTTTTTTCAAGAGCTTGCTAAGAATTGAAGCGATGACATTTCTTCTTTGGGGTATTTTAGCAAACATGAGTTTCAAAGAGGGGTTCTTGAAGCTTTCATCCCCTTTTCGATTCTCCCTTCTTCACCTCATTATTACTCTATTCTCCTTCACCTTTTAATTCCTTTAAGGCCTCATCTTCCCCTTTTTGCATCATCACCAAAAGAAAGGGTTAGGCCAGAAATAATTGTAACGACCGCCTTTCAAGATCAATCTTTGTCCCCACAAACGAACACAAGTCTTTCAGCGCTTTGTCCTCACTCACGCACCACCGAGAGCTGACTTCCCGGTGTCACCCATCATGTTATTGTTTCGGGCCAAGCACGCTTAACTTTGGAGTTTTTACATGATGAGCACCAAAAAAAAAGATGCATCTTGTTGGTATGAGTAGTACCTATGAAATCTTTTAAGCTCTCCTCAATTGTATAGTCCCATACCTACACGGTCTCGAGAATCTCCTCTTATTCGGGTGTGGGATTGGCCCATTCATGTCCGCCGCTGCTAGAAGCCTGCCAGAGCCGCTCCTTGTACGTGCCTTCTTGCACCAACGATCACTCCCCGCCCTCTTTGCCCTCAGGCGTCACAATAATTCACTCGGAATGAAATACAATCGGTTGTTTGTTGAATTGTGCTTGATATTTGCTTTAGAGTGGGATGTTTGGAACTCGACGTGTAGCCTTTGACTCAATCGCTAACAACTTCATTTCGCCATAAGAAGATGAATATCCGGTTCATGTTGTCCTCAGGCGTGTAATTTCGTTCTGTTGGTGCGACTTCATCAACTCCATGTCCGACTTATGAGAGGTTTCCATTCGACCATATGTTCCTTCATCATCTGCTGAAATTTTGAATTATCCGCACTCCAAACCAACGACTTTGCAAACAAAGCTTTGGAGTAACGGACTGCTCCGAGCACACATGATCGATGTGTAGCCCATTCCCCGACGCGTAGGATAACTCCTCGAATATCGACCGAGAGTTGCATCACAATTGTCCAAATGAAGATCCGGTGATGCATGGTGGCGTTCCATCTTCTCAATTTCATCGCATATCTTCTTGAAAGCATTCAGAACTTAAATTTGTGGAAGCGGACTCTTATTCCGGTCACACCGCATCAAAATCAAAACCCATAGGCACAATCATATCGGATGGAATGATGGGCTCTTCCCCGCATGACTTCCATGTCGGGCAATTCTTGATGAAGGGAAAATGTCTTCAAAGACATCATCTCGAACAAAAGGGATCCCCGGAGGTCCACGCTGGGGGGCCTTTCCCTTTTCTTGTTGCAATTCATCAACTCTTTGTGCCTCGGCCGAGCCAACATCATCGGCGGATAACGTAGCTGTGGGAGCTGCGATGGAGCTATTTGATGTGTTTTAGCCGAGTAGTTGTATCTATCTACTGGTGACCGAGCCTCATTTGTCTTAACAACTTTGTTGGTTTCTGGGGGTTTTCCCTTGGAGGTTAAAGGTCCTCAGTTGTCTTAACAGCGTCATCAGAATGTGATGTGGCCGAGGAAATGGCTCATCATCAAAGTTGAATCTCATCGAGTGTTTTATCACTAACATAGCTCGTGAGTTGAGAACATCCTCGGCCGTCGTGCATAGAATCTTTATTATGTGGACTCGGCTTCATCCTCTCGATCCCGAGAAAAGATTTATCAATATGTTCTTGGGAATCATGAAGGACGCCGATCTCTCTTCTTCACCAGCTCCTTCTACTTGAGGAATGTTCTCCTGTTAGGTTCCTTACCTAAGGAAGTCTCAACCTCTTTTAGGCCTTCGTTACCCCCAGCCCAGTCTCAATCGTTTGTGGGGCCTTCTACATTCCCTTTGACGGACTCGGCTATCTCAGAGTGGAGCCGCAATGGCATCCTTCTGAGTCTCAACTCCTAGGATTGCACTTTCATGGCCAAGAGTCTCAACTCCCGTGGCCTCTTTTCCATCCTTTGCCTTAGCCTGCATAAGCGGCTTTATTGTCTGCATATCGAGGAGACCTCGGTGGAATAGTCTCAACCATTCGAACTTCATTGATTTCACCGCTTATTAGTTTTTGCTCGCCGCCTTCAAACTTCATAGAGTTGTCTCCCATAGCGTCCTCCGACCTTGTTGTGGTGGAGAGAGCCTTGTGCTCGGTGGCGCACCGGTGAGTGAACGGGAATGGGGTTACTCGGCTCCGAGACATGACTATGTTTCATGTTGAGTAGTTAGCCGTTGGGGTAGGTGTCTCAACACCTTCTTCGAGGGTAGGCTTGCCTAGGGTGCCCGCATTCGGCTTCATCGATGTTCCCCGAGAGCCATCTTGAGAATGCACAGGAGATGTGGTCGCAACAATGACGATTGAAATCTCTTGCGCCACTCCAAATGGATCGGATCAAGGAGAGATTTTGGAAGACTTTCCAAAACCTTCTTGAAGGTTATGCTCGTGTATGGCTCGGGATTCTCTAAGCGCTGTTGTAACTCGGCCTTTTCAACGGCGGCGATTGGGTCCATCTCCTCCGGATCGGCGATGAGCAAATCGTGGACTCCATGAGGTGTTCATGGGTTCCGGTTTGCATACACATCTTTGATTACTCGAAGGCTTTAGCTTTTTCTAGGGTTTTCTCCTCCTCATCCTCTTTGATAGCACGGAGGGCGTCCATGCGGGAATTCTCATCGAGGGCATATTAGACAGACACATTCCCAAGGAAGCTTAGAAGCTCATCTTCTTCGTCCATGAACTCCGGACGAGTGAACGCTATCGGAGTAGTCTATCTTCCATCTTATCCAATCCCTTAGCCTCTGTTTGGATGTCAGGATAGATGAACAGTACATGATCAAATCGTCGCCATCCTCTATGGGCTGGAATAGTATCCAATGGAGCTTGCTCCTCCTCAGTTCAAGAGCATCGAGGGGGTGAGACAACTTTTTCTTCATGCGTTTTGTTGTCTCGGCTCCTTCCGTCTCCACGACTATTTCTCGAGACAGTTGGGTCTTCAATACTTTGTTGATCGCATCAATAGTCTTGGTGGTCTCATCAATCTTCTCTTGATCGCTCCTCTTGATCATCATGTAGTCTCAACGGGCTTCTCTCGGCTTGAGTACAAGATTCATTTTTTGCATTTTCAAATTTCGACCTCTTAAGCAGTCGTCTTCTTTTTGTGGCAACTGGGGAATCTCGGGTTCCTCTTCTTCAGTATCACTCTTCTTCGAGACAGCTACCTTTTGAGACTTGGCAGTGCTCTTCTTCTTCATGACTGGAGAAGAAAGTAGGGGTTCATCCTCGTTTGATGCGGTGGAAGGTGCCTTCTTGGTTTTGGCTGTTGGGTTTGGATGTCGTAGCTATCTTCTTAGAAAATAGGCTTAAGGCGAGAGAGCTAGAGCGTCGCACTGTATCTTTTGTTGGGGTGGTGATTACCCCTCACTGGTATCAGCTTTCCTTGCATGAGCTTTCTTCTGTGCGCTTAAGAGGTTTTCCTTAAACATTCTCTTATTCGCATGGAAGGGCTTCCCATTGCGCGGTGCCATCCCTTGATCTCCATCAAATGGCCAATGACTAGGCCATAACCAGGGGAACAACCAAAAGTTCCATCTTCCTTGAAGGACTTGTTGATGACATTCTAGAATACTCATTTCAAGACACGAACTCAACCCAATTGACTTTCCTATCTCCGCATGATCACTGACCATTACTATCGCCTTTGTCCGTGATAGCTCGTTGAAGCTCCCAAACTTCATGTCCACACACTTGGACAAAATGTCCATTAGCTTGTGGTAATCATCCTTGATAAACTCCTTCTTCTCTCAGTATACATAGCTTTCGCAACATACTCGGTCTTTACAACTTCATTCCAAGCCGCAACCAAGTTCACGCCCTTCTCGGCTACATCCTTCAAACCTTGTTTGGCAAAAACAAAGTTGTTCAGCAAGGTCTTTAGCTTGATTATTTTGATAACCTTGCCGTGAATGGATGACTTAATCTCATCGTCATGAACCGGTGTTTACGTAAAATATGGCGATTGCCTCCAAGACGTGTGCGTGAACTCCATTGAGAGAAAGTCCTTGGATCGGACTTCTCTAGCTTTGCAACAATCTTCTTCACTAGGGCCTCATCAGTGCCCTGCTTGATCACCCCCTTGAAATCCACTGAAGCACCAGAGAGGATCTTCCCAGAAAGTTTAGCAAAATCATGAGTATGACCATTTTCAAAACGATTGATTGGTGAAATACGCGAAAAACTTGATCTTTTGAGGGTAGGGTTTAAATCTTGTTGCGGAGAGAGAATTCCTTCTTGCTTGCCGAGGACGAGGGTGTTTGTGTGAGGAGAGAGAAAATGAATTTTGGTATATATGGGACTCGAAAGGACAATTTTTGGAATTTGAAAAATTTGATCAAAATCAACGGTTATGATTGACTCTTCAAAACCGCATTAATTTTCCCACATCAAATGCAACAGCATTTATATCCAATCATATGGTTTACTGTGCAGCTTTTGTACTAACATTCATAATTACACTAACGTCATCCTTAAAAACATTGAATAAAACGCATTGCGTTTTTGTCCCTTAGCTCATAAATGATTCAGCTCTCATCCAAAATGATTTAACTCGCTTCTCTCTTCACATTAAATCATTCAGTTGTCACTAACTCGATAAAACTGAATTCCCTACTAGGTTGTTTCACTTTTGAAATGTGAAACTTGCTTATTTTCCATTCTCTCTGCTTTTGCCTCTGTGATTGAGTCTTCCGAGTATTCTAACTCAGTCAATTAACCCTAACTCATTATTGAGTTCTTCAAACCTTGATTCACATAATGGCTTTGTGAATATGTTAGCTCACCTTTGCTTATCGGTTGAGATGTATTCCAAAGTGATGTCTTTCGTTTCAATGACTTTGCCATGCATCCATGTCCATCTTGACTAATGTATTCATAGGAATCTTTAACGATGACTTCTCTTCCATACCAAATTTCTTCATTAAATCTCTGGTATACTTGGTTTGTCTTATGAAGGTTCCATCCTTCAATTGCTTGACTTTAAGTCATAAGAAGAAAGTCGACTCTCCCATCATGCTCATCTCAAATTTGCCTTGCATGAGGTTTGAGAACTTGTCACTGACTCTTTGTTTGTGGAACCAAAAATGATATCATCCACATATATTTGAATAAGCAGTATACTCTCTCCATCTTGAATCTGAAGAGTGTTATATAAACCTTGCCTTTGGTGAATCCATTGTCAATTAGAAAGCGAGACAATGTATCATACCATGCTCTTGGTGCTTGTTTCAATCCATATAGTCCTTTCTTGAGCTTGTAGACTTTATCTTCAATAGTTTTTGCTCAAAACATGGAGGTTGTTCAACATATACTTCTTCCTCTAGCGGTCTATTTTGAAATGCACTCTTCACATCCATTTAATATACGTGAAGTTTTTATGTGTTGCATAAGAAAGAAACATCCTTATTGCTTCCAATCGGCAACAGAGCAAATGTTTCATCAAAATCTACACCTTCTTCTTGGCAATACCCTTTGGCTACCAATCTTGCTTTGTTTCTTACAAACAGGATCATTTCTTATTCATCTTGTTTCGAATACCCACTTAGTACCAATAACATTTTGGTGGGTTGGCCTTTGTACTAATTCCCATACTTTGTTTCTTTCAAACTGGATTCACCTCTTCTTGCATGGCCTGAATCTAATGTGTGTCTTCCAATGCTTGAGACACATCTTTAGGCTCTATTTGGGAAAAAAAACAAGTGAACATTGCTTCATGTTGTGCTCGGATCTGGTTGTTATGCCATCTCTAACATTTCCAATGATTAACTCATGTGGATGGTCTCTCCACCACCTCACATCAGTCGGAGTAAGTCTGCTTTGGATTTAGTCGTCTTTGCTAAGTTGTCTTGAACAACTTCTTCATCTTCATTCAGTTGTAGACCTTCCAGCTATCTTTGAGATTCAGCTATCTCATCATCATAAGGGTTGAGTGTTTTCATTTCTGCTTCAATATAAGGACTCTTCTGCATAGTTGGTTGATTCTTCTTATCGGCTAACTCATCCATGTCTTCTCCATTCACATTAGGTTCATCAAAAACCACATGGATAGACTCTTACGTGACCATAGTCCTCTTGTTTAGCACTCTATAGGCTTTACTCTCGGTGAGTATCCCAAAAGATACCTTCATCGCCTTTAGCATCAAAAGCCTTCAAATTATCCTTGCCATTGTTGTGGATGAAGCATTTACATCCAAATATCTTGAAATATCCAACATTTGGCTTTCTCCCTATCCAAATCTCATAGGGAGTCATGGTCAATTGCCTGTTAATCATTCATCTATTTTGAGTATAGCATGTTGTATTTATGGCTTCAAATTTCAAAATCTCTTATGCAATCCGACTTCAACTAACATTGTCCTTGACTTCCTTGAGAGTTATGTTCCTTTTTCAGCTACTCTATTCATTTGTGGAGTACTTGCTGCTGATAACTCATGAGCAATACTATTTTCCACGCAATATTGAGTTATAGTCCCATTGACAAACTCGGTTCCCTGTCGAGATCTTATCTTTATAATGGTTTGACTCTTCTCATTTTGAACTCTTCTCGTCGTAGAGGTAACTTCGCAATGTTTCTTTCTTTTTACACATTCAAATTGTCCATGTATATCTTGAATAGTCATCCACCACCACTAAGGTGTATATCTTCCCACGATACTAGTTGGCTCAATGGACCAAATAAACCCATATGCAAGATGTAATATCCTGGTTGAAGAAGGACTTGGCTTATCCTTAAATGATGATTTGATTTGCTTTCCCATCCGGCATGCATCACATATGCTTTCTTTCTTATACATCGAAGTCGGCAATCCTTCCACAAGATGACTCCTTGCAAGCTTATTAATTGTCTTGAAATTCAGGTGACTCAACTTCTTATGCCACGACCAACCTGGATTCGGTTGTACTCTTGCTAGAGACATGTACTTGGTGTAGCAATAGAATAATCTTCCACATACATATTCTTTTGCCTTGTTCCTTGCAAAAGACAATTTCATTTGATTCAAACATCTTTGATCGGCATATCCCCGTGTTGAATCCTACATTGTACCCTTTGTTCTGAGTTGGCGATGCTTAACATGTTGAAGTTGAGACCTTTAACATAAGCAACATCGTGATCTCATCCATTCTTCTTGATGGATCATGTACCTTTGATCTCTCCTGTGACTTCATTTTCTCCAAATATGACTTTAACACCTTTGATCTCCTTGAATCTTGATAGATTTCTTTTATTCCCTATCATATATGCTGGCGACCACTATCCATGTACCAGGTTCTTTGGCACTCATTGTTCCTTGAACCCGCAATCAAGGAAATCGGTTTTTAAGTACCCATACTTCCCGGGTCCTGGGAGTTAGTGCTATAAGATGTTCCAACCAACCTATAGCCGGATGACCCGACTCTAAGAGGTTTCCATCTATCAAGTAGCATAATCATAATTCACATTAGCAAATTGCTTGGGGGCTTTAGGATCATACGGATGTCTCTTTTGTCTCGTATGCTGTGTGTTAGTTTTAGCAATTGCTTTCTTGGGATAGTGGTAAAATTTCTAAGTGTAGTGCTTGGGTGCATAAGTGTCGATAATAGCTCTTTTGCCTTGGGAATGACCTTTCTTTGAGGTTGAGGTCTTTGCCATTTTGGCTTGTATCCAATAGGTCTTTTTTTGATATTTCAAATTATTACAATCGGCTTGGTTTGGATAGTTTACGCAATTCCCATCATATGTATTTCTTTGATGAAATTGTGGGGCTTTTGGTAGCTCTGTTTGGCTTTTACAGAGTATTTTTGTTAGAGTCTGCTTGATGGACTGTCAATTTATTCTCATTTGTCCTTTCAACATACTCTCATGGCTTCTTTCCTTTTCCTTTGTAACCAAGGCCGTATGTTTGTGATTGTGTTTTGGTGTGAATGTGGGTGCAGCATTTGGTATTTTGGGTTCTTGGATTCCTTCATTGCTTGAAGATCCTTTTTCCAAAATCACTCTTGAAGTTTGACTATGCACAAAGGAATTGAATCCTATGCCTGTCTTGTCTCCACATTCTTTTTGTATGCTTTGGATGCTTTTGTAAATGAGGCAATCACATGTTTTAGATCTTTTTCTCTTTTCTCATGAAAGCAACTAACTCTGTTAAGATTTTGGCATTTCGGCCTTGACTTAGTGTTGTCATCGGCTATGTGACTCGAGTACTCAACTCTTTTGTCATTGCGAGTTTTGGCTTTTAAGCTGGCCGTTTTCCTCATTTAAAAGTGTGTGTGAGGTTTTAATATGCTCAAAATATTGCCTCATTTTTTCTAATAAATCATAAAGATCTATGGGTGATGAAGTGTGTGTATCACGGTCACTATCACTTGAATTAGAATGACATGAGTTAGAATGTACCTCATCTTGTTGATCTTGTTGATCTTGTTCTTTGGCCATGAGTCGATCAAAGCCTCTTCCTCTCGTATCACTTGATTAGTCGGTTTCACTACTATTTGAGTCATTGCTTCTTTGCACTTGGGTCGCTCGTAGTCTGTTTGCTAACATGACTTTCTTCTTTTCTTGTCTTCTCTTTGTGAATCGGCATCCGGTGATCCAGTCTCACCGCAAAGCATTTTAAAATTTTCAAATTTTTGAATAGCAACTTGATTAATTTATTTTGCTTAATGCATTCGATCCTTCATAAATTAGGGTTAGCTTATCCCGATTTCTTTGGTTGATTTGCACGACTTGACTTTGTTGAACATCGCTTTGTCCAATTTTCTTGTAGAGTATATCCTTGGCCACATTGTCCAGGTTGTATCACTTTTTATCTTCATTAGTCCATTCGGTCGTGGTTTTTTAACCATGGTTGGTCTAACCAGAATGACTTCCTTTTTTTTCACCAGAATCGCTCTTCAAATCAGTAGTATTGACTTTGAGTATTTGCGATGTCCCATCCTCTATCACAAGCCACATTTCATCGTGTAAAGTTTATAGATGAGCTGCTTTGCGAATTTTCCGAGTCATCAAACTCTTCCCAAAGTGAACATTGGAATACGAGTTAGATTCGTTTCCATGATAATAACTTTGGTTTTAAGATGAAAGACTCGAAAAGTACAAGTGTTAAACCTTTGAAAAAGATTGAGATCTAGTTCAATAACCAGAGCGGAAGGCTCAAAGAACCAACCGCTCCGATACCACTTGTAGGTCCCAAGGGGTGTGGTGTAAGGTTTAGAAGGGGGTAGAATAAACCTTACCAAATTTTCACTTTTCGTCTTTTTAAGAATTTTAACGAGTTCACTCAAATCGGATGTGTCCTTGGGGACAACTAGGTTGGCTATATTCAACTAAGTTACCCACTCAACAGAGTCGATAGATTTGTTGATAGTACAACTTGGCGCTTAAGCTAACACTTAACTTTAGTTGATCACGGTTTTTAATAGTGGAAGACTTAACACCCTTTTGATTGATTAAATCTTATTTTTAACACTTGTTTTAGAACTTGTTATTTATCGGTTGGATTAGCAAATTAACTAACAAAAGTAGATATAAAAATATATGCATGAAAGTAAATGTTGAAAGTAAAATGACACAAGTAATTTTTATAGTAGTTTGAGGATGGGGTAATTCCTCTAATCCACTCTTATCCAACTCCTGGAGGAATCCATTTAAATGATGAGATCAAGTCACGAGTAGTTCTCGATCTAGAGACACCTCTTGATCACATAGGGCTTCTCCTTCGACTCGAAGCCTTCTTCACAAAACATTTGCCTTGCTTGCTTCAACTCACTTTCAAGTCCTTGGATTTGTTCACACAACCCTCCACAAAACTTGAATCTCTGGTTCGACCTTGAACTTTTCTACAACTCCTTTAACTTGGAGGGTAGACCCATTTTTGTTCTTCAAATGTTTCCTCTTCAATGGGTTGAAGTTATCTTTCCTTCACAGCGTGTGTTGGATCGAGTTTCTTCGAGTTTTAGTCTTGAGAAATTCTATGATAACCTTGGAGAATATTGCAGGTTATGCTTGCTTGAATATTGCTTGAAAGATCGATTTTCTAGGTATACAAGGTAACATTTTCTCAATTGCTTCCTCAGCCTTTTATAGTGCTCATTTGAAAATTTGCCTGTTGAATAGATATGTTATTTTCAAGATGACACTTCTTGTTCGTTGGCTTGTCTTTTCTGGTCCGCAACACTTGTGATGTTGACCCTTCCTCGTCGACTTTACAGGGTCCTGCACAAGCTTGGTGTTTCCCATTGGCTTATTCATTTTGCATGTTTTAGTCGAAACACTTTAAGACCTGGCAGCTTGGACATATTACTATATCGAGTAATATTCATAACTTCCTTCCAACGGATCAATGTCAGTTGTCTTGACTTGACCGCCTTTGCCTTTACCCCTTGTGACTTGAGTCGCTCTAATCATAAGATTGACTTAACTATCACTTCAACATTTAGACTTGGCTCTTTTCATTAACTTGTGACACTTCCTCAAACTTTTTGCACGTTGTTCCTCGGTGGCTCTCTTTCGAGTCAGTCATTGTCTTCTTTCATGGCCATACTTAGCTGACACACAACAGAGTCTTCACTCTAGTCTGCAATTGACTTCTTGCATTCTTGACTTGGCTGACTTCACTTAGTTCTTTCAGTCCTATCTATTACATTACAGAATTACAAGGAAAATGGGGTGCCAACTTCCTAGTCTAAGTTTTACATGGTATCATCAAAATCTAACAAATAAATTTCCTAACTAGTACATCGTCATATATTCATGCTATTCAAGGAACTTAATGAAAGTCCCGGCAAGTATATACTCAAACGCTGGACAAAAAGTACAGATCAGATTAATGTCACAGCTTACAAGCAACAACAATTGTGACACAACCTTACAGAAAATCTGGTCAGCCTCGATTGTTGTGTTGAAATCGCAAAGGGGAGCAAAGAGCAAATGGACGCTCTAGCCCAACTCATCGAAGATCATAAGCAGAAGTTGCTATCTCATGATGCAAATAATTCAAGCATAATTAGCAAAGCAGACAAGTAATTTACAATTTTGGAGGAATTATCGCACATTTAAAATTACGGCCTTACCGCCACAACAAGCGAAAAACAAGGGGAGCGGAAGTCGGGTCAAAAGCCAACTACAAAGTCAAAAGGAAAAGGCTTTGCGTGCAAGCCAAAAACTAAAGAGGCGTTGTGGAAAATGTGGGGACATCGAGAACCACAATAGGCGGACATGCAACAAGTTATCTTAATAATGGTGGTCGATTGAACATTTGAATTTTTTCCTTCAAAACTACGTTTTATGAGGATTTTTTCAATATTCACATGTGTGAAAGACATTGACCATTACAACATAGAAAGCTACAAATAAAAGCAAAATTTAGTCATTATAAATGCATACTCAATAATTACCACTAGCAAAATTATCAATTTTTATATATATCTTGTAATACCCCGAATCTCAACCTACTCGTTTGACTAAAATCTTTGGAACACTATAAAATATTAAAGTGATATTATGTGATCCGTTTTATTAATTAGAATGAATAGTATAATATTAGAAGAATAGTTAACCAAGAATAAAAAAAACACCCACGATATATATATATATATATATATATATATATATATATATGATAGTAGCTTCATCCATAAGCTTCCTATATGCTTAGTAAGCATAATACCAGAATACATATATGTATATTTATATATATTGCAACAGATTAGTTTTACATAATTATACATGTGGAGCAATTTACACACATACACGTAGGTAGTGTGTAATTAATATATATATAGACATTCAAAAAGGTATACTAGTAATAATTTTATACTTGAGATATATACATATTAGTTCAGCAGTCTTAAAACAAGATGACTACATATCTAGAGACACTAATCTAGTATAGGAAGATACACATATATATGTCACATACACGTGTAGTTAATTTAAGCACCATCTTCAAATTCTTTAAGGTAAGTATGTGTGTGTATATATATATATATGTATCCTTGCAACTCACAACACACACGTACTCGTACATAGAAGAAACAGAGTAGGTAATGAAATCTAGCCTAAGGGAAAAAGAGAATAAAAGGGATAAAATAGAAGAATGAGAAATAAAGGAAAAGATAAAGAAAGGAAAAAGGGAGAAAAGGAGGATAACCGGTATGCTTGGATCCGTAGGGCCCTTTTACAACATCATCGCATTCAAAATTTTAGTAAGCGCATAAAGGTGGGGTAACTCAATCCGTAAGTGTGTCGTCTTGTTATAATCATTGTTGTTCTATGTGTCGTTTATCACGACGAATGAATGGACTCTCCTTCGGGAAGTCAAAGAATGAATGAATGGAATTTACCTACGGGTAATCCAAATGAAATGAATCCTTCGGGATTAATGCTAGCTAATGGACCGTCTCCTGAGTGGGTCCAGTCAACAATGAATGAATGGTTCTTATAAACTGTATGCATGTGACAATTGGTTATAAGCGCTATGCGGTGTTCCCATCGAGTTTATACTCATTCCATGTTTATTATGTTTTTATTAGGCCGAGGGATAGGGCGGTTGGGTGAGCGACAACGAGCAACATGTCTCCTCCCTATTTGTTAAAATGTGGGCAATTAATATCATATATATTGGGTTCTTTTAAAAAGTGATATTTTACCCAACTTTCAATGTTAACGTAAGTTTTTCTTTTAAGCTTCATTTGTCAATTATTTTTTTAAATATAGAAAAGTAAGTTTTAGTGACGTTCTGAGCATAGCGGGTTCGGGCGTCACGAGGTGGTATCGAGAGCAGGTCTACCTTCTTGTAGACATGCAAAAAAAAAAAAAATGGTATTGTCGAGGGAGACTCGTACTCGTGTAATCAAGTTTTGCGCCTATTCGAGGAAGGCAATGCATTATTTAAAGGCTTTTCTACTTATGAAGCATAAGTTGTATTATGACGAGATTTAAAATGTTCGATCGCATCAACATGACAAGTTTCCATGAATGAATTATGATTAAAAATATATAAAGATTTGATGTGATTCAAATATGCATGATTTATGCATTCATCATGATTTACAAAATACTTTCGTGAGGACATAGTAAATATTTATTGACGTTTTAAAAATTTCACGAAATTTCATGAACATAGCATTTCATAACCCTATAAACGAATTATGACTAGACTTAGAAGCCTTATAGAATTTGATTTCCTCTATGATTTAGATTCCCTATTAGGCGTACCATAGATAGGATGACTTGATGTCACGAGTGCTACATGGTGGTGTGCAAGTTATATGTAATACATGCATCTTTCGGGTGAGAATATTGAGCCCATAACCCATAGGTCCTTGACCGGTGAAATTGGGACGATTACATGGGATATTCATCAACTATGAGGTTCACTATTGTAAAGAAAGAGATCAAATCAAAAACTTAGGACATGATTTGATATGAGCTAGAGATGTGTGTCGTTTTGGGTTAAAAATAGTGGCGACCAATAGACATAAATAATAGATATTGAAGCACTTAGCAAGGTATTGACTATGTAGGATATAATATAATATAACTTTTACTATTAGTGAAATTTGTTTTTCGGGAGAGTTATAAATATTAACCGCACGACTATTGGTATCATCTAGATAATATATTTTATAAGACTAGGATTTATATTAGTTTTACGGGACAATATATTGTCAAGTTGAGGATAATTGAGGTTAAACTCAAGGAAATGATAAAGAATTTATAATTGATACTTTGGGTTAATTAGATTCTATCTAATTAAATAATGAGTATCCGAGACAAGAATAAAAACAGTTAGGATCGATGAATTTTTTTCCGAGGATACTTAAATAGATTTTTGATGAATTTTTTGAATATTGAATATGAACACAAAAGTTACAAGAATTACAAGACTACATTTAGGTGATGATGATATTGTCTTTTCTTATTTGGGTAATCTAATAGTTTGAATAAGTCGCAATTTCAAAGCATGCTATAAGCTCTAGAACTAAAAGGAAGTGTATTCAGATAACTTACGGTTATAGCGAAATTTGTGATTTGTGTTATTAGTCATATTGATGGATTTTTAGGCATAAGTATAATGGATTTATTTATGCTACACTTTAGAGACCCAATGATTTTATCACTTGTATAAAAGAGCTTGCAAATATTGGGAACATAGTTTTTTTTACTAGTATATATCATCTGGAATCCATGAGCAAGGGAAAGAATGATCTTTACATTAGGATGAAATTTTTTTTTTCTTGTAGAATAAAAACTATGAACCAGTTATTGGGATAGTTCTCTCTAATATTCCATGCCATAGAAATGGTAGGTTCGATTATATAAGAATGATATTGAAATTGCTTTGGCCATTCATGACTTAACAAAGTATGTAGGTGTAGTCCATGTGTGATACACCAAAGTTGGCCATAGAGCTACAAAGTTTGAAAGATATTGCTCCTTTTGGTGATATTGGGATGAAATGTGAGATATAAGTGTGTGGAACGCATTAGGCAAACAAAATTTCGAGGACGAAATTTTTGTAAGGAAGGAGAGAATGTAATACCCCGAATCTCAACCTACTCGTTTGACTAAAATACTGGAACACTATAAAATATTAAAGTGATATTATGTGATCCGTTTTATTAATTAGAATGAATAGTATAATATTAGAAGAATAGTTAACCAAGAATAAAAAAAACACCACGATATATATATATATATATATATATATATATATATATATATATATATGATAGTAGCTTCATCCATAAGCTTCCTATATGCTTAGTAAGCATAATACCAGAATACATATATGTATATTTATATATATTGCAACAGATTAGTTTTACATAATTATACATGTGGAGCAATTTACACACATACACGTAGGTAGTGTGTAATTAATATATATATAGACATTCAAAAAGGTATACTAGTAATAATTTTATACTTGAGATATATACATATTAGTTCAGCAGTCTTAAAACAAGATGACTACATATCTAGAGACACTAATCTAGTATAGGGAAGATACACATATATATGTCACATACACGTGTAGTTAATTTAAGCACCATCTTCAAATTCTTTAAGGTAAGTATGTGTGTGTATATATATATATATGTATCCTTGCAACTCACAACACACACGTACTCGTACATAGAAGAAACAGAGTAGGTAATGAAATCTAGCCTAAGGGAAAAAAGAGAATAAAAGGGATAAAATAGAAGAATGAGAAATAAAGGAAAAGATAAAGAAAGGAAAAAGGGAGAAAAGGAGGATAACCGGGTATGCTTGGATCCGTAGGGCCCTTTACAACATCATCGACATTCAAAATTTTAGTAACTGCATAAAGGTGGGGTAACTCTGAATCCGTAAGTGTGTCGTACTGTTATAATCATTGTTGTTCCATGTGTCGTTTATCTGAACGAATGAATGGACTCTCCTTCGGGAAGTCAAAGAATGAATGAATGGAATTTACCTTCGGGTAATCCAAATGAAATGAATCCTTCGGGATTAATGCTAGCTAATGGACCGTCTCACAGAGTGGGTCTGGTCAACAATGAATGAATGGTTCTTATAAACTGTATGCATGTGACAATTGGTTATAACTGCTTGCGGTGTTCCCCACTGAGTTTATACTCATTCCACGTTTATTATGTTTTTATTACAGGCCGAGGATAGGGCGGTTGGGTGAGCGACAACGAGCAACGTGTCTCCTCCCTATTTGTTAAAATGTGGGCAATTAATATCATATATGTTGGGTTCTTTTAAAAAGTGATATTTTACCCAACTTTCAATGTTAACGTCAAGTTTTTCTTTTAAGCTTCTGCTGCCAATTGTTTTAATTATATGAAAAGTAAGTTTTAGTGTCGCTCCAGGCCTAGCGGGTTTGGGCGTCACATATACACCTATATTAACTTACATAAGCAGTCCACTGCAATATAAGCAAAATTTAATCACTAGAAAAGCATATTAACGAATTATTGTATGCCAAAGGAAAATATCCACCACTTAACCAAGTATAAATGTAATCACTACAAATGTATATATACAACTATATTAATTTACGTAAGCAAAAGTCCACTACTATAGAAGCAAAATTTAATCGTTATAATTGTATATTTAAAAATGACCACATGCCCAAATGTAAAATGGAATGATTATATATTTACAACTATATTAACTTATATAAGCAACTTTCCAATGCTATAGAAGCAAAATTTAATCATTATAAATGCATATTTAGGAATTACCACATGCAAAAATTACCAATTCATATATGTACAACTATATTAATTTACATAAGCAACATCACACTACTATATAGAAAAACGTTTAATCGGTATAATTGCATATTAAACATACATAAGCAACTGTGATCCAATGCAATATAAGCAACATTCAGTCTTATGGAAGTAAAATGTTATCATCATAAATGTATATTTAGAAATTATCACATGCAACAATCCAATGTTGTAGAAGCAAAATATAATCATTATGAATGTATATTTAGGAAATACCACATGCAAAAATTAATGTGCTAATTATAAATGCATATTTAGAATATACACAAGTAAAAACAGTGTGGTAAACATGCACAAAAACTGGTAATTAACATTACTTAGATCAGTCGTTATGTAAAATCTGTTCCATCAACTAAAAATTGACCGATACGAGCAGCTAGGCAAATCCCAAAACTTGTTGCTTATTAGACAACCAGTAACCAAAAAATCTACTTATATAGGTAAACCAAAAAAATTTATCAATATCAATTTACAACTTCAAATCCATCACAATTCACCAAAACAACTCTATTATGAGCTAGTGAACTTCTTTGCCTTCTCCAAATTTGAAGCTCTTTGTTCGTTCTTCTCGTACAGAACAATTGCAGCACAATACTTTGTCCTTAAAGTCGAGACCTGAGCATCGTTCCCTTTCTCAAGACCACAATCCCAATCTTTAACACCACCGCTCTTGTACGTCACGCATGTGACGCATGGCGCAATCCATCTTTTTTTATCCCTCCAATGCCTACGCAATCGAGTCATTGATGAATTTTTAAAAAATCGAGTTTTCAACATTGCTCCTTTAAATGAGAACATACCGAGAGAATATTTGTCTCGAAATGAAAAAAAAAAGCCACCATTAGTTTCATAACAAATTACCATATTATATATATACACCTATATTAACTAACTAAAGCGTGAGTTTACTACAATAGAAGCAAAATGTAATCATTATAAATGCATATTTAGGAAATAAAATTAGTGTGCATGGTTTTCATATATTGTATGCAAAAAATGTATACTAAGAAAGCATAATCCTAAAACTTCATAAGCATTAAATAAAAAGGCTCTTACCACCTCTCAGGGAGTCATTCGTGAAATTGTCAAGTATGTGAAATTGCTTCCTCGGAACATCAAAACACACAACATAGAAATGTTCGTGGTGGCAAATTGGGAAAAATAACTACTAAGAAAAAAATTGAACAGAAGTAAGAAATGACCCAAAAAGAGACACAAAATAGGTGAGTCACCATGTCAATAGCCTCAATATTTTTCAAGTGGCATTGACAAATTTCGCATCAAGGTTCGAGTGAACTTTTGAGTAAGTGCGGTCATGTCATCGCCCTCGTTATAATTCACCAAGGTGAATAGCAAAAAAAAAAAACATAAACAATAAGAAATTATAAAAATATATATAGTCACAGGAGTACAAAGAAAGGAAGGAAATCAAGCTGTTGGGAAAGTTGTTAAGAAGAAGTAGAAGAGGTGAATTATTACTCTTTAATTGCTCCTTGAAATTCAAAATTCTCGACCAAATATCAACAACGAAAATGACATAACTCCGGGCTAAACGTCTGAATCTCTTTCCTCATTAGAATGAAGTCACCCGACTTAAAAATTATTTCAAGCCTACAAAAAAATTAAAAGAACAAATTTCAGTGCACAGTTAAAAAATAAAACCCATTAAAACACCCGAAGACAAAGAATTATAAAAAAATTACTCATCCCCATCTTCATTCTCAAATATCCATTTCGACGCCAAAATCGCATTTTTATATTTCATCATTACATAAGCCTTTGTTTGAAAGAAGAGTGAAAAATTACTAGTACAATCGTATCGGATGGAATGATGGGCTCTTCCCGCACTTCCATGTCAGGCAATTCTTGATGAAGGGAAAATGTCTTCAAAGACATCATCTCGAACAAAAGGGATCCCCGGAGGTCCACGCTGGGGGCCTTTCCCTTTCTTGTTGCAATTCATCAACTCTTTGTGCCTCGGTGAGCCAACATCATCGGCGGATAACGTAGTCATTTGTGGGAGCTGCGATGGAGCTATTTGATTGTGTTTTATTTGGAGTAGTTGTATCTATCTACTCGGTGACCGAGCCTCATTTGTCTTAACAACTTTGTTGGTTTTGGGGTTTTTCCTTGGAGGTTAAAGGTCCTCTGTTTGTCTTAACGTCAGCGTCACCATAATGTGATGTGGCACGAGGAAATGGCTCATCATCAAAGTTGAATCTCATCGAGCTGTTTTATCACTAACATAGCTCGTGAGTTGAGAACATCCTCAACCTCGTCGTGCATAGAATCTTTATTATGTGTGGACTCGGCTTCATCCTCGATCCCGAGAAAAGATTTATCAATATGTTCTTGGGAATCATGAAGTACTGCCTGATCTCCTCTTCTTCACCAGCTCCTTCTACTTGAGGAATGTTCTCTGTTCGGTTCCTTACCTAAGGAAGTCTCAACCTCTTTTAGGCCTTCGTTACCCCCAACAGTCTCAACATTTGTGGGGCCTTCTACATTCCCTTCGGCCTGCAGACTCGGCTATCTCGGGGTCTGCGATGGCATCCTTCGAGTCTCAACTCCTAGGATTGCACTTTCATGGCCAAGAGTCTCAACTCCCGTGGCCTCTTTTCCATCCTTTGCCTTAGCTGCATAAGCGGCTTTATCGTCTGCATATCGGAGGAGATCTCACTGAGCAGTCTCAACCATTCGAACTTCATTGATTTCGATCGCTATTAGTTTTTGCTCGCCTTCGCCTTCAAACTTCATAGAGTTGTCTCCCATAGCGTCCTCCGACCTTGTTGTGGTGGAGAGAGCCTTGTGCTCGGTGGCGCACCGGTGAGTGAGCGGAATGGGGTTACTCGGCTCTGAGACATGACTATGTTTCATGTTGAGTAGTTAGCCGTTGGGGTAGGTGTCTCAACACCTTCTTCGAGGGTAGGCTTGCCTAGGGTGCCCGCATTCCCGGCTTCATCGATGTTCACGAGAGCCATCTTGAGAATGCACGGGGAGATGTGGTCGCATAACAATGACAGATTGAAATCTCTTGCGCCACTCCAAATGGATCGGATCAAGGAGAGATTTTGGAAGACTTTCCAAAACCTTCTTAAAGGTTATGCTCGTGCATGGCTCGGGATTCTCTAAGCACTGTTGTAACTCGGCCTTTTCAACGGCCCGGCGATGGGTCCATCTCCTCCAGATCGATGTCTGTGGACTCCATGAGGTGTTCATGGGTTCGGTTTGCATACACATCTTTGATTACTCGAAGGCTTTAGCTTTTTCTAGGGTTTTCTCCTCCTCATCCTCTTTGATAGCACGGAGGGCGTCCATGCGGGAATTCTCATCGAGGCATATATTAGACAGACACATTCCCAAGGAAGCTTAGAAGCTCATCTTCTTCGTCCATGAACTCCGGACGAGTGAAGCGCTATCGGAGTAGTCTATCTTCCATCTTATCCAATCCCTTAGCCCTCTTGGATGTCGGATAGTAAGCAGACATGATCAAATCGTCGCCATCCTCTCATGGGCTGCGGAATAGTATCAATGGAGCTTGCTCCTCCTCGGGTTCAAGAGCATCGATCCCGGGGGTGAGACAACGTTTTCTTCATGCGTTTTGGCATGTCTTAGCTCCTTCCGTCTCCACGGCTATTTCTCAGACAGTTGGGTCTTCAATACTTTGTTGATCGCATCAATAGTCTTGTGGTCTCATCAATCTTCTCTTGTTGCTCCTCTTGATCATCGGTAGTCTCAACGGGCTTCTCTCGGTGAGTACAAGAAGATTTGCATTTTCAAATTCCGACCTCTTAAATCGTCTTCTTTTTGTGGCAACCGAGGGAATCTCGGGTTCCTCTTCTTGATATCACTCTTCTTCGAGGCGACTACCTTTTGAGACTTGGCGGTGGTTCTTATTCTTCATGTTTGGAGAAGAAAGTAGGGGTTCCTCCTCGGTTTCGGCTGCGGTGGAAGGTGCCTTCTTGGTTTTTTTGTTGGGGTAGGAGCGAGGTTTGGATGTCGTAGCTATCTTCTTAGAAAATAGGCTTAGGCGAGAGAGCTAGAGCGGTCGCATCTGTATCTTTTGTTGGGTCGGTGATTACCCCTCACTGGTATCGACTTTCCTTGCATGAGCTTTCTTGTGCGCAAGAGGTTTTCCTTAAACATTCTCTTATTCGCATGGAAGGGCTTCCCATTGCGTGGTGCCATCCCTTGATCTCCATCAAATGGCCAATGACTAGGCCATAACCAGGAACAACCAAAAGTTCCATCTTCCTTGAAGGACTTGTTGATGACATTCTAGAATACTCATTTCAAGCGAACTCAACCCGATTGACTTTCCTATCTTGCATGATCGTGACCATTACTATCGACTTTGTCGTGATAGCTCGTTGAAGCTCCGAACTTCATGTCCACACACTTGGACAAAATGTCCATTTGCTTGTGGTAATCATCCTTGATAAACTCCTTCTTATCTGTATACATAGCTTTTATGACATACTAAGGCTTTACAACTTCATTCCAAGCTGCGGCCAAGTTCACGTCCTTCTCGGCTACATCCTTCAAACCTTGATTGGCAAAGCGATGTTCAACAAGGTCTTTAGCTTGATTATTTTGATAACCTTGTCGTGAATGGATGACTTAATCTCATCGTCATGAACCGGTGTTTACGTAAAATATGGCGATTGCCTCCAGAAATACGTGTGCGTGAACTCCATTGAGAGAAAGTCCTTGGATCGGACTTCTCTAGCTTTGCAACAATCTTCTTCACTAGGGCCTCATCGGTGCCCCGCTTTGATCACCCCCTTGAAATCCCTTTGAAGCACCTGAGAGGATCTTCCGGAAAGTTTAGCAAAATCATGAGTAATGACCCATTTTCAAAACGATTGATTGGTGAAATCGCGAAAAAACTTGATCTTTTGAGGGTAGGGTTTAAATCTTTGTTGCGGAGAGAATTCCTTCTTGCTTTGAAGACGAGAGTGTTTGTGTGAGGAGAGAGAAAATGAATTTTGGTATATATGGCACTCGAAAGGACAATTTTTGGAATTTGAAAAATTTGATCAAAATCAAGCGGTTATGATTGACTCTTCAAAACCGCATTAATTTTCCCACATCAAATCGGCTGACATTTATATCCAATCATATGGTTTATTGTGCAGCTTTTGTACTAAAATTCATAATTACACTAACGTCATCCTTAAAAACATTCGAATAAACATTGCGTTTTTGTCCCTTAGCTCATAAATGATTCGGCTCTCATCCAAAATGATTTAACTCGCTTCTCTCTTCACATTAAATCATTCGGTTGTCATTCTAACTCGATAAAACTGAATTCCCTACTAGGTTGTTTCACTTGCATTTTGAAATGTGAAACTTGCTTATTTTCCATTCTCTCTGCTTTTGCCTCTGTGATTGAGTCTTACGAGTATTCTAACTCGGTCAATTAACCCTAACTCATTATTGAGTTCTTCAAACCTTGATTCACATAATGGCTTTGTGAATATGTTAGCTCACTCGCTTATCGGTTGAGATGTATTCCAAAGTGATGTCTTTCGTTTCAATGACTTTGCCATGCATCCATGTCCATCTTGACTAATGTATTCATAGGAATCTTTCTTGATGACTTCTCTTCCATACCAAATTTCTTCATTAAATCTCGGTATACTTGGTTTGTCTTATGAAGGTTCCATCCTTCAATTGCTTGACTTGAAGTCATAAGAAGAAAGTCGACTCTCCCATCATGCTCATCTCAAATTTGCCTTGCATGAGGTTTGAGAACTTGTCACTGACTCTTTGTTTGTGGAACCAAAAATGATATCATCCACATATATTTGAATAAGCGTATACTCTCTCCATCTTGAATCCTGAAGAGTGTTATATAAACCTTGCCTTTGGTGAATCCATTGTCAATTAGAAAGCGAGACAATGTATCATACCATGCTCTTGGTGCTTGTTTCAATCCATGTAGTGCTTTCTTGAGCTTGTAGACTTTATCTTCAATAGTTTTTTGCTCAAAACATGGAGGTTGTTCAACATATACTTCTTCCTCTAGCGATCTATTTTGAAATGCACTCTTCACATCCATTTAATATATAGTGAAGTTTTTATGTGTTGCATAAGAAAGAAACATCCTTATTGCTTCCAATCTCGGCAACAGGAGCAAATGTTTCATCAAAATCTACACCTTCTTCTTGGCAATACCCTTTGGCTACCAATCTTGCTTTGTTTCTTACAACGGATCCTTTCTTATTCATCTTGTTTGAATACCCACTTAGTACCAATAACATTTTGGTGGGTTGGCCTTTGTACTAATTCCCATACCTTGTTTCTTTCAAACCGATTCAACTCTTCTTGCATGGCCTGAATCTAATGTGTGTCTTCCAATGCTTGAGACACATCTTTAGGCTCTATTTGGGAAATAAAACAAGTGAACATTACTTCATGTTGTGCTCTGGATCTGGTTGTTATGCCATCTCTAACATTTCCAATGATTAACTCATGTGGATGGTCTCTCGACCACCTCACATCGGTCGGAGTAAGTCTGCTTTGGATTTAGTCGTCTTTGACTAAGTTGTCTTGAACAACTTCTTCATCTTCATTCGAGTTGTAGACCTTCCAACTATCTTTGAGATTGACTATCTCATCATCATAAGGGTTGAGTGTTTTCATTTACGCTTCAATATAAGGACTCTTCGCATAGTTGGTTGATTCTTCTTATCGCCTAACTCATCAATGTCTTCTCCATTCACATTAGGTTCATCAAAAACCACATGGATAGACTCTTACGTGACCATAGTCCTCTTGTTTAGCACTCTATAGGCTTTACTCTCATTTGAGTATCCCAAAAGATACCTTCATCGACTTTAGCATCAAAAGCCTTCAAATTGTCCTTGCCATTGTTGTGGATGAAGCATTTACATCCAAATATCTTGAAATATCCAACATTCGGCTTTCTCCTATACAAATCTCATAGGGAGTCATGGTCAATTGCCTGTTAATCATTCATCTATTTTGAGTATAGCATGTTGTATTTATGGCTTGACCCAAAATCTCTTATGCAATCCGACTTCAACTAACATTGTCCTTTGCGGCTTCCTTGAGAGTTATGTTCCTTTTTAGCTACTCTATTCATTTGTGGAGTACTTGCTGCGATAACTCATGAGTAATACTATTTTCCACATAATCTCGAGTTATAGTCCCATTGACAAACTCGGTTCCCCTGTCAGATCTTATCTTTATAATGGTTTGACTATTCTCATTTTGAACTCTTCTCGTCAGCTGAGGTAACTTCTGCAATGTTTCTTTCTTTTTACACATTCAAATTGTCCATGTATATCTTGAATAGTCATCCACCACCACTAAGGTGTATATCTTCCCAACGATACTAGTTGGCTCAATGGACCAAATAAACCCATATGCAACGGATGTAATATCCTGGTTGAAGAAGGACTTGGCTTATCCTTAAATGATGATTTGATTTGCTTCCCATCTGGCATGCATCACATATGCTTTCTTTCTTATACACTGAGTCTGGCAATCCTTCCACAAGATGACTCCTTGCAAGCTTATTAATTGTCTTGAAATTCAGGTGACTCAACTTCTTATGCCACAACCAACTGGATTTGGTTGTACTCCTTGCTATCAGACATGTACTTGGTGTAGCAATAGAATAATCTTCCACATACATATTCTTTTGCCTTGTTCCTTGCAAAAGACAATTTCATTTGATTGACATCTTTGATCGGCATATCCCCATGTTAAATCTACATTGTACCCTTTATTCTGAGTTGGTGATGCTTAACATGTTGAAGTTGAGACCTTTAACATAAGCAACATCTGTGATCTCGATCCATTCTTCTTGATGGATCATGTACCTTTGATCTCTCCTGTGACTTCATTTTCTCCAAATATGACTTTAGCACCTTTGATCTCCTTGAATCTTGATAGATTTCTTTTATTCCCTATCATATGCGGAAATGCGACCACTATCCATGTACCAGGTTCTTTGGCACTCATTTGTTCCTTGAACGCAATCAAGGAAATCGAGTTTTTAAGTACCCATACTTCCTGGGTCGGGAGTTAGTGCTATAAGATGTTCCAACCAACCTATAGCGGATGACTGACTCTAAGAGGTTTCCATCTATCGAATTAGCATAATCATAATTCACATTAGCAAATTGCTTGGGGGCTTTAGGATCATACGGATGTCTCTTTTGTCGTATGCTGTGTGTTAGTTTTAGCAATTGCTTTCTTGGGATAGTGGTAAAATTTCTAAGTGTAGTGCTTGGGTGCATAAATGTCTTGATAATAGCTCTTTTGCCTTGGGAATGACCTTTCTTTGAGGTTGAGGTCTTTGCCATTTTGGCTTGTATCCAATAGGTCTTTCTTTGATATTTCAAATTATTACAATCGGCTTGGTTTGGATAGCTTCGCAATTCCCATCATATGTATTTCATTGATGAAATTCTTTGGGGCTTTTGGTAGCTGTTTGGGTTTCTGAGTATTTTTACATTAGGAGTCTTTGATGGACTGTCAATTTATTCTCATTTGTCCTTTCAACGTACTCTCTTGGCTTCTTTCCTTTTCCTTTGTAACCAAGGCTAGTATGTTTGTGATTGTGTTTTGGTGTGAATGTGGGCAAAGCATTTGGTATTTTGGGTTCTTGGATTCCTTCATTGCTTGAAGATCCTTTTTCCAAAATCACTCTTGAAGTTTGACTATGCACAAAGGAATTGAATCCTATGCCTGTCTTATCTCCACATTCTTTTTGTATGCTTTGGATGCTTTTGTAAATGAGGCAATCACATGTTTTAGATCTTTTTCTCTTTTCTCGATGTGACTAACTCTGTTAAGATTTTGGCATTTTCGGCCTTGACTTAGTGTTGTCATCGGCTATGTGACTTTCAGTACTCAACTCTTTTTGTCATTTGCGAGTTTTGGCTTTTAAGTGGCCGTTTTCCTCATTTAAAAGTGTGTGTGAGGTTTTAATATACTCAAAATATTGCCTCATTTTTCCTAATAAATCATAAAGATCTGTGGGTGATGAAGTGTATGTATCACAGTCACTATCACTTGAATCAGAATGACATGAGTTAGAATGTACCTCATCTTGTTGATCTTGTTGATCTTGTTCTTTGGCCATGAGTCAGATCAAAGCCTCTTCCTCTGTATCACTTGATTAGTCAGCTTCACTACTATTTGAGTCTGCTGCTTCTTTGCACTTGGCTGGCTCAGTAGTCTCAGCTGCTAACATGACTTTCTTCTTTTCTTGTCTTCTCTCTTGTGAATCGGCATCCGGTGATCCAGTCTCACCGCAAGCATTTTAAAATTTTCAAATTTTTGAATAGCAATGATTAATTTATTTTGCTTAATATGTTCGATCCTTCATAAATTAGGGTTAGCTTATCCCAGATTTCTTTGGTTGATTTGCACGACTTGACTTTGTTGAACATCACTTTGTCCAATTTTCTTGTAGAGTATATCCTTGGCCACATTGTCCAGGTTGTATCACTTTCTATCTTCATTAGTCCATTCGGTCGTGTTTTTTAACCATGGTTGGTCTAACCTTCAATGACAACTTCCTATTTTTCGATTTGCAAGCGCTCTTGTCTGTAGTATTGACTTTGAGTATTTGAGATGTCCCATCCTCTATCACAAGCCACATTTCATCGTGTAAAGTTTATAGATGAGCCTCGCTTGCGAATTTTCGATCATCAAACTCTTCCACAGTGAACATTGGAATACGAGTTAGATTCGCTTCCATGATAATAACTTTGGTTTTAAGATGAAAGACTGAAAAGTACAAGTGTTAAACCTTTGAAAAAGATTGAGATCTAGTTCAAAGTAACTGAGCGGAAGGCTCAAAGAACCAACCGCTCACGATACCACTTGTAGGTCCCAAGGGGTGTGGTGTAAGGTTTAGAAGGGGGTGAATAAACCTTACCAAATTTTCACTTTTAGTCTTTTTAAGAATTTTAATGAGTTCACTCAAATCGGATGTGTCCTTGGGGCACAACTAGGTTGGCTATATTCAACTAAGTTACCCACTCACAGAGTCGATAGAAGACATTGATAGTACAACTTTTGGCTTAAGCTAACACTTAACTTTAGTTGATCTGGTTTTTAACAGCGGAAGACTTAACACCCTTTTGATTGATTAAAGCTTATTTTTAACACTTGTTTTAGCACTTGTTATTTATCAGTTGGATTAGCAAATTAACTAACAGTATATATAAAAATATATGCATGAAAGTAAATGTTGAAAGTAAAATGACACAAGTAATTTTTATAGTAGTTTGAGGATGGGGTAATTCCTCTAATCCACTCTTATCCAACTCCTAGAGGAATCCATTAAATAACATGAGATCAATTCTGAGTAGTTCTCGATCTAGAAACTTGACCTTGATCACATAGTGGCTTCTCCTTCGACTCAGCTTCTTCACAAAACAAATTTGCCTTCTTGCTTTAACTCACTTTCAAGTCCTTGGATTTGTTCACACAACCCTCCAACAAACTTGAATCTCTGGTTCGACCTTGAACTTTTCTACAACTCCTTTAACTTGGAGAGTAGACCCATTTTTGTTCTTCAAATGTTTCCTCTTCAATGGGTTGAAGTTATCATTCATTCACGGCGTGTGTTGGATCGAGTTTCTTGAGTTTTAGTCTTGAGAAATTCTATGATAACCTTGGAGAATATTGCGAGGTTATGCTTGCTTGAATATTGCTTGAAGGATCGATTTTCCAGGTATACAAGGTAACATTTTCTCAATTGCTTCCTCGGCCTTTTTATAGTGCACATTTGAAAATTTGCCCGTTGAATAGATATGTTATTTTCAAGATGACACTTCTTGTTCGTTGGCTTGTCTTTTCTTGTCGCAACACTTGTGATGTTGACCCTTCCTAAATCGACTTTACGAGTGCACAAGCTTCAGTGTTTCCCATTGGCTTATTCATTTTGCATGTTTTAGTCGAAACACTTTAAGACCTGGCAGCTTGGACATATTACTATATCGAGTAATATTCATAACTTCCTTCCAACGGATCAATGTCAGTTGTCTTGACTTGACTGTTGCCTTTACCCCTTGTGACTTGAGTCTGCTCTAATCATAAGATTGACTTAACTATCACTTCAACATTTAGACTTGCTCTTTTCATTAACTTGTGACACTTTCTCAAACTTTGCACGAGTTGTTCCTCGGTGGCTCTCTTTCGGTCAGTCATTGTCTTCTTTCATGGCCATACTTAGCTGACACACAACAGAGTCTTCACTCTAGTCTGCAATTGACTTCTTGCATTCTTGACTTGGCTGACTTCACTTAGTTCTTTCAGTCCTATCTATTACATTACAGAATTACAAGGAAAATGGGGTGCCAACTTCCTAGTCTAAGTTTTACATGGTATCATCAAAATCTAACAAATAAAATTCCTAACTAGTACATCGTCATATATTCATGCTATTCAAGGAACTTAATGAAAGTCCCGGCAAGTATATACTCAAACATTTGGACAAAAAGTACGGTCAGTTAATGTCACGACTTACAAGCAACAACCATTGGGACACAACCTTACGAAAACTGGTCGGCCTCGATTGTTGTGTTGAAATCGCAAAGGGGAGCAAAGAGCAAATGGACGCTCTAATGACTCATCGAATATCATAAGCGAGAAGTTGCTATCTCATGATGCAAATAATTCAAGCGTAATTAGCAAGCAGACAAGTAATTTACAATTTTGGAGGAATTACGCACATTCTGAAATTGACCTTACCGCCACAACAAGCGAAAAACAAGGGGAGCGGAAGTCGGGTCAAAAGCCGACTACAAAGTCAAAAGGAAAAGGCTTTGCGTGCAAGCCAAAAACTAAAGAGGCGTTGTGGAAAATGTGGGGACATCGAGAACCACAATAGGCGGACATGCAACAAATTATCTTAATAATGGTGGTCGATTGAACATTTTAATTTTTTCCTTTGAAACTACGTTTTATGAGGATTTTTTTCAATATTCACATGTGTGAAAAACATTGACCATTACAACATAGAAAGCTACAAATAAAAGCAAAATTTAGTCATTATAAATGCATACTCAATAATTACCACTAGCAAAATTATCAATTTTTATATATATACACCTATATTAACTTACATAAGCAACAGTCCACTGCTATATAAGCAAAATTTAATCACTAGAAAAGCATATTAACGAATTATTGTATGCCAAAGGAAAATGTCCACCACTTAACCAGTATAAATGCAATCACTACAAATGTATATATACAACTATATTAATTTACGTAAGCAAAAGTCCACTACTATAGAAGCAAAATTTAATCGTTATAATTGTATATTTAAAAATGACCACATGCCCAAATGTAAAATGGAATGATTATACATTTACAACTATATTAACTTATATAAGCAACTTACCAATGCTATAGAAGCAAAATTTAATCATTATAAATGCATATTTAGGAATTACCACATGCAAAAATTACCAATTCATATATGTACAACTATATTAATTTACATAAGCAACATCACACTACTATATAGAAAAACGTTTAATCGGTATAATTGCATATTAAACTTACATAAGCAAAGTGATCAATGCAATATAAGCAACATTCGATGCTATGGAAGTAAAATGTTTTCATCATAAATGTATATTTAGAAATTATCACATGCAATAATCCAATGTTGTAGAAGCAAAATATAATCATTATGAATGTATATTTACGAAATACCACATGCAAAAATTAATGTGCTCATTATAAATGCATATTTAGAATATACACAAGTAAAAACGTGTGGTAAACATGCACAAAAAGCGGTAATTAACATTACTTAGATCGGTCGTTATGTAAAATCTGTTCCATCAACTAAAAATTGATCGTCTGACTTAGCGAATCCCAAAACTTGTTGCTTATTAGACAACCAAGTAACCAAAAAAATCTACTTATATAGGTAAACCAAAAAAATTTATCAATATCAATTTACAACTTCAAATCCATCACAATTCACCAAAACAACTCTATTATGAGCTAGTGAACTTCTTTGCCTTCTCCAAATTTGAAGCTCTTTGTTCGTTCTTCGCCCGAGAACAATTGCAAAGACAATACTTTGTCCTTCTCATTCCCTTTCTCAAGACCACAATCCCAATCTTTAACACCACCGCTCTTGTAAATGCGTGCATGTGACGATGGCGCAATCCATCTTTTTTTATCCTCCAATGCCTACGCAATCGAGTCATTGATGAATTTTTAAAAAAATCGAGCTTTCAACATTGCTCCCTTCGACAAAACATCTTGAGAGAATATTTGTCTCGAAATGAAAAAAAAAAAAAAGCCGACCATTAGTTTCATAACAAATTACCATATTATATATATACAACTATATTAACTAACTAAAGCGTGAGTCTACTACAATAGAAGCAAAATGTAATCATTATAAATGCATATTTAGGAAATAAAATTAGTGTGCATGGTTTTCATATATTGTATGCAAAAATGTATACTAAGAAAGCATAATCCTAAAACTTCATAAGCATTAAATAAAAGGCTCTTTGACCTCTCGGGAGTCATTCGTGAAATTGTCAAGTATGTGAAATTGCTTCCTCGGAACATCAAAACACACAACATAGAAATGTTCGTGGTGGCAAATTGGGAAAAATAACTACTAAGAAAAAAATTGAACGGAAATACGAAATGACCCAAAAAAAAGAGACACAAAATAGGTAAGTCACCATGTCAATAGCCTCAATATTTTTCGAAGTGGCATTGACAAATTCTGCATCAAGGTTCTGACTGAACTTTTGAGTAAGTGCAGTCATGTCATCGCCCTCGTTAAAATTCACCAAGGTGAATAGCTGCAAAAAAACATAAACAATAAGAAATTATAAAAAATATATATAGTCACAGGAGTACAAAGAAAGGAAGGAAATGAACTGTTGGTAAAGTTGTTAAGAAGAACCGAAGAGGTGAATTATTACTCTTTAATTGCTCCTTGAAATTCAAAATTCTCGACCAAATATCAACAATGTAAAATCGACATAACTCCCGACTCTAAACGTCGAATCTCTTTCCTCATTAGAATGAAGTCACCCGACTTAAAAATTATTTCAAGCCTACAAAAAAATTAAAAGAACAAATTTCAGTGCACAGTTAAAAAATAAAACCCATTAAAACACCCGAAGACAAAGAATTATAAAAAATTTACTCATCCCCAGCTTCATTCTCAAATATCCATTTCGACGCCAAAATCGTGCATTTTTTATATTTCATCATTACATAAGCTTTGTTTGAAAGAAGAGTGAAAAATTATCACAGAGCTCTTTTTTTATTCCTCGTCTTTTTAAGAAAGCTCACTAACCGTATCATCAATCTCATTTGTCCCATCAACTTCGTTTGTCGTAAATGCATCACCGCATTTGTCACTATCGCTATCCCCACTAGTGCTACTCCCATCCTCTTCCTAAAAAATTGATAATGAAGAAATTAAACAAAAAATGACTTTATAAATTTTTCAATGATAATAAAATATAAAACACACAATGAACCCCATGTCCCCATCATCTTGAAACATTTTCACCGGCTACTCGAACATTTTCACGCGAAATACCGATGACATCATCCCAATTGTCTATTGGTTTTTCTTAAGTAACACCAAGATCAAGCTTGGCATATCATCCACCACCTTTTGTACTCGTCCCTTTGCCTAATGCTCGCTCAATTTTTTTAATCGCTTCAATTGTCTCAAGCATTACTCCAAAATATTTCATGGAGTTGAGATTCACTAAGCCCCGCAACTTCATCTCCATCCCCCCATCCACCGATCGCTCGTACATCCAATCGACTTCCTAGCGGGTTCCTTTATTTTACTGAATTGAGCGTCCCCCATCACTCCTTTGGGTGCATTCTCAAGCAACGTGATTAAGTCAATCACATATGTAGATATACAAGAGGGCTTCCCCATCAATCTAGATGCATACTCCTCCTAAATAAGCAAAGCACATATAATAATACATCATAAGAACAACAACTTCATCAAAAGAAGAATTCTTGTTATGCAAAACACTAGCCATACATGAGCATGAAGCAACCACACCCTTCAAAATGCAACCAAATAACTCTTAAAAAGCAAAAACCAAGCAATACAGGAAGCAAAAACCAAATATACCAAAAGCAACAAGAAAAGAAAATGTAAACAAGTAAGATTAACAAAAAAATGGACTACCAACTAACTATTGGTATGCAAAATACTAGACATAAATAAGCATAACAACAACCACACACTTCAAATGCAAACAATAACTATTGAGATTGATAAAGATATAGCCTATCAACTAAATGTGCGTCAAAAATCAATCATCAAAAAATATTTCATATGCAAAAAGCTAACATGATTCAGGACTATTATTTTCAACACCCTATAATTATTGGACTATAAATTCAATTTATTAAAAAACACGATGGTGTCCGATACATATGACAAAAATTGTTAATAATAAGAAGTTGGAATTTGAGATTCGAATACCTCGGTTAATGAGATAGAAATTGATATATTTGATTTAAAAATATGGTTAATGTCATTAAATGAATTGTTGTCCAATATTATGGAAATCATTTCTCTTAGAATCCCTGCATACATCTCCTATCTATTTTTTTCTAGATTCTAAAAAACACTTTACCAAAATTTTGTAAAATTTGCATATCCGTCATAAAACGTTCAGGTAAGTTTAATGATTTTCTATATACAAACACAATGTCATAAAATTGTCTAGCCTTAAGCATTCATTTGCAAATATCCAAAAACATTTAACCATATAAAAATATTCATAAATACCTCGATTACTCAGGACACAATCCAAAGATTTTCTTTTAATTATCATCTTGTCCGGCCTACAAAATTCAAACACCGTAGTACCCTCTATCTCAGTGCACAATTAGGCAATGGGGTGTCCACGAATTCTCTGCCAAACCCACCGTCTTTCAACTCATTCTTCGTTCTTCTCCTCACAATCTCGGTATTCCATGAGCAAAAACTTGGCAACGCCCCTCGGAACATCCCGAGTATAAAAACATGATCCATGTACAATAACTACAAAAATAAAAAAAAAAACAAATATGAACAAACACATAAAAAATAAAAAAAAATGAATGCATAAAATGCATAAGCACGAGAAAAAGCAAAAACTAATAAAAAAATATTTCAACTTACACATAGAAAAAAAGAGGACCATTGAACTTATGTTTTTCACCCTTGTCCCACTTTTCCCTACTACTAATCAACGTACTCAATGTGTACTCGCACCAATTCAAATTTGAATATTATTAAAATCTTTGAGACATTTCATGATGAGGGGATTCACATATCCACATGGATTATTCCCAATAATCAAACAATCAACAAGAGCAATGAAATGTCTCATAAACCAGACGCACCCATCTTTGTAACTCAACATCTTCGTGCACACCTCACTAACCTTAATCTTCTTACCAGGTTTCGAAAAAGATTATGCTACTCCTCAAACAACCCACGCGCTCCGAGCGATACTTCTTCTCAATTTAAACATTACCGTTCGGGAATCCTAAGACCCGTTCCACATCATTAACGTCTACATGTATTGGTTTTCCGAACCCAGGCCAACTCACAACTAACAGATTGAAATTGTCAACAAGCCAATAGGTCGGTTTAGGAGGAAATCTTTAAATTTCAATTCGGCAATCCTTCATATCCCATATTCACTATGGCGACTTTACGAACAAGATTTTTTTTTTTTCCAATAGCTTTAACTAAATCCCTAGGAGTGGCTCTTATATTAATTTGTGGGAAAAAAGTCTCCTCTTCTACTTTGCCTCCATCACATTGCCCTTTCACCTTCTTCACCACATCATGCTTATCTAGGTTATCTTTATTTCTCTTATCGGTAACTTTAGCCATCTCTTAACACACGTAAATATTAACTCGCAATGACATACACATCATAAGCATATATTATAGAAAGCGAGAAGCAAAAAAATTGTAATAAATATGGAAAAAACAGAAAATGGGTTATAAATTTATGAAACCATTTAATTTGTTGCTTAATTTCACGTTTGTTTAATTCTTGTAGGAATATTTCTTTTAGAAAAGGTAAAGGTATATGGTAGTTTGTATGACAATTTATATCATTTATAAGTCATATATAGCTTCCCGATTTAAGATTTTGTGACTAGTTTGTGTTAGTGATTAGCCCATGATCACATAATCTAAATCATGCCTTATTCTTTAATCGAGATCAATTGGCCTTAATTAAAGACATCTTATCTCTAAAATGATTTATAAAACAATTACCAACACTCCTTTTCAAAAACTCTATTCTCAACACTGTTCGAACATTAGATTAGGAGAATTTTACCAGTTCTAACTTTCTTTTAATCTGGAGGGGATTTATAATTACAACAACCAAATAGCAATATGCATATACATTATAAGCAACAACTGAAAATACATAAATAAAAGCTAAAAGCTTGCTCACACTTGTATAAATTCAGAAAAGCCCTAATTGTGGAGGACCCAAAACTTCGATTCTTCAATTGTTAATACAGAATTCCATAATATGATCAGGCTGCAAAATTTGTTTGAAAAAGAAATTGTTAAGAGAAATGTTTAGTGTGAGTTTTGCATGTATTTTGGGCGTGATTTTGGCTATAATGAGTTGATAACATGCATTACCTTAGCAATATGGGTCGTATTCTCAATATGTGGAATAGATATTACGCTTTACTCGTTTTGTAGGAAAATCACTATTTTCGTAACACTTTTGTGGCAATTGGGAGCATTGCAACTATTAGAATCCTTGTGAATCGTGAAAATATATGTGGAACAATGAGTACACGAAGTAAGGAGTTGACATGAGAAAAATCAGCGGAATCGGAGCGGAATTTGACCACACACGGGTAGCCCGTGCGTGTAAGCACGGCGGTGCATGGGCCGCGAATGGTTTGAAAGAAAAATTGATATATGGTTCGGCATCACACACAACCTGGTCATGCATCGGTGCGGGTCATGCGTGGGCTATGAAAATTGATATTTCCTACGGTTTGACGACGGCAGCCGTGCTTGGGCGCATGGCCCGTGTGCCGGTCTTTGGAAAATCAGGTTTTGACGATTTTAACTTAGGTTTTAATCCAACGGGAGTATAAATAGAGACGAGGCGGCCCCAAAAGGAGACACTGATGTTTTCCCTAGAAAGCAGAGAAAAGAGAAACCTTCTACTGGAGGATTCGAGAGATTAATCAAGGTCGCAACCACACGCTTGAGGATTGAAGATAGATCGAGAGATCATCGACATCCCTGGGTTTTCTCATTCCATTGTATCTTTTACTTTCGATTAGTTAGACATGAACATGAATAATTTGTCTATGAATTGTTTATTTCCCATGTCCGGCTAAACACCTTGTGATTACGGGGTTTGGGATTGGGTTAATGGATACTTTTGTTTTATGTTTAATTGCAATTGAAGTTATTATTTCAAACCCTATTCGAGTACTCTGTTTTATTTCTTGTTTTATAAAATGTCCATTGGTTTTACTTGTTTTGATGTATTGACTCATATTTCGAGAGATGAGTTTTGATCCTAGATCTTGAGTACTTGACATGAATATTTGCATGATTGAGAAGTCACGTAAATATTTGTGAGGATTAATAATCTTTTGTGCTTTTAGGAGTTGGTTATCTTATGTTGAGTAGAGATACAAGCATAGATAATCCAATCAACGTTTTTATAAACATCTCGAGAGAGTGGGTAAAATACTTGTGTGATTGTCTTATAGGGAAGAATAATAATAACTTTGGTTGTGATTAATCAGATAACAAGAGGAATATTAACTGAAACCATAACCCTGGAATCCATTCATCTCCTTGATCTTTCAATCAACGCTTACTTTATCTTTTTATGATAAATTCTTGTCTTAGTTTTACAAACCAGCAAATCAAATTTCGATCGTCTAGATAAAAATAAGACTATTACAATCTCAATACTTTGTACACTAATTTATTGGTCTCTGTGGATTCAACCTTGCTTACCCTATTCTATAAACTACAACGTACACTTTGCGGTGAAGCTAAAAATAAGGCAAACAAGTTTTTGGCGCCGTTCTTGGGAACTAATTAAATTTTTAGTATTAATATTGGGATAAATAGAATTATTTTTAATTTAGACATTTTTCTTTCTTTTTATTGTATATAATTTTACCCCTACATTGTTTGTTATGTTTCTTTGAGTTGGTTTCGGGTAGTGCACAGTACCGCGGATGGAGGAAGTCAATTATTTCAATAACTTGAATTTCTACAAGGCAAAGCCATCCATGGAGGACATTTTTTCTACGGTTATGAGTCAAACGAGTTCATTTATAAGTGAGACAAGGCAGGTTCAATACACACGAGGCTAAATTTGGACAAAATTGAAGCACATGTCACACAATTGGCTAACACCTTGGGTACACAAATGAAAAATCTTGAAACCCAGTTGGCTTATTAGCTACGATCGTTGGTGGACAACATCAAAGGGCCAGTTTTTGAGTACTATCAAGCCAACTCAAAGGAACAAGGTAGTGCCATTCATCTAAGGAGTGGTGCACCTAGTACGAGGGGCCAAAGATTCTAGAAAAGCAAGAAAGTTCGGAAACACGCCTGATCGTGTGTGTCTATGCATGGTCAAACGGTGCGTGGTGCTAAAGAGAGCAAAAATAGGACAAGGAACGCACGGCCGTGGGTGTACGCACGGGCAGCTCGTGCGTGATATCGTAAGAAAGCTATTCGAGCGAGACGAGCACTCCGGTCGTACATACGTGCATGGACAACCCCGTGCATGACCCATATCGGTATATCCGGCACTAGGACTCAAATCCTTGCTTGAAACCCCAAGTATGCATTACTAGATATAAACAATGCAAATACGGTTCTTGACCAAGACCCAAAAGCAGTTAATATATGCATTTAAAGGGGTGCGAGTTTATGCGAGTTGATATGTTGGGAAGAAGTGCAAGAGGATGCTACAGAGATCACTCATCGGGCGACCACAACGTTGGGTAGACATTGGGTCACTACCCACCACCGCCTTCTCATTAAGTCGGTTATCTCCACACTTTTCTTTATTGAAATTATATCTTTCCTTGTTTGCGATATAATTTCATTCAAGTTTGGGGGAGATATAGTTTATTTTGATATGAAGAGTGTGGAGAGAATTTTTTTGCATTTAATATAGTTGCATGTAGAGAATTTAGGTTGCATTTCATTAGACGCAAGTTTTTGCTTTAGTAGGTTTTTAGGAGTGAGTAAACCGTTTTTGTGATGTGCGTTGCGACTTGGGGATTATTTGAAAATTTTGTGATGTTTTGAATTGGGTGTTGAGTGCGAATTGATCATGATGATAATAGATGATATGGAGCATGTGGATATTGAGAACATGGATTTTATGCTTTGATTTACGATATTGCAAGCCTGTGAGCTTTTGAGCCTTTACTGCTTCATATTATGCAATCTTATTTGTTGATTTGAGTGTGTCATTCATGTTGATTAGAATTCTAGAACTTGCTCTGGTATCTCTGTCAAGGCCACATGTTGTATGCGATTTGTGAAAATAATTTAAGGCTATTTTTGTTAAGCCTTTCAAGCCTTTTGCCTACCTAATGATATTGAAGTCCCTAGTAAGCCAATTTGAGCCTGTTGCCTGATTTTTGATAGCCACATTTTAAGCCTTAACTTTATATATCTGTTACCCTAGACTTGAGCGTATAGCATTGAGTAAGGGGAGTAAATGAGGTTGAATGAGATATTGTCTTGAATTTAGATGATTGTGCAAGTGTTGGTTGATGGGAATAAAAAAAGAAAGAAAATGAGGGAAAAAGGATGAATACTCATGAAAGAGTCGAAAAAAAGAAAAAGAAATCGACTTTATAAATGGGTTTGCTTTGAATGAAAATGTAGGATGGGATTTGTGATGAAAAGTGAAAGAAATTTTGAGGTTTATAAAGAATAAGAAAAAGGGGTATGAAAAGTTGATGAAAACAATGGTTGATTTGAGTATCATCTTGGGTTTAAATGAAGATGATTGATTCGAATGAAAGAGGTGCTTACAGTCTTTACGCTTGAGTTTGAGTCACTTTTTCTATATTTCCCTACCCTAACCAAAAAGCCTTCATTACAACCAAAAAGAAAAAATCCTTTTTGAATCACAAATTGCATACATTCTAGTGGCGGAGATATGAGACAATTTGCAAGCCTATGGTAATTCTACGAAATTGATATGATTTGAGCATAAACACGTCCCTTATACACTAGAGAGGAGAACATACATTTGATCATTGAGAATAGTGATTCAAAGCATTTGCCATGGTTTTAACTGACATGTGTTCTATGTTAGATGTTCGAGGCTTGGTTGATTTATTGTTTGACACTTATGAATAAATAACATGAGTTTTGATGTGTCACTCTTGATTGCTTTTCATTTCTCCCACTTGTGTTTTGTCATGTTTATAAAGTGTTGATCGGATTTGTCAACAAGTTTAAGTTTGGGTGTTTGTTTAGTGTGAGTTTTGCATATATTTTGGGCGTGATTTTGGCTATAATGAGTTGATAAATATGCATTTTACTAATATGGGTCGTATTCTTAATATGTGGAAAAGATATTACGCTTTGCTCGTTTTGTAGGAAAATCACTATTTTCGTAACACTTTTGTGGCAATTGGGAGCATTGCAGCTATTAGAATCCTCGTGAATCGTGAAAATATATGTGAAAAAATGAGTACAAGAAGTAAGGAGTTGACATAAAAAAATCGGTGGAATCGGAGCGGAATTTGACCCACATGGGCAACCCATGCGTGTAAGCAAAAGGCGGTCGTGGGCCGTGAATGGTTTGAAAGAAAAATTGATATTTGGTTCGGCATCACACACGACCTGGTCGTGCGTCGTGCATGGGTCATGCATGGGCGTGAAAATTGATATTTCCTACGGCTTGACGCACGGGCAGCCCGTGCTTGGGCGCATGGCCCGTGCGTCGGTGTGGGAAAGTCAGGTTTTGACGATTTTAACTTAGGTTTTGACACAACGAGAGTATAAATAGAGACGAGGCGGCCCCAAACAAGGAGACACCGATATTTGCCTAGAAAGAGAGAAAAGAGAAACCCTAGGAGGATTCGAGAGATTGATTGAGGTCGCAACCACACGCTTGATGATTGAAGATAGATCAAGAGATCATTGACATCCCCGAGTTTTCTCATTCCATGGTATCTTTTACTTTCGATTAGTTAGACATGAACATGAATGATTTTTCTATGAATTGTTTATTTCCCATGTCACTAAACACCTTGTGATTCCGGGGTTGGGATTAGGTTAATGGATACTTTTGTTTGATGTTTAATTGCAATTGAAGTTATTATTTCAAACCCTATTCGAGTACTACTGTTTTATTTCTTGTTTTATCAAATGGCCATTGGTTTAACTTGTTTTGATGTATTGACTCATAATTCAAGATATGAGTTTTGATACTAGATCTTGAGTACTTGACATGATTATTTGCATGATTGAGAAGTCAGTAAATATTTGTGAGGATTAATAATCTTTTGTGCTTTTAGGAGTTGGTTATCTTATGTTGAGTAGAGATGCCAAGATAGATAATCCAATCAACGTTTTTATAAACATCTCGAGAGAGAGGTAAAATACTTGTGTGATTGTCTTATAGGGAAGAATAATAATAACTTTGGTTGTGATTAATCGGATAACAAGAGGATATTAATGAACCCATAACCCAAGAATCCATTCATCTTCTTGATCTTTCAATCAACGCTTACTTTCTCTTTTTATGATAAATTCTTGTCTTAGTTGTACAAACCAACAAATAAAATTTTGATCGTCTAGATAAAAATAAGACTATTACAATCTCAATACTTAGTACACTAATTTATTGGTCTCTGTGGATTCGACCTTGCTTACCTTATTCTATAAACTACACCGTATATTTGTGGTGAAGCTAAAAATAAGGCGAACAAGAAACACATGGAATGTTGAGCGATTCCACCTCCCAACCCATTAATGCCTTTCTATGTTGAACAATTGTTTGTGAGAAATTGTCCGGATTTGTTTGTGAGCAATTGTTTGATTGATTTCTTGAACATGCTCGCATAACCGTGGAATCAAATATCGAAACCCAAAAATAACTAAAATCGCGAGAAAAAAATTGCCAAAAAAAATACAAATAAATATAAAAATAAAAATTAAACCTTCAAAGATTCTTCTTCGTTGTACTCGAACAAGCAAATGAATACGTGCTCAAGCGGTGGGTTAGCAGGAGGAGAGAAACCCAAAAAGCTCGAGAGCACTAGATTGGTGAACTTCATCAAGCGGAAAACCCTATGATGAAATCGGGCAAAAACTCTGTCGGACCGTCTAACGGAATTCGATCGATTAAACGGATCTAACTCATGAACAAAGTGGCATTTTTGTAATATTAACAATGGTGTTTGAGTAGTTTTCGGGGACCACGGTATTCAAATCTTCCGAAAAGTATTACTCATCCTTCTAAAAAGTATTAGATGTTCTTCGAAATGTATTAGTAGTTCCCGAAGAGTATTTTAGTATTTCTCCGAATATATACTCCCAAAATGTATTAGAAAGTCCCTCAAAAAAGTATTAGTAGTTCTCGAAAAAGTATTAGTAGTTCCCTGGAGAGTATTTTAGAGTTTCCCTAAATATAATTAAATTTTTCTCCGAAATGTATTAACAGTTCTTCCGAAAAATATTAGTCATCATTCTAAAACTATTAGCGAGTTCTTCTGAAATGTATTAGCGAGTTCTGAAGAGTATTTTAGTATTTCTCTGAATATACTCGAGAAATGTATTAGGAGTCACTCAAAAAAGTATTGGTAGTTCCTCGAAAAAGTATTAGTAGTTACACGAAGAGTATTTTAGTAGTTTCCTGAATATAATTAAATTTTTCTCCCAAAATGTGTTAACAATCCTTCTAAAAAGTATTAGCCGTCCTTCTAAAAAGTATTAGCGAGTTCTTAAAATGTATTAGTAGTTCCGAAGAGTATTTTAGTATTTCTCTGAATATACTCCCGAAATGTATTACTTGTCCCTCGAGAAAAGTATTAGTAGTTTCTCGAAAAAGTATTAGTCCTCTCTACGAAAAGTATTGGTCCTTTGAAAACTATAATTTTATTCTAAGAAAGTATTGGTCCTTATACGAAAAGTATTACACATTGAAGTAAAAAGTATTACCAAATCTAAAATTAGGACAATATTAATTTTAACTTTAGGCCAAAAGTGAGCCTAAATCATCATCTTCATCCTCAAAAACCCTAAGAACCTTTTTTTCTTCCTTTTCATTACAATCACCACTACTCCACCACACAAAAGCCACGATAATCAAATGATTATCGGTTTGGTGATCCCTTTCTAAAGCCAAGACATGCTTTAGGTCTACGATTTTATAGCATTTTTCCACAAAAATATTAACATCTCCATGACTCCATTGCAAACAATTAGAGTGATGAAAATATGCGTCTACAGGTGATCAAATTTTGTCCAATATTAGAGGAATTGATGAGGCAATTCAGCTGCGAGCCCGCCCGACCAACCTTTGACCGAAAATCCGAAAGGCAAGTAGCGGCCCGGCGGCACGTGTCCATGGTCAGCCAACCATCGTGGAAACCAAGCCATCCTTACGATGACCGGACCATCTATCGGCTACAACGAACCAAGTCGGATGTCTTCGCTACCCATTCACTCGTTGTGGGAAAAGCGAAATGGCCTCCATCCATTTTTTTTGTTTCTTTATTTGTTCGTCGAATGGTGGCCTGGTGAGAGGAGATTGAAGGATTGGATTGAATCGAGAATCTGGATTGTTTGTTGGGGTCCGTCTAGCGGATTGAATCCGTTAGACCGCCTGGACAGGAGACCAACTCAAATCAAAGCAAATCAAGGGTAAATTGCAACAAAAAGGACCAACAAGAATTGGGGATTGCATTAAAATCGGAAGTAAAAAAAACTAATGTAAAAGCAAAATGAGAAAATGAATTAGAAAAGAAAATGAAGGAAAAAATATATGAAGAAAAATATCTACGAGTTGCGTCCACCACTCCAAAATTTTGTAGAATGTAGTCTTCAAGTGGTGGGTTAGTAGAAGAGACGAAACATGAGAGGAAATGTATTGATATGAAACCTTGTAAATCGAACTTACCACTTCCAACAAAAGATACGATTTGATTCGGTGTGAAAAGAGCGATTGAAATTACACCATTACCCTTAATATAATTTTAAAACAATTAAAATAGGTAAAGAGTCAATTAAATCAGGACCATTAAAAAAAACCAAGGATCGAGATTTGTTCTCACGTACTCACCCCAAATAGGTGGACTTGCATGATCCAAATCCTATAAATATATATATATAAGTTTATTTATAGCAATTATAGGGATAATTTAACAAACTAATGTTAATTAAAAACCAATTTAACAAAATACCGTAATAAAAAATTTGAAAAACAGCTGAAAACAGCGTTACAGCCGCTGTTTTCTGCATTTCTGCAGGTCAAATCTCTGTCTTTGAACAATTCTTTTTGTTTTTTTAATTTCCTGATGATAAAATAGCGTTGGCAGTGCTGTTTTCACACCCTTAAATCAAATTCGGCAGCCTCCCCTCCCCACTCCACAAGGAGCCCCCCTCATCCCTTCCTCTCCATCCTCCTGGTAAGTTCCTCCCTTTCAACTCTTATATTTGTTTTTTTTTTCTGTTTTTTATAAATTTTATATATATTGTTTCTTTAGTGTTTTGTATTATGTATGTGTATTTTTCGGCATAATAGCGTAGTAACCGAAAAGTTGCACCGGAAAATTTTTGAGGGTGGTCGGAAAAGTTTGGGAGACCGTCATTTTTTTTTTTTTTTTTGGGGGAGGGTTGGGGCTTTGGAAAATTTCTCCAACGAACGGAAATTTTTTTGTGCAGCCAGCTAGGGGTCTTAGGAAAATTTAGGTGGGGGAGAGGGTGGTTTTCGGAAGTGACTGTCGGAAAAATTGGTCGACTACCGAAAAAAATTGGTTCGCAGGACAATTTTTCCGGCCAATTATATAATTTTTTAAAGAAATTAACTACACTAATTTTATTTACATATATTTGGTCGATCCCACAAACTACTCCGCTCCTCAGGATTCATCCTCCGACTAAACTCCTTTGTTAACTCCGCACAAAAAAGGGGGCGGGAGGGTTGCTCGGCGTGCACCTCTCCGACGCTCAAGTCGAACTATATCGAAAGAGAATAATTAAATAATTCATGTGTAGAGGTAATGTAGAAGAGAAGAGGATAGAATACTCCCTTTATATAAGATTCTACCAAGTAGAGCCCTAATAGAGTCCATGTTCGTATTTGGGCCCATTTCTAATATTGAGGCCCAAATTCTATTGATCCAATTCAATAGGGCCAATTTTGGCCGTATCAATTAGTCCCCCCACTCTTGTTGTTCACAAAACTATTGATCGATTCAATAGGGCCAATTTTGGCCGTATCAATTAGTCCCCCACTCTTGTTGTTCACAAAGTGAATTGCAAGAGCGTAAGTATTTCTCATAGCATATTTTAATAAGTGTTCAAAATCACCATCTAGCTCGGTTTTCACCTTTGTGGCGAGTCCCCCAAATCAAGACCGATAAATAATTTTTACTAATCAAGTTCATAAAAGATTGTGCTCACAATAATTGAACTATTCAAGAAATTCAAGTTGTAATGTGGCTAATAAATAATTTAAGTTACATATAATCGCCAAATATGTCAACAAATCAAGGCATCATCAAAGGACTCACAAACAATAGCTACTAATAATGCTTAATTTATCGAGAAATCCGACCCATCAATGGGTTAATGTTAAATCATAATCAATAAATCCTCTAGAAAAATTAATGTATAATCGATATGTTGTTATAAATCAAGCCATATCCTACGGCTAATTGACAAGTGAATAGGTCTTATTCAACAATTTGGAGATATCAATTTTTGGTTCAAAGCTAAACTAACCAATTAGTCCCCGCTCTTGTAGTTTATAATATCATGAACTACAAAAGTAGAAGTCATTCTCATCTTTGTCGAATCATGACTTATCTCGATTCAAGTTCCTAACATCGAAGTGTTACTTAATAAACAATCATATGTCATCAAATTCGTTAGGCGGCCGCCATCAATGTTTGAGGGTCGGCTCGAGCTTATTACTTCTTGTCGGCGATCGCCCATCAAAGTTCATCCGGCCCACGGCAAAGTGTTCAAACCAGAAATAGCTCGTCGGCTCGGCCAAGCCGCTCAAACCAGGACAAGTTAAGGAAAGTTCCATCGCCCATAAATAAATTCATCCGCCCGGCTAAGTGTTCAAACCAAGAAATGGCTCAAATGCGCCCCGCAAGCCGTTCAAACCAGGCAGTGCAGGGCGGTTCCATCGCCGTAAATAAGTTCATCCGCCCCTTCGGAAGTTGTTCAAACCAGGAAATGGCTCGTCTGGCCCAGCTTCGAAGCCGTTCAAACCAGACGAGTTCGGGACAGTTCCATCGCCCGTAAATAAGTTCATCTGGCCCAGCTCGGAAGCTATTCAAACCAGGAAATGGCTCATCCGCCCCCGAAAGCCGTTCAAACCAGGCGAGTTCTTCAAGAAATGCATAGACGCACATGTGATATATGACCATACCCATATAAAGAAGTCCAAGAATTATTCAATGAGCTTATATATAATCTCTATCATGATTATAAATATATAAAGAAATCCAACAATCTCATAAATGAGATTCAAGAAATCCGGCCATAATCAAGCTAACAAATGATGTAATTGTAATCAATAAGCTCTCCACGAAATCCAAATGGTGCTAAAGAATGACATGTTCATAATCAACAAGGTCTTCAAGAAATCCATCCTTCATTATCCATAAGATTATAATGTCGGTCGTGTTTATAAATTTATAAAGAAATCCAATCCATCACCATAAACTCATAAATAGTATATTCTCATAATGAACAGAAGAAATTCCAATTACAATTAAGTTCATAAGTGACATTTGCTTCAGGAATGTGTCAAGAAACTCCGACTCGATTAACGATCTCATATATAATATAGCCGCACATTTAATATGAATTTGCCAAGAAAATGAATCCAATCAGTAGGCTCAACGGTTATAGGAATCTCTTCAAGATTATGTTTCATGATCAATAAATTAATTAAGAAATTCATGATGCCCATACATAATAGTTGCTCATAATAAAAGTTGCTTTAGATATAAAAATCAAAAATCAGTAAGGAATCTAATAGAAGTAACTTCATAAACATTCATGAATTCTCTAGATATTTGTGCCAACACAAACAATTTGCAAGGATCATTAACATATAAGAATCATTAAAACAATGCTCTGATGCTATCATGCGCGGTAATGACTTCAATGATAACTGGGCACTATGAAACACATCCTATTTTCTTCTCCCCTTAAAGGCCTCAACTGAAAAGAACTCAACAAATATGAGCAAGCCTATGTGCATAGCCGTTTTTTATCTTTTCAACCTTTACCCAAATTTTTTCCGTAAAATAGAGAGCAAAGGGATTAACATGGATCAAAATAATCAATCAAATTAACAACTCAGACCGTCTTATGAGCATCAGATCGTAGATTTGACATTCAAAGCTTAACCTATCACCATCCATCTCGTATTAATACTAGATTCGAAATAATTCGGATATGCAATAAAGAAAACCAGGCTGCAAAGTATATTTGACATAAACCAATCTTAAAAGGGGATATCAATTCAAGCCATACCTGGGCGATAGATTGGTAATTTGGTCTCAAAGCAATTCTTTATCCAAAAGGTTAATAAAAGACAGGAAGTTCTTGTATTTCATCTTAAGCTTGGAGCATATGTTGCATGGATGAAGTTTGTTTGTCTCATCGCTGTCAGATCAATCTTTGCATCCTTCAGCGGTGCACATCTCCTGAACTTATAATTTCCTCTTCTGTGATCCCCATCTCATCTTCTGATCCTTATTTATCTCTCAATTTGTTTTCAAACTCTTGTGTTTTCCCTCCGGAAGTGAATGGAATACCTTTTCACATTCTTCAAGCATTTGAGCAAATAGGTAATTATATTTATGCGTGAAATCCAAGTCAATTAACTAAACTAGATAGGCCAAAAAATTTCGTCATTCACTAATATTGGATATATTTATCTTTTAATCTGATGATTGCGTCATTTCGAAATCTCCTTGTTATTGCAAATTGGGCAAACCCACTTAATACCATGTACACTAGAACACAAACCATCAATACAGACAAAATGAATAACGCCAAGTATGATGAATTATGATATAGTTTTATCCATAAACAAAGACTCACACCGAAGTCTCGAGTTACACAGGCTCACATGCGCAGATTCTTTAAGCAACTCGCTTTTTTTTTTCCTTACATTCTCGCAATCGAAAGCATTGATTAAGGAATTTATTTCGATGCATAAATTAACGTGTAAATAGTCGTGTAAATAAGGGTAGAAAACTCATCTTCGTTTTAGTGCCTTCATCATTCACTGATGCACGACTTCCAAAGAACCACGGGCTAATCTGATATGATCTTGTCATGGAACCATAGGCTATTTTCCCCCTCTTAGGCAAAATATCAAATACTTGACATGCTCCTTCACAACTCTTCTTCACCATTGACACACATCTCAGCTCAAAGCATAAAATAGTCAATCACCTTTTCAATTAAACATTGACTTTGACGCCCATGACCTCACGAGATTAGTGATCACTAAGGATCATCACCATGACATCTTATCACTTTGTTTGATACTTTTTTCCTTTTTTTTTTTTTTGGTGGCCAGAGAATTAACCAAAATGGGTTTTCTTGAGTTTCTTGAATGAATTTCACATAGGGCAGTATTCACATCATGGGCTTTGGAGATTGAAAGTGAGGAAACTAACCTTTCCCCTTTTCTCAAACAATGTAACATCGAATTCTAGGAAACAAAATCCAAAGCACTTAAAATCATATAATAATAAACTTTTTGCTCTTGATTTCATACTTATTAAAGCAAATAAAAGCTCAAGCCAACCAGAGGACATCAATTAATCCAAATTCAAACAATGACAAAATAGTTTTTAGGACGGCATATTAACACAAACACAGAATCAAACGAAATATTCAAAATCCAGAAAATAATAGATCAATATTTTGTGCAAACCCTTTCAAATACCATCTTCTGGAAACTATAAATTAATTTAATGCATCCGCTAATATGTCTTCAAACGAGAAGGTTGTCCTTGAATGGTTTGCTCACATCTCAGCTTAAGGATTTCCCACAGACGACGCCAATTGGTCGATCCCAAAATTACTCCGCTCCTCCGGATTCATACTCCGATGAACTCTTTCGTTGTCCGCACAAAAAGGGGCCGGAGGGTTGCTTCGTCGTACCCTCTCCGACGCTCAAGTCGAATACTATCGAAAGAGAATAATTAAATAATTCATGTGTAGAGGTAATGTAGAAGAGAAGAGGATAGAATACTCCTTTATATAAAATTCTACAAAGTAGAACCCTAATAGAGTCCATATTCGTATTTGGGCTCATTTCTAATATTGAGGCCCAAATTCTATTGATCCAATTCAATAGGGGCAATTTTGGCCGTATCAATATTATAATTGCAGATATACTATATTTTCAGAGAAGACTAAATTTTGCCGGTAAGTCTCGTATATTGTCTTTTTATAATAATTAAATTCATTATTTACAAATAAATTGTTTCGGTTAGTTTTAATATTTGAGCAAGGAAGTTCTTCACGCCATGATGATGTTTAATGTTACAATTGTTGTACGATTGTAAATTGTGTGATTTTCAGTTGTTTTTAAATTAGGTGATTTACTTTTATTTTTAAATTGTGTAATTGGCTTCTAGGGTTTATTATGTAAGGGTTGTAATGAATTTCATGTTTTATATTCAGAAAAATGGTGTATGCATTTTCTAATTTTTACAAAACAATATCCGAAAATTTAAAAAAATTAATTTGTGAAAACAGAGATTCACAAAAAAAGAGCTTGAAATTAAAAAAATTAAAAAATATGTTTTCTAAATTGAAATTAAAAAAATTGTTGATTTGAAAAAGAGCTTGAACCTCTGTTTTTTCTAACTAATTTCAAAAAAATTAAATTTGTGAATTTAGAAATAAAATGAGAAAAATATTAGTTGTAACGTTGTTTTCACATGTTATTTCAAAAAAATATTTACGGTAATATGTTAAATTGGTTTTAAATTAACATTAGTTTGTTAAATTAACCCAATTATAATTGTACAATAGCAACGATGAAAATATACATTTCGCAAAGTCAATACATCGTCCACATGGCGGCTTAATTGCGAAATTGATCATGTAACTTTGGGATCTGGCATTTTAGAACTTTTATTTTTTTCAATTTGTAATTTAGGAGTTTAATTTAATATATTGAACATTGTGGACAATTTTGTCCGAAAAAATAAATTATTTTGGTAATGTGATTGTCATTTCACTACCCAAATTAAGGATTTTCAATTTTTCCATTGAATCAAATTGGGTTAGAGAAAATTCACTTTTAGTCCCATTAGACTTACCCCCGATGATTTTAGTCCCATTAGACTCACTTTTAGTCCCAAATCGACATTTTTCACCAAAAATAGTCCCATAAGATCGAAAATCAAATTTTGGTGTTGCATAGTTAAATAATTAACAGAATCGTTATGATGAGAAATGGTCCATAGGACACCAAAGTTAAATTTTTAACGACAAAAATGGTCCCATAGGACACCAAAGTTAATTTTTAACCAAAAATGGTCTCATTATGGTTTTTTTGGTTAAATTTAATATTATTGATGATAAAAATTATTTTAAATTTTAATCTTGCGTTATTTATTTAAATTAATATTGTGAATATCCCACTTGAAAACTCAAAAAAATCTTTGTCCTTCAAATACTTTTCTAAAAATATCTTTTTCGGTCGTTTTATTTATTTCCTAAAACAAATTCTTTTACTTGAAATATTTAGAAAAATAAATAATTTTCCTATATTTTTTTAGTTTAAATCACTTCTTTATTTTGAAAAATATATGTAGTTCAACTATCAATACCATAAAAAAGTTTACGCTATTAAAAAAGTATAATTTTTAATTTTCAAATATTATATTTTTACTTTTTATATTTTTAAATCAAATTTTTCCTTTATACACATACATCCACCGCCACCGAGTTATATGAGATCGATATCCGGGGCAAAAATATTGGGAACCAAAAAAATCAAACTTTACATATATACACATACATGCAAAATGGGTTATATATGCATGTATTTGATCCTTTTTTTTAAGTATTACACATTCAAAAAAAAAAATTATTTAACATCTAATTTTAAAATTTATTTTTTAGAAAATTTAAATTTTATAACTTGAGTTATAAATTTTATCATTTAAATTACTTTGTTAATTTTCTAATTAAAATAAATGATACATGTATTGAATCTTTTTTTATTTGGTATTACACATTCACAAAAAAAAAAAAATTAATTAACATCTATTTTTAAAAATTATTTTCAGAAAATTTATTTTATATAAGTTGAGTTATAAATTTTATCATTTAATTTTCTTGTCAATTTTTTAATTATAATAAATAAAAAGTAGTAACTTTAATGATAATATATTTTTTAAAATGGATATTAGTTATATTTAGTTTTTAGAAAAATTCACTTTTGGTCCCATTGATGAAGACTGATGATTTTAGTCCCATTGTTCTCACTTTTAGTCCCAAATCGCATGTTTGACTTTCAATTTGAGTTTGACCGTTAATTTTTAACGGTGGGACCATTAGTGAGACAAAAAAAAAAAATCTTATGGGACTATTTTCAAGACATGGGACTAAAATCATTAGGAAAGTAAATCTAATGGGACCAAAAGTGAATTTTCCTCAATTGAGTTATTATTTTAATTTTCGTTTTACATCCACGATGACCACCAGCATCCTGCTTCCTTTGTGACCTGCACAAGAGTTTAGTTGGCCAATCATGTTCACCAAATGGTTGTTGCTCTGATTTGATGGATAGTGCAAGAAATTCAAGCATTTGTCACTAGAAAACCCTACAGTTGCAAAACTAATTTGCTGCCAGGATCCAACATGTCCAAGAGCTAACATAGCTGAAGATAATAAAGTTTATTGTAATATCAAATGTGTATAAAAGTTTAAGTTATCTGCGGAAAAAAGTTTAGTCAGTTAAATTCCTAACACCATCCCAACAGTCATGCAAACAGATGGTATTAATATTGGCTCATTGATTTGAATCACTTTAAATCAACATCGATAATGAGTTCTATCAACAGTTGGGTATGAGTATAACTCTCCTATCATTAAATGTAGACCCATGTCCTTTCATTCTTATTATCTACATTCCACACCACAGAAACTAAACATAGTCCAATATTCATGTAAAATCATGCAAGAATAGCAATAGCAAAAATCAATCATATTCCAGTTCAATATTCCTATCCAAGCTGAATCCTCAATATTGATCAACGTGGTGGGGGCGGTGTTGCCTCCATGAGCTGCTCCTGCTCAGTGACAGTGTGGCGGAAGTGACAGCGGTGACCGTACGGACAGATGTCTTCGGCGAGCACCATGCGGCAGACCTCACCGGCCGTAGCTCATTTATTCTGTGTGCAAACTGGCAGTTCTCTCCATATGGACATGTGCCAGTCTCTTGCCGCTTGTTGCACAACTCTATTTTCAATAGTCCTTGGTTGTACAAGTCGAGTTCTAGCGCTTCCTGTTCCTTTTTAGCCCCAGGTACATACACTCTTTGCTGCTTCCAATTACATGTGAACAAAATTAAACCCAAGCAGAGAAACAACAGCGAAGAAAAATGCAAAGAAAAATAAGTAAACCAACGAAATGAAAACAAAGAACATACATCGTAACTACCGAATCGCACTGAGATAAATTTGGTTGTTTGACCTTAAGTTGATTTCACCAGGAGATTTCTCCATACAGTAGTCAAGGATTTTTAGTAAGGAATCCTGGAGAAATCAAAAGAGGAAAGCCAAGACTTGTTGTTAAGTACAAAGAGATTAATAACATTCTATTGTTTGAAGGATACTATATCCCAATGCTAAATGTAACATAAAACTAAAAGTGTATATCTTGATGTGTAAAATCAACTAATCAATCGTGACAGGGGGGTTATGGTGATATTTATAGATGGAATGCAATGTGTAACTAACTCTAACAACTTCTTAACAGACTATGTAACTAACTCTCTAACTATAGAAGCTTCTAGATATCATACACTCTAATACACCCCAAAACTTCTTCTATGTAATGATTTGTATCCAAATCATTTTAGTCATAATGTCCGAAACGAGAAATCACAAAGGCTTTGTAAAAATATTAGCCACTGTTGTTCTTTAAGAACATATCGAACGTCCAAATCCTTGCTTAAAACCTTGTCTCGATGAAGTGCACATCTATTTCAATATGTTTAAGTCTTGCATGGAACACAAGGTTTGAGGCCAAGCAAAGAACACTCACACTATCACAACAAATAATTGAGGAGTTTCAAAATGAAGACCAAGCTCCGAAAAGAGAATGTAACTAGACAACATCGGTTGCGGTATAAGCCAATGATCTATACTCGACTCTGCACTACTCCCGGAGACCACATCTTCTTTCTTAGAAGTCCATGTGAGAAGATTGCCTCCAAAGAAAATACAATGGCCAGTGAGACCTCCTATATATCATTCAAGTTGCTTGTCTAATCCATCCGACTAACCTTCAATTAACAACCTCGAGATGGTTTGAACTCTATGCCCAAGTTGTGAGTTCCCTTAAGATACCCGAGAAGATGTTTAACCTATCCAATGATTAATAGTAGGATTTTGAAGAAACCGACTCAATTTGTGACATCAAAAAAATATCTAGGCTTGTAAGAGTGAGATATTGGAGGCTCCTAAGGTGTTTCTATAAGGAGAAGGATCAAAGCAAGCACAACACTATCACCAAGAGCAAGCTTGGGTTGATGACCATAGGGGTTGACATAGCTTGCAATTTTCAATATAAGTTTTAGCAAGAAGATCCCTCAAGTATTTGGTGATTTAGAACAATGGAGCCATGGGATGTTTCGGTAGCCTCCAAGCCAAGAAAGTAGTTCACTTCTCCTAGAGTTTTAAGAGCAAACTTTCTCCCGAAGAATTGATGACCTTCTTGGCGTATTTGAATCATCACCAAGAAGAAGAATGTCAAGGATTAGCAACAAGGCTCCATTTTCCCTTTTGAAGAATAAAGATGAGTCGACACTAATCTCGTAAGCCCCAAGGAACCAAGAAACAACTTTAGAGTTTCAAACCATGCTCTAGAGGTTTGTTTAAGTCCATATAAGGATTTTTGAAGCTTGCAAACAGCAAGGGATACTCATTTGTCAATAAAGCCCTCATGCTATGACATGTACATTGTTTCCTTCAATTATGACATGTATATTGTTTCCTTCAATTTTCCATTGAGAAAGGCATTGTTGATGTCAATCGCTGAATTTTCCAATTGTAAGTGGCAGCAAAAGAAAAATTAATCTTATGGTGCAAGGTTTAACCACAGGAGAAAAGGTTTCGAATAATCCACCCCAAAGATTTTGTTGAAAGCCCTTCGAAACAACTCTTGCCTCAGATCTCTCAATTGTACCATCACTTTGTGCTTAACTCTAAACACCCGCTTGTTGTCAATTACATGCATGTCTCGAGGAGTAGGGGACCAATATCCATGTGTGTTTGGCTTGCAAAGCATCAAATTCCTCCCGCATAGCTAACTTCCATTGAGGATCTTGCAATGCTTGTGAAACTAAAGTGGGCTCGGGGACATAATGTAGGTGTATAAACCTTTGGCTTGAGATGACCTGCTCGGATCTTGTGACCATAGGGAGAGTCAAGTAGTATGGGCGCAGAAAGAAGGAGGTTGCTATTGAGGAGAAGAGAGGCAGATGCAGGAGAACTAGGTGATGAAATTAGGAAATTGGGGTAGAACCACCGGAAATTGATGCCATCCGGAGACAAAGGAGTTTTCTTGGAAGTCAATTGTAGAACGAGGCACAGTAACACAAGCAAGGAAATGGGGGCCTGACATTTGTGGGATAATGTGGGAGTGTAGGAGCTGGAAAAAGACTTCCATATGGATACCCATACTCATTGAAGTCAACCGCTCGCCAATAAACATCCTACCATCAACACTTAAGCATCTATAACCTTTATGAGAAGGACTATATGCAAGAAATAGACATTTGGATGATCGAAATTGAAACTTGTTGTCATTGTAAGGCCTCAAGAAAGGATAACATGCACATCCAAACACCTTCAAGAAGAGATAATCGGGTTGAGTACCAAATAAAGACAGAAAAGGGACTCTTATTCTAAAAATGGAGTTGGCAACCTGTTCATGGTATAAACAAGCGAGTTTGAAATGCATCCCACAAAAACATCAAAGGTAAAGAATCTTGTGACAACAGTGGTAAGTCCTATTTCTACTATGTGGAGATGTTTCCTCTCAACTCTTCCATTCTCGAGGATGTGTGTGTGGGCAAGGGTGCTAAAATTTTATACCCAAGTTGCCAAGAATAGTCAGATCCCTATATTCTCCACCCCAAACTGTTTGAAGGCACCTAAAAGAACAATTAAATTGCCTCTCCACAAAGGTATTGAATCGTAGAAATCAAGTTTTAGCCTCATACTTCACTTTAAGAGAAAAATCCAAGAAGATCTTCTAAAATCATCAACAAATACAAATAATATTTGTATCCATCCACATAAACAACATGTGAAGGTCCCCAAACATCCGAATATACCAATCGAAAAAGGATGTGTGTTTTGGTAGGTTGATTGGCAAAGTGCATTTGATGTAATTTTCCCAACTCACAAGCACGACAAAATTTAACATTCTTATTCGAAAGGAACATGTAATCGAGATAAAGATGTGGACAACACAGAGGTACAAGCATGTCCTAACTTTTTATGCCAAAGCATTACATCTTTATTCAAATACTTGTAAGCAACAACACAAGATTTCCGAGAAGGAGAGAGCCTCGATTCGAGCGTAGGGGGGTCTTGAGTAGAGATGTAAGATCCGGTGATAAATCCCTTGACTAAGCACTCCTTCCAATAACACCTTCCTGGTAAGCTTGTCCTTGACAAGGCAATAATCATGGTAGAACTCAATTAAAACATTGTTGTCTTTAGTGAATTTAGAGATACCGACCAGCATTCTTAGTGATAGAGGGCACATAGAGGATATTGTTGAGCAATAATGATTTATTAGCAGCATGTGATTGGAGAATTGTAGAACCGATATGTGAAATAGACAAGGAAGAACCATTACCCACAACAAGTTTTTGGTTACTTGATAATCGACTTGGTGCTCGATTCTCAAGATCGTCGTGATATGATTGGTAGCACCACTATCAAAATACCAATGTGAGTCTCTAGGAGTAAAAGAATTTGCAATAGCAAAGACTTTAAGCTTGAGGTGCTCGTGGAAATTGCACTTGAATTTTCTCCATTGGAACCCGAGTGTTGCCTTGAAAACTAATATGAAAATGTTTATAGCATTTAAGTGCTACATGGCCTACTCTACCACATACTTAACACGTAGTACCATGCCCCCGCGCCGAAACCACCACCACGACCTCTCGAAAGGTCTACCTCTACCTCGTTAGGCAAATGAGAGTCGGCAACATAAGCGAAGAATTTGATTAGAAGTAATAGAATTTGATTGTTGAGACCGAGTAGTAGCATTGAAAGCTACAGTGTAGATGTAATGTTACTCGAATTCTCATCTCATGTGTTTGTAAAACAAACTCAAGTTCAAGCAAGAGAAATATCTTGACACATGATGTAAGATTGACCACCACAACCTCACAATCGATCCAAGTCCACCAAGGACATAAAGAGCTAGCTCAGATCGGTGATGCTTTGTCCAATTGAATTTAAATCATCAAAGAAATCCCTTCATGTTTAATATGTATTCATCAACTGTCATATTGCCTTTCTTGAAGTTTGTAACATCAAACGCAAATGCAAATGCTCTAACTTTAGATTGTGTATGAAATAACTTCTCAAGAGCATTCCAAAGATCATGAGATTTAGTGCAACGTGTAACATGCCCTAGCATGGATTCACTAATTGAGGCAACCATCCAACTCAATAAGAATTGATCTCTACGTATCCACACAATATAATTAGGATTTAAGGTTGAGGAAGAAGATGATTGAAGCAGAGTACATGACAGTGCACTTTCACACCAAATAGAAAATTTTCAAAGCCATGCGCACGTCATCGTTGACAAAACTTGTAATCTCCAATATTGATAATCCATCTATCTAGTAGAATAGACAAGGAAGTAAAATGTTGAATGATAAGCGACCCTAATCGAATGAAGAGACAAATCCAAAAGATTGAATTGCCAAGAAAATGCAGAGACTCACCAATGGTGGAACAAAAATCATCGGAGAAGCAGAGATCTCATCGGAGATGAAGAAATCTCACCGAGGAGAAGAAGAGATCACCGAGCACACAGTTCACCGAAGAGGATCACAGACCATCTAACAACCTCTCCAATTCTCTGGCTTCATGATACCATGCTAAATGTAACAGTAAAACTGAAAGTGTATTTCCTCACCCAAGCACAGAACATTTGGTTAACTATATTAAAGGTGCCAATATATTCTCAAAGTTTAATTGCAAGTCTGGATTTTACCAGATTAAGATGGAGGAAGAAAGTAAGAAGTTCATAGCTTTCTCCACACCACAAGGACACTATATTTAGAATGTGATGCCTATGGGATTGGCTAACGACCGAAATATATCAAAAAAGATGGATAATCTTTTCAATGATTATTTTAGTTTCATTTCCGTGTATATTAATGATATTCTTATCGTGCATCCAAGAACATGAAGGAGCATCTCAAATATTCAAAATATTTTCAGATATTTAGACGTTTTAACACTTGTTTTTAGCACTTGTTATTATCGGTAGGATTGCAATTTAACTTATCGCCAGATATAAAAATACGCAAGAAAGTAAGTTGTTGAAAGTAAATGGCACAAGCAAATTTTATAGTGGTTCGAGGATGAGGTAATTCCTTTAATCCACTCTCTCCACCTCCTAGAGAAATCCACTAAGTAACAGATCAGGTTACAAAGCGATTCTTGATCCCAGAGATTACTTGATCACACGGTGACTTCTCATGCGACTCGGCTTCTTCACAAAAACAAGATTGCTACTTGACTCCCTTCAAGCCTTTGGAATTGATCACACAACCTTCTAACAATCTTGAAACTTACGGTTTGACCTTGAACCTTACTACATCTCTTTCAATCTCGAGAGTAGACCCTATTGTTCTTTAAAACTTTTCCTCTTCAATTGGTTGAAGTATTTATTCCTTCATTGTGTGTTGGATCGAGTTCCTTCGAGTTTGTTTGAGGAATTTCTTGATAAGCTTTGAGAATATTTGCAGGTTTTGCTTGCTTGTAAGATTGCTTTGTTCAGATATTTCATAACTTCTCAAATGCGTCCTCGGCCTTTAATAGTGCTCATTTGAAAATTTGTCCGTTGAAGAGATGGGTTATTTTCAAATGACACTTTCTTGTTCGTTGGCTTGTCTTTTCGCCCGCACATTGTGATGTTGACCTCTACTCGTATAAAAATGACTCGCAACATTTCGAAATGCATTTTTAGTTAATAAAATTTTAAGAAAATGCGTATTATTTTTTTAAAGAAATAGATAAATGAATAGCTAAGCGGAAGAGATAGTGAGAATACTTTATGTCTTGCAAGAGGCATTCTAAAGTATTTACTAAAATTAGAGCGATAATGAGAAAACCTTAAGTCTTAAGAAATAATTATAGAGTATTTGACAAAATTAAAAATCCATTCAAAATATTTTGAAACAAACTAAAAGATAGGACATCACAAATGTTCAAAATTTGAAACTAATTCAATGTTCTTGAATTTGAAATATTTAAAAAAATGAAATCTCCCGGCTATTTCCTACATTTCACTCCACATAATCCAAAAGAGTTTTAATTTAGGCGTGAGTATTCACATACTCGTAGGGATGAAGATTGTCCAAGCTAAATACGAAAAGTGCAAAATTACATAAATTAACACATATCCTTTCCTATTGGCATAACCAAATAACATATAACCTTTCTCGTTGGCAAAAGCCGGATAGCACATAACCTTTCCGTAAGCACACATATCATACTTTTTCTTTCCCATGGCACGTGGCCAAATATTTTCCTTTCCGTAAGCATGAATGCTATATTTTATTTTCCGTGGCACGTTGCCAAAAGTTTTCCTTTTCTGTGCACGTGGCCAAAAATTTTTCTTTCCCGTGGCATGAATGCCATATTTTCCTTTCCCGTGACATGAAGCCAAAAATTTTCCTTTCCCATGGCATGAATGCCATATTTTCCTTTCCTATGGCATGAAGTCGAAAATTTTCCTTTCCCATTGCATAAATATATATATATATATATATCATACATTGTAATGAAAATATGAAATTCTTAAAAATAATCTTATCGTATAGCACATTAAAAACATATAATTCACATAATTATGCATATCATGTAATACATCGAAAACATATAATAAACACAATTATTCATATCATTTAACCATTGAAAATGCGTAATTCACACAATTGAACAAAGTTTAAGCATTTAACATTGACAATTAATTATACAAATAAGATGTGATAAGAATCTCTACCTCAAAAAAATTAAAAATAGAAGCACAAGTTGCTCGAATGTAGAAGTCCTAATTGTACGGTTCTTCCTCACCTACAATATAAATTTAACATGATTTAGGCTAAAGATTAGCAAGAACTTCTAAATGAAATGATTATATTTATAAAATAGCTTAGGGTTTTTAATATTTAAAAATTTACTATAAATATAAGTTTGGAGGTCTAATTGAAACAAGTTAAAAGTAAATTTTAGTTTTTAGACTAAATCGAAAACTTGTAGGGTCAAATTAAAAAAATCTAGAAAGTCAAAATACGTTACAGGGTTAACTAGAAAATCAAAATTTTAAATTGAAATGGATTTGAATTGAAACTTGTTTGGGACAAATTGAAAAATCCTTAAACATTGATATGGGAATAGGATTTAATAAATTTAAATGGGTTACACTGAAAATTTAAAAATTTACAATTGAACCAAACTTCGTGTCAAATTTTCAAAAATAAGTCCCTAACACAATCCCCTTCCCATCCGTTAATCTCACTCACACACGCACACACCTACACACACAAATCTCTACACACATGCAACACCACACACACAGACACAAAACATGCACACATCGAACATACACAAATATATATATATATATATATATATATAGGATTAGTTCAATTGAGACCAACCCCTTTAGGTTAGTTCATAAGAACACCTATGAATCCTTGATTTAAATTTTTGATGGTGTAGATCTCTTTTGTTATTTTTGGGTTATAAGGGTATGATTGTACTTTTATATTTAATCAGTTTTATTAATTGGACAATTATTAGCTATTTTTAAGGAAACATAATCCTACCTTTTCGATTCTCCGATTTTTAGGGAGGAAAAATAATCAATTTCAAGCATTTTTTCAAAATTGATACTTCTTTCCGCCATATTTGTGAACGATCATTTTATTGTATACTTAGTTCAAGTGGACTTGTATACTTAGTCATGTTTTATTGTATATTTAGTTCGGTGGATTTGTATACTTGGTTCATGGAATCGTATTCTTAGTTATATAAGCAGTTTAGTGAATTTGTATACTTAGTTTGTGGATTTGTATACTTAGTTCAATGGAATTGTATACTTAGTTATATAAGTAATTCAGTGAAATTGTGTATTTAGTTCAGTGTAATTGTATACTTAGTAATATTTTAATGTATAGTTAGTTCAATGTAATTGTATACTTAGTTAAATGTTTATGCATACTTAGTAATGTTTTAATGTATAGTTAGTTCAATGTAATTGTATACTTAGTTAAATGTTTATGCATACTTAGTAATGTTTTAATGTACAGATAGTTTAATGTAATTGTATACTTAGTTAATTGTTTATGTATACTTAGTAATGTTTTAATGTATAGTTAGTTTAGTGTAATTGTATACTTTTCATTAATTGTTGCATGATTAACATTTGCCATATTTGAATAATTTGGTTGGTTCGAATGGGAAGGAGAAAAAGGAAAGGTGAATTGCTTGATTATGGGACGTGATTTATGGGGACGTGATCAATAACAGATCACGTCCCTATAATGTAGGAGGAGGTTACCATGTCTGATTTTATGGATTCCAATTTTACCCTTTCTATTGTATAGTTAGTTACTTAAAACCTCGTATAGATTGTAATGTATCTTGGCCATTGATTTACTATTTGGATGGTCTAAATTCGGTCTTATGGACTAACCCAGAGGGTGGTCTCACATGATCCTCTCCCTATATATATATATATGTATATAATCGACACACACAAACAACACATAAATATATATTTATACACATAGAACACACTTATATATATATATATATATATGATCATACACAACACATATACACATATATAAACATATAATTACATCACGCGCACACACAAATACACACACTAACACACACTCATTTGCACACACATACACTGAAAACATATAGTAAATGAAAATCGAAGCGCTCCAACCAAATGTCCATTTTCCTCTTCTCCGGCGGTTGGCGCGAATCGACAAAATGAAACTTGACAACAATAGCATGGATGTGTATGGTGAACTTGCTTGTTGAATTACTTATGTAGAAAACAAATTTGGAGAAGATGAAAAAATACAATCCGGTGGGTTTGAGAAATAGAAATGTTTGCCTTTAAATTTCTTGAAAACAAGAGTGAGTGGATATTAGTTGTAAAGTGGCCCAAAGTGAATTAAGTGGGATAAAGTTAGGATAAGATTAGTACAAAATTATGGGCAATAGTGGGTAGAAGATAAAATATAAAATATATATACATATATAATTAAAATTAATTATGATTATAATAAATATAAAGTAAGATAAGAATTATAAAAATTATGGGTGTTACACAGTCATCTCCATTATCTGGGAGTGACTCAACTATCATTCTCCGACCGAGACAATTTTTCTAAAACTTGACCGAGACTTGACTTCACTTCACTCGGATGCCACTCTTCATCTTGGTCTTCAAACGACTTTTGCAATCTTCAACTTGGTTGTTTCACTTATCTAATAAAATCCTATCTATTACAAGATGATTTCTGAAGAGAATTGGAGTGCCAACTTCCTAATCTAAGTTTTACATTGTATCATCAAAATCTATTACATAAATTTCCCAAAAATAATTATGATATTATCATTATAAAATCTCATGAAAATATTCTTGTAGATTTCTTGACACGAGAAGGAAGGACGCATTGTTGATGAAGTCCTTAAATGAGTAACACATCTCAGAGAAAACCTAGAGAGTCTAGAACGAGATTTTGGGACGTTATGCCCAATGCAGAGATTATTGGACGACTTCAACAGTCGACCAAAAATCGCTTTCTTGTCAAATAAGAGCATATCAGTTCGCTCAATGACAATTGTTCTTAGCACTGCAAGGGCCTCTCCTTTAGGACGCATCTCCTACGATGCAGAAAGGGGAGATTAGAGAACTGAGCTCTAACCCGGAAGTTATGGATTCAAATACCATAATCACAAGTGTTGCGGGTGATGCATCCCTTTGAGTGTGTACAAACAACAAATGTTGGAACTCCGTGTCACAACCCGAGTCTTCAAGTTAACCCATCACCTCTAGGGTTAAAGAGGGAGAGTTGAATCTTAGGACACAAACAAGGTTCAAAATGACGAGATTAAAATTTCCCCGATGTAGGTTTACCAACGACAATAGGAGAAATTGATTACAAAAAGAGGTATTAACCCAAAAGAAATAATGGTTGATATCTCAGAAAATACTCCAAGAATTTGATGAAACCAGAAGTCATCCAAATGATGTACAAGAATGGTATACTTTCGGAGCTTTAATATATATACTTTATCACCATGATTCCCATAAATTTCAAAGTTACCAAAATGGATTGGGGAATCGCTATTTGTGACTTGGGCCAATAATCCACATTTGGATAGAGGCGATATTTTGAACCGTATTTCATCAAATGCGGCTCCGTAACCAATAAAGAAAAGGCTTTAATGAAGCTTTTCATTTCATCAAGCTTAGAAGACTAGATAAAAATACTTTAAAATACATTAACAGCTTCACCTAAGAAGTACCATTATTGGTAGGAGAAATCTCAAGAGGAAGCTTCTACATGACGAGCATGGGGACTTTGGGGTTTGTCTAATTGAAATGAACAAAGTTAAGATCAATTCAAGTTTTAAATTCAAAGAAATGGATCTTTTCTTCTCAATTCAATGATCGGATCAACAACAAGATTTGCAGAGGAACTTTTCGAGACAAGAGAAAAGAATTCTCTAGGAGAACAAGATTCCACTTAAAAGAAACTTACCGAAAATTATGTAACATGGCGCATGTCTGTCGTTGGATTGATCGGGATCTATCATGCACGCCCAAACAGAAAGAACACGAGTTTGTAAAAGGATTCTGACCTAAACCCGACTGACAAGACTATACATCTAGAAAGGACAAAGGCCCAACTCACAAGACGCGTTATCCTCGGGGACCACACAAACCAAATTTTTGAAGATTCCCCGACAACTATCGACGTGGGTTGAGTCCACCTTTCAAGTCCAAATTTAAGTTTATAAATACCCTGAGTTGAAGGAAGCCGAGATCTCGAACATTTCCTTAGTTTTCTTATAATAAATTATGAGTGAAAAATTTGTAATGTCTAAGTTGTTTTAATATTTTTAAGTTTTATGTATTTTCAAGTCCAAACCTCCTTAATGAGAGGCAATAAGTATTCTCCTCCCAAAATGAGATTACTAATGTAATAATGTTTTCTTTAAGTTTTTTAATAAAAAGAAGACTTTTTGCATCAACATTTGTTCAAATTTTTTATTAATTTATTCCTTTGAAGAATTATCTTATACGCTCCCGGGAGTAGAAACGAACCAAGTGCTATGGCCGAGCGGATTTCAAGGTGTCGGATAACTTGTAGATCATCTTCCCGGATTGGTGAGGTTCGACTTCGCACGCCCTCACAAACGGTCTAGGGCATTGATTTTTCAATTGGTGGTGTTGCGAGACATCTCATCCGGAGATATTTTCTGTTAAAGAAATGTATGAATTTTAAGGGATATTTTAATTTTACAAAAGCATGTTGGACATGATATGGTCGTAATGACTATATCCATTTCGTTAATAAACTTAGGCAAATTAAATATTTGTATACATGTTAGTGAGGCCTTTTTTGCGTATATGCCCTGTTAAGTTTACTGGTTGGAAACCTTACGTGATCCACTTAAAACCTCCGAATAGAGATTGTATCTAAGTAGGTGTAACAATGACACGAACAAAACATGTGACAGAAAATGAAGGCTTTTACACCATGTGATACGCTACATAATTTAAAAGAATATGGTAATTTGGGACTAGATTGCAATATTTATAAATCATGGACTATTTATGTATATTTCTAAAATTGTGGGACTGAAATTGCAAAATCGTGCAAAACATCGGGATGAATTTTGCAAAGCACGGATTAAGATTACAATAGGCATAATCGTGAGACTAAGTTTGCAATTTTTCTATGACTACTATAGCATGTAATGTTTACATGTTCAATGACTTGACATTCAATTTAGATAAACTTGCTAAGTTGGCACTGACGGTCTATGGAATTTGTTTGAAGGAATAAGAACAATTTAGTTTTTCGTCAAATAATTTAATTATTATTTCATCATAATATTTTTAAAACTAATACACATGATTAATTAGAATAGATATATTATTAGATTTCAAAATGTCACTTTTTTCTTCAATCACTTAATAAACTGATTGTATATATATCGGGAAGCCCATCGACCATGCCGTAAGAAGATGATGGAATTTTCGTGCCTTATGATGGTGGTAACGGTCTCCTGTGTTGGATTACTTGTAGCATAATATACATATATGATGTAAACTTCTCGCTTTACAAAAAAAAATTATTGTGGTAGAACTAAAAGTAGTTATTAGGAATCGAAGTTGATAGAATTTGCAAATATAATTAAATTGGTAGTGTTTGCAAATATAGTGAAAAATTGAGAGTGTTTGGTAAAAAATTGTAAAATATCTATTTGTATAAAAGTCAAACCAAAAGCGTTAATCGAGGAAGAATAAGTTGACAATTGTAAACACTAAAAATTGTTTTTTTCAATTAAAAGCAGAGAAGCGCTTTTTTTAGGATTTCAAACACTCTACATGTATCATCCATATAATATAACATCTAAAGGACGAGCCTAGTGACTAAAAATGTGACATTCGACTTAATGTCTTGTGGAAAGGGCCAAAGTGGTTTGACCAGGGATCAATGTTAATCTAACGGATCATATCAGGGTATTGATTTTGGTATTTATTAGTTATCACCAATCCTTTGTCCCATTGAGAATATGTGAGTGTTTACAAACTTAAAAGAAAACAAGGTGCGCCTTCAAGATGGAAAAAATAATTGTTTTATAGCTTGCAAGTACTACCATAATACTTCGTCAAAATATATGATATAACGAATGAGAGAGCTTCAAAAAAAAAAAGTGGAGAATACATTATTGACATTAAAACAAGGTTTCAAGGCGTAATCAATGTAAAAATAGATGTTGATAGCAAAACAAAATAGCTCAAAGCGAGCAAAAGTTCTTGTTTCCATACAATAAACTAGTAACTCGCAAAGATGTTTATCCCACCAATAAATTAAGGAAGATAAGTTTATTGTTATTTAGTTGGTCAAATGAAAATGTAAATAGAATCGATCCAAAGATTTTTACCCAGCCTCCTACCACATGTACCATTTGTACTATTTCATTGCAAAAATCCCGAAAAGATTTACAATTAGATAACTTCATGTTGTATACACCCACAAATAAACAACATATAATACACAATGCAAAACATACAAAGGCATAATAAGGTATAAACCAATTGCGAGATCCTAAGAGCATCTATAATGGGAGCTCTATGCCTACCGAAAACACTAAAATAGTGCCAACTCTAAGGATTTTACGCTAGGGGCGAACTAAAGAAAATATAATATGATGCCGGATACTAAATATCCATAATAATAATTTCAAAAATTTAAAAAGGATCCGTAGAAAAGAAAAAAAGATATCGTAAATTTTTGAGGGCACTACCTCCTTGTCCTCTAGTTGTCCATTAGTGTTTGTATCTATCATGTTATGTCAATTCGATGCAACATTGTTCATTCATTATCTTTTTATTTTTTTAATAGATTTATCGACTTTTTACATTTAAATATGTAATACAAATTTATTTTTTGTTCTAATTGTATATTTCAAAAATTCAATATATTTATGTTATTTATTTATATAAAAATTATAATGTTTAGTTTTTTATATTTATATTGTAATTCTTAAAATAATTATTTATATTACTAAAAGTTAGTTTTAAATATTAAATACAAGTAAAGTTAGAATTACAATACATTAATATCACCTCATGATTATAATAACAAATTATATTACATAATTAAATAAATATGTATTTTATATTATTATGTTAATAAATATTTGATGAAATAAATTAGTTTTCGTGAGATTGAACAAGAAAGAAAATTCATTTTATTGAAAATATGACATAAACGGGTTGTAGATGGATTTTTAAATTTGCGAAGTTGCACTATTTTAGTGCAAACCAAAGTTGCACTAGAATTTTAAGGAGAAGGACAAATTCCTAATCCCACTATTTATTCCTCTTGGATAATGTTGAATGAGGAATGGTGAACATGTATATTAACGTACTTAAGTTTATATGGTAGATTAACAAACCTTAAAACTAAGGTAAGGATCGACTCCACCAAATAGTGTCCCGATGATGGTGGAGGATCCTCATTTGCATTTCTTGATCTCCTGGTGAAAATGCCTATCAAAAAAGAAGAAGAAGAAATAACACAAATCAGTCCATAGGAAAATAAATGGCATGTATTCAAGATGTTTCAATTAGTTAATAAGACCAATATCAATAAGAAAGCATACTACATATGTAATTACTTAGAGAAAAATTATTTTGCCAACCAAACTATGACGTTTAGGTATTTTAAGAGTCGAACTTTTTTTTCTTACACTTCGCCATCTAAAGGACACAAGATTTGCCATTTGACATTTGAACACCTTGATTGTCAAATATTTTGGGGTTTTTATCACGTGTATGACACTTCTCGCTTGTGCAATTTTTAGTCCATTCCATGTTGTTTTATATACTCAATTTCAATCTTGAGCCTAATATTTTAATAGTTATATAATTATTATGTCCACATAAAAACAATATGGAATTGACCAAAAGCACTAACTAAAAGTGTGTTATGCATGTTACAAAATCACGAGAAAAAGTTTCACAATCGAGGGGCTTGATGGCAACGCAAAACCCGTAGTTCAGGGAAAAAGTAACAAAAATCTTTCACCCCAAAATGCGAAAATAGTTATTATTTGATGGCAAGTTGTTTTTACCCCAATTTTTTTATAAGGTTTATTTGACTTACATTATTCATTTCATAGAGAAGATTTATGGAAAGGCCAGCGATGATCGCTTGTTACCGACGACCTTCCAATGCTACCTCCTAATATCATTGCGGGCAGATAATTAACTGTGACTTAATTAAAAATGGAGCTTTATATGTACTCACAACTTGATTTGAGCTTTGCATATTCGTAACCTAAAGTGTGGATAGCAGTTGTGCTCCTCGTGGCCGGGACATGAACATACACCTGTGATGGTTCTCTAGTGAAGGTGATCCTCCTAAAGTTCATGTGATTAACAATTCATTAGGCACAAAATCATTATCAAGAATTTAAAAGGAATAAGAAAGGGATAAGAAATTTGCAATAGGAAAATATATCATATTTTAATTAATATTATTTCGTGTTAAATTAATGGAAATATTTCTATAATATGCATGCATTTTCCCTGGAATTATGTATTTGGTGTGTATCATTGATATACGATACTTAAAGTTTAACTAAATTGAAAAACGTAAATTCGCCGCTCTAACATATATTTAATAATACTTTAAAAAATGAGGGGCTAAAGATAATTACCTCATATGTTTCATGGGGATGATGTCGATGAAGCTTCAAGAGGTCCTCATCCCTAATTGCATCGGGAACATCATCAAGGCTATGTGGTTCTACGATTATTTTCTCGAGTGTGCATCCATGCACGCAGCGATAATTCCATGATGAACATCTCACAAGCTTTAGCAAACACCACCGTGTATCAACACTAATCATCTTCATGTACATATAAAAATTTGCAACTAATAATAAGTAAACAATGAATCTCAAAATGAGATATTTGTTTATAAAGTTTAATTTAAAGAATTGTATATATATTGTAATTGGCTTGGTAAATGGATCCAAGAAGATCAATATTTTCAATGAGATAAATAAGTGCGTACATTGAAATAATTTTTTGAAAAGGAACTTCTATAGTTAAATAAATTGTCTACCTTTCGAAAGTAGCAAATATGATATCGTATTCTATTAATGTTTATTTCATTTGGTATTTCATCACCCTAGTAAATGTCAATTGTACAGTTATGATATTATCATACCTATCCAATATGGTTCTAATATGCTGAAATATAAAATAGAATAGATAATCTCATGGAGTAATAAAGGTTCGGGCATGTTTAGTGCGTGGCAAAAAGTAAAACGGAGAAACTAAGCAAAACATGTGATATTGTCAATAATTAAACAGTTGGAAGGTAAATAATTTAATAATAAGTTGCATTAGGTTGACCAAAAACTTTGAAAAAAAGCTTGATAAAAGCATTGAGAAAATTGTATATGTGATTTTTAATAATTATTTTTATTAGAATTCTTTTAAATTAGCTACATAGTTCTGGATTAGTATTGTATTTAAGTATTGATTATTCTGAAATGTTAGTTTTAGGCTATTTCGGACCTTTGATATAATGAGGAAAATAGTAAGGAAATGCTTTCCGACTTTTATATGATATGACTTTGTGTTTAATGTTCAAGCTTTTGCTTTTTTTTCTCAAGAAATTTCAAGAACTCAAAGTACCATTATGAATTTGCAAGCATACTCCCCCAGAATAGTAAAATTATAAGTTCGATATGATACTAACTAATATTTCACCCTTTTCACATAATTCACATTTTCCAATAAACATCAAATGTTAATCAAGAGTTATTTTGCATCGAAATATCACTTACATTAACAAAAATAATAAGATAAATTTCATTTGTTTCAATTCAAACATTTGTAAAAGTATAACATAATTTTCATGTTTAATTGAAAATTCAAATATTACATAGAAATTTTTTGAGTAATATACATGCCCTGGGTCGCGGAATTCTATATAATATTTGTATACATATAAAAATGCAACAAATATAAACATACCTTAATTTCTTTCCATCGATTTCATTACTTTTTTATCCGTACATGGAAGAGCGTGCGGACTATTTAACATCTATTTAAATAATGGCAAGATCGAATTGATTAGTATCAAGTATAGATAATACTTCGATATGTTACGACAAAATCTCACTTTTTTGTTCATTCATAAAATAAAGCATCGTTTTTTTCTTGTCCAAACAAATGAAAAAGAATCAGATAGAAACAAGATTTTCACTTTTTGTTATAAAGCCATGTTGTTGTTATGAATTATCCAAAGACAAAACCTTTTTTTCTCATATGGTATTACCAAATAGGAAATTTTTATAAATAGAAAATCTACATATATAATTTTATAATATCTCTAAACTATAACAAAGTTTATATCCACTTTTAAATTTAATTTGTAAGAATAAAGCAAATTTAAATT